>JAVSCE010005426.1:0-57076 GCA_032199065.1 Smutsia gigantea | reverse complement strand
ACAATACTCAGGCTGTCTCTCCCTCAACACACACTTTGAAGCCCCCAAGCGTAGGCATCTATGAGCTCAGCAGCATGCAGGCCCAGGCCCAGGGGAATGCCCTTCAGGGACAGGGCTGCCAGATCTGGGCTGGGGAAGGCCCCGATGGGGGTCTGTCCAGGGGCAGGGGCATGCTGTGTGGGTGCAGCAGGCCTGTGGGACCAGCATCCGCAGCCCCAGAGGTGAGGCTGAGTCAGGGGAGTGTTCCTCCCTCTTTCCCTGCCTTTAGCAGGGAATGGAGCTCCCCTCCCCAGTCCTAGCCGGGGGAGCTGTCGGCTCTGAGGCTGGCTGCATTCACACAACATTAAGCATTTCCATTACCTAAAATAATTAGGTGGCAGGAGACACCCTGCTCCTGCTTGTTAGCTGTCCAAATGCTAAATTAATGGGACTGCAGCCTGGGCGTGCCCATCCATCTTTTCCAATTATATTCCCGCTATTTCTAGCCCACCCTTAGCCCCCCATCAGGCCCTCTGATTCCTGTCCCATTCTGGGCACAGCCTTCTGGATGGTGGACAGAGCACTGGAAAGACAGGAAACCTGAAACCCTCTTTGGTCTCCATTTTGCAGGGTGACCTTGAGCAAATGGTTAAGGAGCTTTAGACTATTTCCTTTCCTGTATGGTGAACCTCAGGCACCCTCCTAGGGCACATTTCTTATGTCTTTATGACTGGCCCCCCATTTTTCACTTACACAACAGCCTCCACCTCTTTGGGCAGGCGGGGGGACGTGCAGCCCAGAATCTCCCCAGGGGACAAGGGCTTGCACTGTGGGACACTCACACGATACTCAGCTTTCAGCTCCTGGGCAGCTGCCTGTAGGGATAATGAGGGAAGGGAAACAAGTGGTTGGGGAGAGAAAACCAGGGCTAGAGGACCAGCCTGAAGCACCTGACCGGGAGACCCAGGAACAGCCTGGAGACTGGCTGCTGTCTGTCCACTTACCTGCAAGGTTGACACAAACTGAATGGTGCTGACCAGGGCCAGGGCACTGGCTGGGGGGAAGGTGAGGCGGACAGAGTCCAGCAGGTGGGTAGTGTCTATTTGGATGTCCACAAAGACGTACAGCACCCGGAAGTCTTGGGCCGAAGTGTCCATGGGAACTGGGAGAACGGAAGAGTTTAGGACTTTGTTCTGAAGGCAGGGGAGAGAGCCTGGCCCAGCCAAGGTCTCTGAACAGGCAGGACCAGTGGCTTTATCCTGATGGTAGAAGGAGCGGGTGGGGAGTGGGGGCTTACAGGTCCCTGAGAAGCTCCTTCTCTGTCCCTCAGCTGGTGGCCCAGCCTAGTCTATTACCAACAGCTTTTCAAACACCCACATCTGGGACAGCATGGTTTCCAAGGTAACTGAATCCAAAGGAAAGATCCACCTGCAGAGCAGGAAGGCCAAGGCCTTCCCAAAAACCAGGAGGGACCTCAGGCCTGCAAGCAGGGCAAGAAGGCACTGCGATGGAGACTAGCATGCAGTCCTGCTTCCCCGCCAGCCCTTCCAGGGTCCAGGTGTGTCCTAGCCTGCCATACCCAGGCAGCTGTGGCCATAGTGCACCAGGAAGTCAGCTCCCAGGGCCCTTGCAGTAAAGTCATCCACACAGCAAGCCCCATAGGTCACGTCACCCATCACCATCACTTCTGCCTCTGCGAACCTGTGGGGATGGCGGGTGGGGAACAAGAGCGGGGGACACAAAGTGAGGTGGGAGGGAGATTTCACCCTGTGAAGGGCTGTCACGGCAGAGCTCCTCTCTGCCTCTCCCAGTCCCTTGGGTTGGCAGCTGCCACTTCTGCCAACAAAGAGTAGGAGGGGCGCAGCTGCCACCTCCCCCCGCCCTGGCAGCAGCTCCTGGAACTGCAGCTGTCTGAGGGTGGCCTCTGCAGCACCCTGATTCTTCTGCCCAGGCTCAGACTGCAAGAGGCCCGCAGCCCTCAGCCTAGCCTACACAGGGTCAAACATAGACCTCCAATGCCCTGGCTCCTCCCACCTGGAGCAGTGTGCACGTACAGATGCAAAGGTACCCGCTCCCATGCCCTGACACTGCGCTGTGTGTGGGCACCCACGTGTGGGTACACACAGCCTCCCTGCTGCCCAGACCCCCTGCTACCTCCCCACCCTTAGTCAGGGCCCTCTAAGCCCAGGATGGGGGTACCCATGCAAAGCTCCCCCACAGCACATGGCACCACCCACACTCTCCATGCGTCAGGAAGAGTGGGCTGTGGCCAGCACATTGCCATGGGATCTGCTGCCAGCCCTGAATCACTGGGGGCTGGGGCTGGGGATGGGTGGGGAAGACCCTGCACCCCCTGAACTTACCACAGGAATGGAACCAGAGGGCCACGTCTTCCCTGAGAGATACGCCCCTGGGGCATGGAGCCTAGCTCAGTGTCTGGGTCTTCCCATTCCTCTCCCAGGGATGTGGTGGGGAAAGCTGGGTGCTGCCAGTCAGCGGCCCCTCCCTCCCCTTCCCCAAACCAGGCTGTGCACAGAAGATTATTAAACTCCTTAGAATGCAGCCCAGGCGTCTGAGTCAGCCAGAGCACTTAATTTTTTATAGATTAAAATGTATGCAAAGTGGCTTGAGCCCCAGAGAGCATCCCCAAGAGGCAGAGGGTGGCAGCAGGGAAGTGGATCTGTGGCTGTGGACAAGGAGCAGGGTGCGGAGAGGAAGTGGGAGAGTCCCGTCACAAGATGACCTCCCTTTCTCCATCCGCCTCCGTTCCTGTGCCGGTTCCAGATGGCTGAGCACGCACCTCCCTCCTAAGGATGGCTCATGGTATTGAAGAAACTTAGAATCCTGTTTCCTAGCACTTCTCTCCCTGCCAACCCCCTTCTTGCCCTATTCCCCCAACTGTAACAGTGAAAAAAGGCTCCCCCTTACTAGACTCTGTGCTGAACACTCGGCCCATTCCAGGGTCAGTTCTGAGGATTCAGAGATTCCTCCTCAAGCCCCACCACCTGCTCTGGGCCCAGCTTTGAAGATCTTGAAATTGACTCTCTCCTCCTTCCCAAGTATTTTAGGGGAGGGGAGATTTACACAGGTCAGGATCTCAGTAGCTGCAGTTCAGTGTGGGGTTTTCCCTTTTGCATATAGTTGGGAGGGGCAGGATAAGGCAGAGTTCCAGAAGGGGAAAGTGATTCAGAGAGACAGAGCTGTAATGGGCACGGGGAAGATCTTGGCTCAGTTTCCTCTCCGGTGTCCCAAGCCTCACCTCTCCAAGATATCCACAAGGGTGCAGGCAAAGAGGAGGAGGCCTTCAGGCATCTGCAAGGCCACTGCAAGACATAGCAGACATGAGACAAAAGGGATGGCAAGAGGCTGGGAGGAGGACACTGCCCCAGGCTGAACCAGGCAACCTCTTCACCCTTACCCCAACTCAAAGCTTGGAGGCTCACCCTTCTTGGCCTGGGCTTGCTGGATCCTCCAGATGGTCTTGGGGATCTCAAAGTTATAGTTGGAAGGCAGGACTTGAATGGCTGCCTGCAGGTGGGGGTTGTTCAGGATCTCAGGGGGGATCTGATTGGCCAAGCGGCCCCGAGGGGCTCGACCTAGGATGAATGCAAAGCCTGAGTCATTAACTGGCCTAAACCACAGCCACACCCAGCTAAACTGTTAACTCCATCCAAGCTTCAGGCTCAGATCACAGGTGCCAAGGGGGTTGACCCATACTTCTTCCCCACTGAGTTCATCCTGAAGCTAGAAAGACAGCTCATTAAGCCAAGAGGAAATCTGCCTAATTTCCACGTTGTGAGATTATTAGGAACCAAAGACTTGAGCCCACGAATGGGGTACAGTTCACCACTTACCTCAGGATAACAGAGGTGACACCAGGGGGTTGAGTCAAGGGGCCAATCCATGGAAGCCCACACATTGCTCCTTGTTAGAGAACAACTCAGGAAAATCCAAGAGCCTACCAGCCCAAGAAGTCTGGGAAAATGTCCCTCATTCCCCAACCCCTGAGAACAATCTGAAGTTCTGAGGTCCTAAATATGAGATCTATAAGCAAACTGTTGTAAATACTAATTTAAAAGACTGCCCTCCTTACCTGAGTCCCACTGACTGTGTATACACTGGCTAATTCCTGCACTCTTCCCTCTCATTTAAAAGAGCAATAAATAAACACCTCACATTTAACTGACTCAACACATTCCCTAGTCCCATTATTCCACCTACTTCCCACCCCCTTATCTCTCCATGAGCCAGACAGTTTGGTAATGTGACAAGGCAAGAAATTAACTTATTAAACAAATATTTATTGAACTTGTACTATGTGCCTGAACTTATACTAAGTCCCCTTACTACGACAGAAGGGATACTCCTAGATCTGATACTTCACCCTCTGTGTACGGGGGTGGTGATGGTGCAGTGGAGAACTAGCATGGCTGGCTGGGACGCTGAGACCAGATTTGAAGGTTACCATTGCTGTCCTTTCTGTTGTTTCAAAGGCCTTGGAACCAGCCCAGACTCCCTGGGACCCTCACGGAAACTCCTCTGACAAGCCCAAGTTCCTTGTATTCCTTGGGGCCAATTTATCCCAGGGACCAGTAGGCGTCTCCTCCTCTATCACGTGGCTGTGATCTTCTGTTTACATTAGTGTTCCCTGTAGACTGCGATCCCTGATGGCAAGGCAGGGGCCTGGCATTCAGTGGGTGCTCACCAGGAGCCTGGAGAATGAAACCCTGCGACTTTTTCCTGAAAGCATTCCCTGAGGGCCCACTTGTGGAATGGCCGCGGCAAGGCTCTTGGATCCTTCCCTCCCCATCCGCTCCGTCTTATCCGTGACTTTTCCTGCGTCCGTCTGCTAGCAAGGTAGCGGGGCAGTTTTCCGGCTGAAGGACTACAAGCTCCTAGGAGGGGCTACTCCCGATCACGCCCTAAGGCTGCAACTGGAAGACCGGTTCCCCTGGGCTCCGTGATAGCCGCCCGGAGCGAGTGACCGCAGGGCCTTCCGAGTCTGGCGGAGAGAAGCGCCGCCGCCGTGAAGGGGGCTAGTCCTGTTCCTGACTTGGGGGCTCTACCCTGAGATGCGAGGTCCGGAGGCCGCAGCGTTGTAGCACCCACCTCTGCCAGGGCCGCGTCGACCGCCGGGCTCCATAGCCTCGGACTTAACCAGCGCCGCCATTACCGGCCTACCCACGTGGGGACCAAAAAGGCAGCACCAGAAGAACACGGAGAGCGCAGACATTGCGGTCGATCTCCGATCCGCCAGCGAGGGGCGGGGATTTGCTGGGCGGGGACCGTGAAAGAGAAGATAGGGGCGGGGCTATCGTGGGGTTCCTTCTCAGTCTCGAAGGTCGAGGCTCTTGGGAGCCCCTAGTGGTCCCTGATCGCGCGGCTGCGCTCCCTCTCGGTGACCCAGTCCTCTCCTCCCGTCCTGGCTGGCCTTACCTGTCACTCCTAGACCAATGCTCCCATTTGCTTACTCCTTGCACGAGTTGTGCGGGCCGAATCTTGTGAATGGGAACACCACCTTGTCTTTCTTCTGCTCGCCTCCCTCTCTCCGCTCCTGCTAAGCAGTGGCAGCCATGAGTGGGGCCACATTTCCTACTTCAGGGGATCCCACTGCCCCGAGAGGACAGAACTCAGCTCTCACCAGCCCAGCTCCAAGCTGAGTCTTGGAGCCGTTTTCCGGAGTGCCTGGGTGCCGTTGACCCCTTTAGAACCGACTAGTGTAAAAGGTTCACATGTGAAAAATTGCGACCATGGAAGGCCCCAAACCTGAGGGGTGCTTTCCTAGGAGAGTGGGGCCGGCCAAGAACTCAAATTACCTAAACTTCCTGGATTCTGGCCGTTTGCCCTGCTTAGCTGCCCCTCTGGCCTAGATAGCTTTTCTCCTGCTCAGTGGCCTGAGCTCCTGGCATCCTTAGACAGAAGGCAGAGCAGCCAATGAGACAGCCTGAATTGAAGAGCGCAGAGTTCCAGCAGGATTGGCCTTCAGCAACGTCTGCCCCACAGAGCAACGTTCCTCCAACCCAGGGCCTTTTGCCTCCCCAGCCCTCTGGCACCATCTTCCTCTCCGTGGTGGTGATGTGAGCACAGCTGGCCCTTTAAGGCAGCTCTGTGGCCTCAGGCTCCCCTGGAGGCCCTCCCTGCTTGGAAACTCCTAATTAAGGTGTAGGGAGAAATGAAAAACAAGCAGCCAGGAAAAGACCCTGCTTGGGAGGCTGCCCAGAGAGGAGGGATGGCTAGGCAGGCTGGGAGTAAGCAGCCAAGGAGAGAACCAGAAGGGGTCAGTGCTCTGCCCCTCAATCCATGCACTGATCCTCGTAGGACAATCACAGCTCTGGACAGGAATGTGACCAATGTTAGTCTCAGAAACACCCCTCTCTCCTTGATAAGAGTCCAGCCTAGGCTTTCCCATCCCTTCCAGGTTCTCTGCACCCTGAGGGATCCCCTGAGCCCAACCCCTCTCCCTTCAGGACACGAAGTCCCAGCCTGTAGGCAGCTTTAGCTCTAGCTGCAGCTGTGAGTTTCAAGGGGGAAAGACTGGCTCCAGAATAGTGGCTTCACCATAGCAGGCACCCCTTAGGGTTTTTTCCTAGGCAGAGGTGGGGTCCATTGGTGATGGAAGTCCCCCATACTCTCATAACATTGCCTCGCAGCCTCTGTGCTGAATGAGCCGCCCTGACCCCCATTAGGAAACCAGGTGTTGTCCAGGAGAACTAGACAGCAAGCACAAAATGTGGACATGTCTCCTAAGACCCTGAAGTGCAGGACATTGGGAGCTGCCATCCAACTTGGGCTGAGAACACCTCCATCTGTTTGTGGGGGTCTCCCTCCCTGAGTTACTCAGCAGTCTGAGTAATTACTGCCTGACAAGAAGGCGGGCACAGTGCACCCCCGCATTACACCACAACACCCGCCTACAGTCACCCCCACCCCCTGGCTGGACTCCAAAGCAGCATCCAGCCCTCCTGAGGCCTGAAATAACTGTGCTTTTCACACTCACACCCAGCCCCTGCCAACTTTGCCTAGGATGCTGGAGTTTGTGGGGCAGCGGGTCATGGGGAGGCAGTTTGGGGAGGTGGAAGGAGGATTAGCATACCCTGATTCAGGCCCACAATTTGGCAGTGATCTGCTGTGTGACACTGAGCAAGTTGTTCAGTCTCCCTAAGCCTCAGTTTACTTGTGGAGGGACCTCTACAGCTCTCCATGCCATCGAATTCAGCTTTAGAGTCTGCCTGGCAGGGCTGGAGCAGGGTGTGGGGTCAGTTGCAGCTGGTCAAGGCTAAGAGAAAGAATGCTTCGCTTGCCATTCCTACCCACCCCTCCCATGGACCAATCTACTTTATCTTCAGGACAAGGTTACTTTCTTGCCTCCAAGCATTTGCACATTCCCTCCTGCCTAGAATGGCCTTTCCCCTTCTCAGCTGATGAACTCAGCTTTCAAGACCTAACCTAAATGGCACTTCTGTGAAGCCTTTCCTGATGGTCTTCACCCTCTTACAGAGCTAGCCCTTCCCACATGTATCTCTTCCTGTCAAATTCTAAGATGGTTTGGGTCTTTCTTTCCCAACTATGCCTTACATTTCTGGAATTCCAAGCCTGTAGCTATCTTAAACCTGGAGCCTCAGTGTCATTGAATGCATGTATGAGTGAATGAATGATGCTGGCCTTTCTTTGACCTCCTATCATGCTAAGTTTTTCTCCGAGGAATTATACAGCTTATTTTCTCACTTCGATTAGATCTCAGCTTAGATGTCACCTGGCTCAGAGCAGCTTTCTCTGGCCTCCTCATATCAGCTCCGGAACAATACCCTGCTTGCTTTTCTTCCAAGCACCATCTCATCTGGACTTCCCTTATCTGGTCCCTATTAGCTATAAACTACACAAAGGCAGGGACCTTGTCTTCTTTGTTGGCTGAATCCCCAGTAACACTAGTGCCCCACACATGATAGACCCTCATGACTGACCTGCACAGGACTTAGCCCACTTTTTTTCCTCTTCCAGGGCCCCTCTTATCCCAGGCCAGTAGGGGGTGCTGGCCTCCACCCAGAATACCGTCCGGCCTGAACTCTACTCAGCCTAACGGGCCCCCTTCAGGGCCTGTTTTCTAGGCGGTGCCTCATCCATTTTCCCCCAAACCCCGGGCGGGGTCTGTAGACTGAGGGAAATCAAAGACCCCCCCCCCCCGCCTTAGGCGGAGACAGCTCGCCTGGGTCTCGCAATGGCCCTTCCCTCGCTCTAGGATTTGCGACTTGGACCTTCCTGAATGCTTGCGGCAAGACTAGACCAGCCCGGGGTACGCTACCCCCGCCCCCCAAAAGAATAGTGCCCTGGGATACGGGATGGGAGGCGGCTTGGTCCTGGGCAGGGTGGAGCCGTCGAGCCTCCGAGGAGAAGGCCTAGCTGGCTAGAGAGGAGACCAGGAGTGCGGACTTGTGAGCGCGGGCTCTGGGCGGCGGTCCTCCCGTCCCAGCCGGTCGGCAGAGCGCACGCTTCCAGCAGCCTCTCTCTGTGACCTCCAGCCACGAAGGGCGAGCGGGCGGGGGTTGGGCTGCGGGTGCGAGCTCCGGGAAGCCCACGGAGTCCGGGAGGGGCTTCCCTTGGCCCGATGACCGGCCCGCGGGCTGAGGCAGATACTTGGACGGACACGCGCGGAGGATGGTCCCCGGGGGCGGGCGCAGCGAAAACACCTTGGGAGGCGGCGCCGCGCGGCTGAGCGTTGCTGCCCTGGGAATAGGACGGCGCTCGGCTCCGCGAGCTGAGAGCACTTTCATAAATTTTGTATGGGAGGCGCTCCGTGAGCGGGGGCGGGGAGCGGAGCAAGAAGGAGGGAGCTAGCTAGCGAGGGAGGGACGGAGGGAGGAGGCGAGGTGGGGGAAGCCGGGGGAAGGAAGGGAGGCGCCCCGCTCCGCCGATCTCTCGGTCCTGCAAACGCGCGCCGGGCGCTTTCCTCGGAGCTCCGCGGTGCGTGCGGGAGCCCTTTTGCAGCAGCCGCGGCGGCGGCAGCCCGAAGGGGCGGAGAGGAGGGGGTTGCGGCTGGGCTACTGGGGGGCGGCGTCCCCACTCAAAACCGCCTGCAAAGAGCTCCGGGCTGCAGAAGCAGGCCGCCGGCTCCGTGGAGCAAGCTGATATTCCCGTAGCTGAGCGGGCTCGCGGGGCTGCTTGGCAGCGCCACGGTTCTTGGTGGGCGCCGTTGCCCTCGGCGAGGGACCCGGGCTCACCATGCCCCTGCGGGACGGGGCCGCCGGGCACAAGCGGATCCCCGGCTTGCCCCCGCCTCGATGCGCTCGGATTAGCTGCTGCCGGCGCCCAAGGATCTGAATCCGGACCCCGGGAGGGAACGCGCCTAGGCCGACCTCAGAGTGGTGGGTGGCCCCGCGGCCAACATGCTTCGCAAAGGTGAGTTGGATCTGCAGGGCAAGTTGGAGTTGGATGCGCACGGGGCAGAGCTTGCGAGCCCGGGAACTGCCGGAGAGCTGCCCGGCGCCCAGGCTCCGGGAGGGGGAAGCAGCCTCTGGCTTGCTGGCGGACTTTGCGGGGATGTACCCGCCCAGGGCTTGCAACTAGAGCTCAGCCCCCGTTGGTGTCCGGTCGAGAGACTAGGGGTTTGCTCTGTGGATTAAGCGGCCAGGCCTAGGGATCTGGCTCGACGAGGTCATTTCGAGACCACAGCGAGCTGCCCGTGATGGAAGGGGATCTAGCCTCCTGGGACCTTTGCTTTGCCGTTATAAAGTTTTGCACTTGCAGGCTCTATTCCTTGCGCTGGCACAAGTCGCTAGCTTCTAACGCTTTGGCGGGGCCGGATCCAACCCGCGCTCCAGTGCAGCCAGCCGTCAGTCACCGCGCGGCCGGGGCGCTCACCGCGCGCCCTAGCTTCCCAGGCAGGGCCTGGATGCCGGCACCTATCCTGCAGCCCTGCTTTGATCCTAAGGGATGGGCTCTGGGCCCCCAGCAGCCGAGGACAGTTGATAAGAGCCGAATGTCCAGTTCTTTAAACTTTCTTTATGCCCGGATCGGAGAGATACAAAGGCGCGGGCCGTGCGGGCAGCGTGAGCGGCCCGTGCGAGGTTCAAATTGCTGAGGGCCGGCCCCCCACCCCGACCACCTCACCACGACGGCCCGGCAGCCCGGATCACTGCCAACAGCTGCAAAGTTGGCGCGGGAGCTGGGGAAGTCCCGCCGCGCCCCCACGTGGCTGCGCGCGGGGAGCGGTCCCCAGGGCCCAGGGAGGGCAGGTGACCACGCCGTGAGCCCTAGGGCCCCGCCACCCGCTGCCCGGCCTCTGCGTCTGCCCTTTTCCCCTACCAAGTCTGGGGCTTGGGGTAGTGGGGGGCTGCGGCGCCCCCCCGGGACCCGTTCATTACTGGCCCAAGCCGGGTGGCCGGCAAGCTGCGGCGCCTGCGGCTGGCTGCCGGGCCCTGTGGGAGCCTGCTGAGGCGAAAGCTCAGGTAGCCGAGGGGCCTGATCCCCGCGCTCCGCGCTCCAGCCTTAATCCGCCTCTGTTTCCATGGCAACAGACCGAGGTGGCGTAAGCACAGGATTCTGACCTCACAGTAGGATGGGAAAGGAGAAAACGGGCAGGGGGAGGTGGCAGAGGAGTGGGAAGGGAAGACCCAAGACGGGCGGAAAGGAGCAGATGTAGGGGCTATGGATGAGACCCCAGAAGCAGGTCGGACAAGTGGGTGAAGAAACCACGCCTTCGCTTGGGTCTGTGCGGTGGTCCCGGCCCAGCTCAGGCTGACCAAGGACACTCGATTGCCCCACCGTGTTAATTATAAACTTGTATGTGACTTGTGCCCTCCACGTTGGGGTTGGGGCCGTACCCAGGGAATCGCTGACTGCCTTTTACTGTAGTGTGGGAAAAGTCTCTGCATTTGGTTGGAGAAACCACTTAACAGATACACCCCAGTTCTTTTTCCCTGCGGAAAGGGACCAGAAATGCTTTTGGTAACCAGCAGTGCTGGCCAGAGTGCCTCTGCACAGAGAGGGTGCTTTTTTCCCAGCTATGCAGAGGCCCGGGTTGAGGAGCTTGGGTCTGGAGTATGCAAACTTGCACCAGTGGGGAAGGCTTCCCAGGCAGTTTTAAAGGACCGCCATGTCTGGGCTGCAGGTCTGTGATGGAGATAATAGAGGAACTGATATTTCATTTCTCTTTTGGTCTTTTGGCAGTTTACAGTTAAAAATGAGCCACGAGGCAGCCCACGTCCTTTATTTATATGGTTCAGGTGCCCAGGGAGGCTTGGGCAGCCTCCAGGAGCCTTTCTCTCCCTTCCTTGCTAGCCAGAGGCCCAGCTTGGGATGCGCCAAGTGCATTCTGGGGGATCCTCCCAGGGGAGAGGCTCACTTACCCTGCTCAAGAGGTGGCCACCGGAGGCTTGGCAGTCACGTGTGTTTGCCACTTAGGCTATTTTTCCCATCCTGCATGGCTTGGTTGGCAGGAGAGGTTCTACCAATAAAGAGGTCCCCCCACCTGGATGGGCCGGAGGAAAACAGCAGAGAAGTCTTTCGAAGGGCTGGCCTCAGCTCTAGTGGCCTGGAGCCTGCTGCTGGGACATGTGTGGGCAAAGGAATTTTGTTTTGGTCCTTTCCTGAGCAGTTTTCTCCCTTGGCCCCTGATCCTGATTCACTAGGACTTGTTTCCTTGACACACACATACAAGATGTTCATATTCTCTATGTGGACCCTAAGTATGTGCCCAAAGCCAAAGGCATGCCTGAGGCTAACGCCAGAGGAGGTGGCCATTGAAGTTTCTGCTTCTCGAATTGTTCCCAAAGGCTCCAAGCAAAAAACATCATAGAATGGGCTCAGATAGTTATTGCAATTTCCATGACTATAAAACACAGAGCCCTGCATGGGGTCCTGGACTTGAGGGAGTTCCACAGCTATGGTTTGGAAAAGGGTTTGAAAGATGTAGAAAGAGTAAGCTGCCTAGTTCCTGTAGGAAGTGGGCAACGGAAAAAAAACCTTCCCTTTCTGCAAAGGGTGGGGCTCATGATCTAGACAAAGGAGTGGAGTTTAGGAGGCTCTGTGGCCTGACACCCTTGAGGAAGGAGGCAAGAGCAGGCACTGGACCAGGAGGGTCATCGCTCTGATTCTGTTTGTCCTATGACAGCAAGCTGCGTGCTGTCTCCTGGCAGAACATTTCAGGAATTGGGGGTGCTGCCTTGCATCTTTTAATGTACAGACTCTACTGGCTACAGCCGCACCTCTGTGAACCAGAACAGCCCCAAGTCCTCGGTGGATCTTGCTACTGACGGTGTGGTACCTGAAGGCTTCGGCAGCTGCCCTGTCTGCTTTTCTGTCTCCCGGCCTAACCTGGCAGAGTCAGGGATATAAAAAGCAAGCGTCTGGTCAGAGATGAGAGGCAGGCAGGGCAAGTGAGGCTCTGAGCCACTCAGTACCATTCAGAAAGGAAGGGCAGCCTGCTGGGGGTTTTGCTTTGCCAGAAATGGCTTGTGTAAGGTCAGAATCTATGGTTTTTGTTTTTAGAGCTATAAAAACAGAATGCAAATCAACAGCCTCTGGGCTAATACAGAACCTATACTTAAAGTTTTTGTCTTGTTAAGCAAGCAAATAGAGTGCCAAATAGGCTTTGTTAAGTGGCAGTCTAATTAATAATTTAAAATCTTGTAGCTGTCTTTCATTAGAATTTATCTGTACATCAACCACAAAATCAGTCACACACACTCATTTATAACTTAATGCCATCGTTGAATAATTCAGCAAGAAGTAGATTAAGGCCTGCAACCCAGTAGATGGATTTTGTTCTTTTGGTTTCCATAGCCAGATGGGCTGGTCTGGTGGCTGGATTGGGTCTCCTTTGTGGGAAGAAGGGAAAGCAGTGGGGGAAGGGACCATGGGGTGGTCAGGTGCCTGGTTGACTTGAATCCAGAGGTTCCCTAGGTGATCTGAGAGTCTCCATGTGGCCAGGTGTGAGCAGGCTCCATCTCTCGGAGCTATTGGGAACATGGCCCTTTTCAGCCCCCAGGGAGAGGGGCTGAAGTGCCCCATGGATAGCCAAGGCACTCTTCTTTCTGCTGAAGAGGCAGTATAGAAGGGACTCACAAGAGCCCTGTTCCAGAGGGGTGAACTATGAGGGGTTTTAGCCCAAATCCAAGTGTAGAAGTGGAATTTCCATCTTCCCAGACCAGGCTGACCCGCTCAAGAAATGCAACCTGTTTGCATTCACCAAAACAGCTTCTTTAGCTGGGAGCTTCTGGACTGATTTTTTTCTGGAAAGCTCCTGGTCCTTATGCCAGAAAAGAAAAGCTAAGAAGAGGAATTTTAGGGAAATACCTAGACACCCCAAAAGAGAGGAGAGGCAGAGTGAGTTGCTAAGTAAGCCTGTGGATGTATTGCCTCACAAGCAGCCAGAATAAAAGCAAGGAAAGCAGTGTGGTGTTCTCCTTGTGGGCTCAGACCATGTAGAAAATGTGGTCTGGTTCGGTTCCTCTCATGCCTACATGGGGCCAATTCCTCACTGCTTCCCAGGTCCATTTTCTACAGAGAAATTCTTCAGGATCCAAACACCCTATGTGGAGGCACGGGCTCCCCGACTGCAGGAATGAATCCCAGAGTTGCTGGTCTCTGTCTCAGGCTGCCAGTCCTAAGCTGTCTGGAAGGTTACATGGCACTGTTTATGGGGACCAGGTAGATAACCAGAGCAGAAGGTGGATAGGAGAGGTTCTTGGTCAAGTTTGAAAAGAGGAAGTCTCATTAGGAAAAGGAAAAGGCAGGCAAAAGAGTAGGTGTTTGCCCCCTGACCTGTGGCAGAGTTGACAGCAGATGGGACTGAGGAGGAAGACTTGTGGGGTGAGTTCAGCTCCAAGCTTTGGAGTCAGGGCCTGAAAAAGGGCAGAGCAGAAGTTCATTTGCTGGAGAGGAGAAGGAGGGGGCAGGCATTGTGAAGGATGTCAAGAACGGATCTGTTTGGTACCATCTGCAGCAAAGTAGTGGTTAAGGTTAAAGCAGAGAGGAGATGACAGGGAGGGAACAGATGGCTGAAGAAGCAAAATAGCTGGCGAAACGGGAACAGAGCCTCCAGGGACAGCAGAAGGCAGGACCTCCGCGCAGAGTGCCAGAAGCCGGCCTTTCCTCAGGGTGTGCTGGCCAGGCCACACTGGGTAGAAAGGAGTCAGAGAGAGGATTGGGGCAGGGACCCCAGGGTGAGGGCTTCCTCAAGGCCTGGGAGAAGACCTAGGGAGACCCCAGCCCAAGGCTCGGGGGCCTGGGAGCAGGGACCTCCTTAGGTATGTTTGGATTGGGGAAAGAGGCACAGCTGACTTAATGTCCATCCCTAAAGCAAGGTGGACCACCTTGGGTCTCAGAGCATGCCTCGTCGAGCCTGCTGGGAAGAGGTATGGATGCCAGCTGGAAACCGGCAACAAGGAATGGACTGTTGTTCCCAACCTGCCTTGGACCCACTCATGCCAATCCCTGTCCATGTGCTGACAGTTGCTGCTTATAACTGATGGGCCAAGCTAAGTGTGCCCTGCGCCTTATCTCATGCAATCCCCACAGTCTGAGATCAGTCTGTACTCACTCTTGCTACAAACGCAGAAGCTGAGGCTCAAACAAAGGAAGTCCCATGCCCTGGGTCACCCACCTGGCACACTGTTGCATCAGAATGCAAGCCCAGGTTTGGCTGCCACCCCACTCTTTCCCTTGCTTTTTCAACCTCTAAGCTCCACTGTCTTGTGTGCCCATCTGCCTTGATTTATGTGACATTTGTTTGCAGGGTGCTGGGCGCTGCTGAATCATTTGTATCTTGTTACAGAGCTCCCTGGTCGTTCCCAGGCACACCCCTTCTGGTGTTCCTCCAGGAGTGCTGGCTCGGATGTGGCGCTTCTGGGACCCTGAGCCATGGTCTCATATGTCCTCTTCTACCCTTGCCCCGCGCTTTGTGTCTGGGGAGCCACATGCCTCACCTTGTGTCTCTTGCTCTGGTTTCTTCATTGCAGAGATGGGCCAGCACCATCCCTTCTGCTTTCAAGCCCTGGAGGAGCCATAGTTTATTTGGGGTCTGGGCTCTCCCCATAGATTGCTCTCCCTGGCTCCCCTTCCAGGATGAACTGGTGACCCCAGAACATGCCAACCCAGGTGAGTGGCAGGTGGCAGGCAAGCCCCTCCTCCTCTGGAGTGCTGCCTCCCTCCTCAGGGGCATTCCCACAGCCAGCCCTAGCCAGAGGGTGACTGCAGAGGTGTCCTCCAAATGGGACTTCCTCCTAACCCCTTCCTGCCGCAGCTGAGTTCCAGAAGGGCCAGTTCTCCCCTTGGTTTGAAAAAGATGATGAAGGCAGAGAGTCTGGATGATGTTGGGGTATAGAAAGGCATTCTCCCACCTCTGAGTGAGGAGCTCCCCTCTGCCCTGGTGAGACAGGGTGTCTGATCTAACACATGTGCTGGGTGCTTCCGAGCCCGTGATTACTGTCCAACCCATCGGCGAAGTTGGGATCCGAAACTGCAAACAGCCCCTGCTATCTGATTAAGGAGTCACTCTGGAGGCCTCTGTGCTGGCACAGCAAGAGGGTTGGCACATTCAGTGTGTGTGTGTGTGTGTGTGTGTGTGTGTGTGTGTGTGTGTGTGTGTCTTCGGGCAGAAACACACCTGGGGTGCATGCAGCAGCCTTCAGGAGTGTGCGCGCCAGAGGTCTACTGGTGCAGAGTGGCGCACCCTGAGTGCAGGCGCGTGACCTGCTGGCCCTGGAGCCTGCATTGGCACCCATGCCCTGGGCCTACTGACATGGCATTGGTGAGCCACTGAGCAGGGGGACCCCCAGGAGAGGACAGGCCACCTCTTTGTGCATCACACATCAGTAGCAAAGCTTAGTGAGCAGGCCTGTGTCTCACCCGCACAGGGATGGGGTGACACGACTCGTCACATGTCTGCCAGGGGACAGACCGCTGCAGCTCCTGGAGATGCGGCCTCTTGGCAGCTTCCTGGACTGACTCCAGAGGGCACTGGCACCTCAGTCAGGGTATATCTGCAATCTGAAATTGAGCAAAAGTCTCCAAATCAGGAGAAAAGCTGGGCCTCCAGTTCAGCACACTGAGGTGGTGTGAAAGTTCGCTCTGCCTCTAAAATTTTCCTCTGGGTATCTGGGCCAACACATAGTGAAGGGGGCCTTTACAGTGTGCTTGTATGGAGACTCATGAGTCCCAAGGAAGGGAAATTGGCATTCTTATCATGATTTATTTATAGGGCAATTGCATGATGGGGATATGGAGGCCAAGATGCCTCCATTAGTAAGAAGCATACAAGGCAGGAAGGAAGCCTTGCTCTGTATTTGACATTTAGTGGGGCGGCTCCTACCAGGGAGCTGCATTTTCTTTTAGAAGGTTTTGCCTTTCATGTTCTTTTCATGGGTTTGTCTGAGCAGACTGGGAGAAGCAAGGAGCATGGGGTGCAGAGGGCTTCTGGGCTGAAGCCAGCCAGCCTCAGGGGAGGCAGGGCCCGAGTAGGTCACTCAGTGGGGCAGCCTGGGCAGGCCAGACGCTGGGGGGAAGCGACTCTGCTCCTGCACCAGCACGCCAGCCGCCTCTTGGGCATGAGCTGCATGCCTCATGCCTCCTGCTGTTTACTCTCCTGTCTGTCTTTGTCTTCACTGGCTGCCGGGCCTTGCCTTTAACAGAGACCTTGTGCGACCCTGGCTTTGGCCTGGCAATGGCCATTTTTTTCTTGGGGACTGGGGTATTGTGGAAAGAACACCAAACCTGAGTTCCTACATTTAGTTCCATCCCTGTGGCTGAATCACTAAGACCCTGGGCACATTTCCTCCTCTGTGGGCCTCGGTTTCCCCATCTGCAATATGATTAGACTGGTGAGTTTTCAAATGTTGTTCAGCAGAACAGTTTCTTCAAATAATATCTGATGACAGATCTCAGAATATAAAACAGATAAGCACAGGTGGCCCTGGTCAGAGCTGCGGTAAGGGGTCTCCTCCTCTGGCCTCATGGCCACCAGGCAGCCCCCCAGTGTGGAGACTAGGGAGTCCCCCTGTAGTCTCTCCGGCAAGACAGGGAACACAGGAAGGCCACTGGGTGTGCTGTGTGCTATGTGCTAACAAAGGGACATTGCCCTACCCATAGGCCTGAGGTTTAAGCCCTCTCTCCTGCTGGGGGAGTGGCTTGTTTCCACCTCCCTTTTTGAGCCCCTGTGACCACATATCTCTCGGGACAAACTGTCTGCACTTGGGGTCTCCTTGCCCTCACCTCCCTCGCACTCCCCAACCAGACTCCTGGGTGTCTCCTCCATCACTCGACTGTCACCCTCTCGCTTGCCGCTGACCCTAACCAGACATTTCCCTTGTTTCACCTGACCTTCAGGTGGCATGTGACTCTGTTGGCCGTGGTTTCCCCTTGGCTCCTCGGACAGCGGCTCCTCTGGTCTTCCTTCTCCTCCCCAAATGCATGGCTCCCTGAGCGCTTCCTGGGCCTCTCTTACTCCATTCTTGGCTCTGGGGGATTCAGCGTGCCCACGGCTGCAGCACCCATCTGCTGACCCTGCCACAGCCCAGCTCCAGCCGAGATGTTTTTCCTGAAGCCCAGAGCTATCTGTCCTGCTGACCCCCCACCCTGCCCCACACAGGCCCCCCAAGCTCGGCACATCTGAAACTGCTCATACTTATGCAGCAAACCCACTTCCTCCCTGTGTCCCCCCTGGATCTGTCCGCATCATCCTCCCAGGTACCCTCAGCTCAGGAACTGGACCCATGGACGGCCCCCTCAGCCCACCCCTTCCCATTAGTCCATTGTGAAGCACCGCTGTTCTCCCTGGGCATCCTTTGCCCCTCCTCTCCCTGCCTCCAGCCCAGCCCAGACCACCATCTTCTCCCTGCCTGAGGGGAGCCTCCCTGCCCCTCCTCTTGCCTTCTCCCAATCCAGGCTTTACACTGTTCAAATTCTATAAGGCCATGGGATCCCATCCCTCCATTACTCAAAAACCTTCAGTGAGTCCTTGCTTTTCAGATGACAGTCCAGACTCCCAGCTTGACTGTCAAGTCCTTCCGCCTTCCCTTGCCCCACTGCAACTCCATCCTCCCCTCCCTGCTCCCCCTGTTGAACTCTGAGGTCCTGGCTAATAAACTTCTTTCAGTTCCTCCCCTGAATCATGCTGTCTCATCACTGAGGATTTGTACAAGCCGCTTACTCCGTCTAGAACACCCTCTGCTTCCTCTTGCCCTGCAGTCCTATCCTTCAGGACCCAGCTTACATATCACTTCCTCTGGGAAATCTTCCCACACTCCTTGGACTAGGGAAGGGGTCGATGTTCCATAATACTGTGTACTTCCTGGTCATTGTCCTCAACCTATTTTTATTGCACAAGATTGCAAGTTCCAGGAGAGACCAGGTACTCTTTACTCCTTGCCCCTCCAGATATGCTGTCTGCGCTTCACCACTTGCTGTCTGTCCCGGTAGCTTGGCCTGTCCCACTCAGCAATGGGCTCCACACCCTCTCAGTTCCTGGGTTTAGTCAGTGGTGAGTCACTATGGGCTTTTTGTGTCCTCTGCCATCACCCAAAGATTCCCCTGAGACGAGGGTTCAAGTGCAAGTCTTTTATTTGGGAGGCATCCTGGGAAATGCCAGTAGGCAAGTGGGGAAGTGAGAGAGAGAAGGGAAGAGGCCAAAACGGGTGTATTGTCCAGCAAGTTGCCACTGTGGGCAACCAGCACTTAATCCCACTGGGGAACTTCAGGATACAGTCTAGAACCGGAACCTCAGTGTTATCTCCCCTGAAGGGAGGGAGCTGGGGTATTTATTCCACTGCTAGAGAAAGCCCTCAGGCAAAGAAATGCAAGTTCTGGCAGCTGGAAGTCCCATGCAGGTGTGTGCTGAAATGGTGAAAGCAAGGATAAGCGAGGATATGGACAGGCCCTCCCTAGATCTGCTGCCCAGCTCCTGCCAGCGGGTCACCAGGTTCAGGAAGAGTTCCCTTCCCTCGCTCAGTCCTGGGGGTGGAGTGGGGGTGTAAAAGAGATTATCTCTTGGGTATGTATCCTCATTCCCTGTTCTCAGCTTTATTTTGTACTTGTGAAATTCCTCAATCGGAAAGTGATCTCTGTTTTTCCTACTAGGACCCTCTAAAACATCATCATGCATAAAATAAAATTTAGAACATGGTGACATTGTGTAAATAGTGTTGAATCAATGTCATATCTTTATGAGTTGATTGGATGATTGGACATGTAAGTTGGAACCCAAGAAACTTAGTACCAAAACCTACTTTTTAAGTTGTTCTGTAGCCATAAGAAAAATGAAATCACGCTAACCTAAGGCTTTAAAAGAAAGAAAAGAGTCCCAGGAACCAGGAGAAAACAGATTTTTTTTTTGTAGTCTCACTGTTTTGCCCTGTGCAATGCCTCATTAAAAGCAGAAAGGCAAGTCTCATTAGCCCCATGTTGCAGATGAGGACCCTGAGACCCAGAGAAGCTACATAGCTCAACTAGGGCCCAGGACTGCAGCCACCTCACCCAGCCCAGCTGTGTTTCTCTGCAGACCCAGGAAGCTAGCAGGCATGGAAGGACTGGTCGACTAGGCCACGGAGGATGTCCACCAGCAGGGCGGGAGCTGTGTTAGGAAAATAATAGCACTCTCACTCAAAAAAGTTTAGGGTTGTACTTGGTAGCTTTTTATGGAACAAATTTTGCACTATTGATCCTGTGGCAAATGAAAACCTTTCGTGGACACTCTGGGCTTCAGAGAGCTGAAGTGTTTGAGGCTGGACCAAATACAAGGAGATCCAATTGCCAGGCAAAGCTGAGCCCAGGTGGTGCCTGGGCTGAGAATTCTGTGTTGTCTTCTCTCCCATCTGTAAAAATGACTTGTTAGCCTGAACTGCTTCCCCTCCTTGCAGGAAAGGCTCCCAGTTTGTTGCCCAGGCCTGTAGCTGAAATAGAATCTCTGAGCAGAGGTAGAGAGACAGGGGCAGCTTACAGGGCCATGCTGAGAGATTGCACCAGCCAAGGGGGATATTTTGCCACCAAATCACAGGGCTGCCATTGGCCCTGGGGCTGCCTGAGACAGCAGTGGTTATCACCCTCCTGTAATTGGCCCACGCCCCTGGTGGGCTGGTATTTCTACCTCCCATGGACAAATCTGATTGCAGGGATTCAGGGTAGCTCATTGGAAATGGGGAATTATTGTAAGAAGATGGGTGACCTGCTCTCTGAAGCCTCCAAGACAGGAAGTAGCAGCCTCTCTGTGGTGCCTCTCTGGCCTCTCCCCCCACCCAACCCAGCTGTTCCTGATTCTGTACCCATGACTTGTCACCTGGCACAAGGCCCAATGTGACCACCCAGGGCTGCTTACTCTTTAGGATGGCCTTTCACCTCCTATCACTGCTATGTGTCTCATGTTCTTGGTATTCCCAGCGTTATTTATGGAAGGAAGACCCTAGTCGAGCCAGCCATGTTTCTCCATGTCAGACCATGTTACGCATCAGTTACCAATGCACTGTCTGTCCATGGCTGAGCTGGATGCTTTCATCCCGTCAGCCAAGAGGGGTATGGAAGCACTCTCGCCATTTGACAGACATTCAACAACTATTGAATACATGCTACTGTTGACTTAGCACTGAGGACAAAGCAATAAATAAAATCCAGTTCTCCATTTTTATGAGCTTACATTCTAGTGTAGGGAGATAGACAATGAACAACTAACTGTATTCTGTCAGGTGGGGATAAGTACTTAGAATAAAATTACCAGAGGGTTAATTAAGGAACAGAGGGACCAGAGAGCTGTTATTTTAGAGAGATTGGCTGAGAAGTCTTTCAGATAAGGTGATAATTCAGCAAAGGCCTAAGTAAAGTGAGAGAGGGCTCTCTGTGGCTATCAGAGCTGTTTCTACTTGGGAAGAGCTCTCCAGGCAGAGGGAACAGCATGTGCAAAGGCCCTGTGGCAGGAGTGTGCTTGATACAATACCTGGTGGGGCTGGGGCTGTAGGCAGGGCAGGTCCTCAGAGGTATAGCCCGTGTACTTTCAGGTTCCTTCGGAGAGGACCAGAGCTTGGGGTCAACCCCAAGTCCCTCAGTCACTTGGCCAGGGGAAGACCCAAAGCACAAATCAAAGCAACATTATGGATGGAGGAGGAGTGGTGGGTCTGGGGATCCCCACTGGGGTCAGACATCTGTCTTCCTGGGCTGCTGATGTGGCCCAGACCACAGCCAGAGTACAAGGTCGGGGATCAGTTCCCATAAGCCCTTCCCTTTTACTCCAAAGCATGAAGCATAGAACTTAGCTCTGTATGCATTCTTTCTCATCTGCTGCCTTATTTATACATGAGCCTTCTCTCCCCATCCGGTCCAAGCAGACCTGAGCCCCTGGGCATGGTAGTTGTTTCCTAAATAGCTGAACTCTCCCTCTGGACCGGGGACTGTGGAGAACAAGTGGTAGGCTGAGGATCCATCCACACTCAGGAAATTTATCATCTGACGGGAGAGAGAAGCCACGCACCAGGAGAAGTGAAAGGCCAGTGTACGGCGGCAAGGAAGACAGTTTCACTGCGCCAGTAAGGCTGGTGGCAGGAGGGGAGGTCCCTGTTCCCCAGACTCACCAGGGAAGGCTTCCTGGGAGGAGGTCCTGGAAGGAAAACGCAGGTCAGAAATGCTGGAGAACAAGGGGATGAACAGGACGTGGGCAATGGTGGCTGTTCGTGGCATGGGACGGTGGCATGTCAGTTGAAAGGCAGAGTGGCCAGAGCCCCATTGTTGCAGAGCTCTACACACCAGGCAGGGGAAAGGTTGCCTGTCTCAGTAGCCACCAAATCAAATTTTTGAACTTCCCAAATAATGCAAACACATGGCAAAAAACATTGGAAAACCACAGACTGACAAAAAGAAGACAGTTACTATAATCCCACAACCCACAGAGGGACGTATGGGAAAGCTTGTCCCTCCCAGGGCATTTCGTACATCCTTCAGTGCTTTCCTACATTCAGGCAAATGTGTCCTGTCTGGCTGAATTCACAGTACCTCTCAAACGCCCTTCTAGGTTGGTAATTCTAAACCTGTTGTAATGGCTATAGAATGCTCCATCGTATGACTGCAAGTGTCCAGGTCATGCACAGAGGCTGCTTCTAGCTTTTTGCTGTTAGAGACCACACCTGGGGGCAGGCCTTGGCCCATATGCTGGGCACGTCCGAGCAGGGGAGGGAGGGAAGTGTGAGAGGTCAAGGCCTTCACAGGAAGCCAAGTGGCGAGTGGTGGAGGTCAGCGATGCCCTCTGAGTGGACAGGCTTGGTACTGCCCCAAGCAGCAGCTAGCCAGACCCATGGCCTTCCGGTTATTTGGAGGAGGAGGGTCCGTGTGTGCGTGCTGGGGCTGTGAACATGGCCCAGGTCTCCTGTGAAGCAGGCTGTGGGTGAGCCAGAGGGAGATGGACAGAGGCATTAGTTTTCCTTGGGGTTGGGTTGGCTGGTGGCACCAAAAACTCCTGAGAATGGAGTATGAGGAAGAGCATGCCCCTCACTTCTGGTTTGGACCAGAAGGGGATTTGTGTGATTTTGACAGATTTGTAGGCTTTTTCAAATGTGGTGCGGAAAGGGACCTTACAGTTCAGCTGAGAAAATCGAAGCCCAGAGAGCTGTGGTGGCCCGTCCAATATCACACAGCATTAGGAGCAGTCGACTGATGTGTTCCATAGAATGTCTCAGGCACGCTGGCTGGTAACATTGGTAACCTGGCCCTTATCCCAGGACCCGAGTCCCAGCTTCTCCCTGCCCCTCTACCCCAGCAGAGCCCACACTGGGGGTCTTTCTGGCTATGCTAGTGGCCATCCTTGCTTAGCAGAGGCTGGTAGGGAGACCTTATTCCTAGGGTCAGTGGCCAAGCCCTTCGCCTCCAAGTGCATTGATTAAGCATGTGGGATCTGGCCAGGTCCAAAGTTTCAAATCTTGGGATTGACTTTATTTCTCTGAACTTAAGTTTCTTCACCTTTAAAATGGGGCTAATTGGAGTGCCTGTTTTGCAGGGTATTGTCTTGTGAAGATTAAATGAGACAATGCTATAAAGTTCTTGGCACTTTACTGTGACCCAGGACAGGAGGTCAGCGAATGCTATCGTCAATATTAGTAGTAATGGTGATGACTTCCTGCACCATCCTTCCTGCAGGCAGACCTGACTGCCCTTTGAAGTATTGCCTCACTCTGTCCAGGGCTGAGTCCGGGGGAATGGTCAGACTAACACAGACCAGCCTTGGCCAGGGGCAGGAGTCTCAGGACCAGCAAGGATGGGTCACCTTGGGCAGAGGTGGCCACCCTGTCTGGGGAGGACGGACTGTGTCCTGAGCTCTCTGCCCTGTCTGCCCAGGGCCTGGGACGAGTCCCCATGCCCCGGGGGGAGCAATGGAAAGCATCTCCCAGTGGTTTTCACTGGGTTAGAAAAGTGGGAAGAGGTTGAAGGCTCTCCTGGAAGAAGCATCACCCACCAACCACCAGGCCATAGCCCTGACCTCTACTCAGCTGTCTCTTCCTTCCCTCCAAAACAGGTCTCCCTGATCAGAAAGGAAAATCCAGCCCCAGCCCAGTACCTCTCGGTCTCTTGACCTGTGAAGTGGTTACTGCTTCTTGCCTAGTTCTTTTTGAACTCAGTTCTGGCCTGCTTGGGTTTTCTGGCTGCCTCCATGTATCAAGCCAAGCAACCAGAGCAAGGCTGTGGGGCCAAACAGGAAGGAATCCCCTGCTTTGCCACTTCCCAGCTGCCTGACCTCAGGCAAATGCTTTTAATTCTTTGGGCCTCAGTTTCATCATCTGAAAAGTGGGGGCTAATGCCACCTACCTCTTGGGGTTCTGAGAATTTGTGAAAAAATGGGTATAAAGTGCCCTCTCGGCATGTAGCAAGGCCTCAGTGAGACATTTCTGCTGTTTATCCTCATCATCCTTATCTAGTATTCAGCACCACATACTGAGGCCTACTGTGTGCCAGGATCTATGGGGACTTTAGTACCAAAATAAACTCAGTGGCCTGCCTCCCCAGCCTTTTTCCTCACTGTAGATCCCTCTCTTCTTTATCTAGGCCCCGCCTGGCCCTGTTACAGGATCCGCAAGAGGAGACTGGGCTATGGCCTGCCTGTGGGGTCAGGCCTCAGGGCCCCTGCAGAATGCTTCAGAAGCCCTCAGAAGCCTGGGGCAAGAGCTGTCACTCCTCTACGGAGGAAGCTAGAATCGATTTCTCTCTCACCACTCCCTTGGAAAGAGCAGCAACGCAGGTTATGACCGAAGGTTTGTCCTGGGAGAGCAGTGGGGGAGAGAGAGAAACAGTGGAGGATGCAGGCTGGCCCTGCCCTGCCCACCCCAACCCCTCTCCTCCAGTGAGGTGAGGTGTGGGCTTCTCCCTGGGCCTGGAGTACAGAGCTCCCTGCTCTCCACTCTCTCCTCCCTCGCACCTCCACCCACTGGGAACTGGCCAGGGTGATTTTACTAACAAGCTAGCTTACATGCTCAACAGAATTAACCTAAAAAAGAGAGAGAGAGAGAGAGAGAAAGAAAAAAGAAAGAAAAGAAAATAGTCCTTGCATAAATGCTGCTGCAGTGTCTGCCAGGACCTAAGATCTGGTACTATCTATTTTTTAATAATTGAAGGTAATAAATATGTATTTCTTTCTCTTCACCCCCACCCCGTCCTCCGCAGCTTGTCAGCTCCTTGCGTCTCTCCTCTGATCAGACCAAGTCTTCCCCAAGCAAAAAAAAAAAAAAATCCTTTAAGCAAAAAGGATTAAAGCCTTGAAAGTAGGCCTGCCTGAGCCTCTCCCACCCCCTCCCTTCCCCTTTCCCAGGGTAGGCAGATAGAGGCCTCTCCGGGGAGCTAGGGACGGGCGGGGTGGGGTGCTCGTGCACCGAGGCCTCTGCGGGTTCCTCAGGAATGGAGGTCCACGCCATCCTCCCTCCCCTGCAGCCCGTCCAGTTCCAGTCCTGGGCTAGCCTGGGGGAGGCAGCGCAGCCCTCCACTGGCCCCTGAGGCGCTACTAACTTGAGAGGCAGAGTCCCCCAGTCTCGCAGAGAACAGGATATAGGAAAGAGGGCTTTGGTCCCAGACAGTACCAGCTTGGCTTTGCAACCTGTCTTTGTGTTATAGGGACCCATGTGACTTTGGAGCAAGCACCTGAGCCTCAGTTTCTCCATCTGTAAAATGGGAATATAAACTACCTATCTCACACAGGATCAAATAAGCCAAAAAATAACTCAGTGCCTAGCACTCAGAAAATATAATCAGTGAAAAATTACTGTTGTTTCATTCCAGTTCTTCTCAGGCACGGAAGGCAGTCTGTAATCTCCCCATTCCATGGCTCTCCAGAGTTCCCAAGCACCTGCTAAGCTCCCCTGTTTTCTTGTAGCATTCTCAGCACCTGGTGAAGAGAGGGCTGAACCTGAGGCTGGGTGGTGTGCTTAGGGCCTTGCCCCAGGCTGCTGGATACAACTGGAATTCAGAGTGGGACTTGTATCCCCTCCCCATTTCCTCTCCAGATACCCTTTCCTCCGTCTCATGAGGCTTCCTGACAGAGCACCCAGTCTTCCCAGCTCCAGGCCCAGGAACCAGCCGGGGGCAGGCCTGGCCAGGAAGGCAGTGCCTTGGGCAGCCATGGCTGCTGCCTGGTAGACCGGCCTCCCCACCCTCCCACCCCCACCCTCAGCAGCTGCCAGCCTTTGCAGTTCTGCTGAGGCAGCAGCCCTGCTCCAGGTGGGCCTCCCTCTGAGCTGGGCACATGTACACAGGCTTGGTTGCAGATGAGAGCCCCTGGGCCCCTGGGCAAACCAGGCCCAGAGTCCCTGGTCTGCTCCTGTGGCCAGTGCTTGGCCACATGGCCTCTAGGGCTCTGTGGCTGGCCCCCAGGAACAGCCCTGCCCTAGCTGCTCAGGCCTCAGTGGGGAGAGGAGATGCAAGGCCTAGAGGCCGGAGGGCAGGAGAAGCAGGGAGGGAGGCTGCTATTTATAGGCCGGCTTTGCTTTTGTTCCTTTTCCAGCAATGCTACTCTTTAAATAGGAGCAGGGCTGGAGGCTGCAGCTCTTCCCCAGCCGCCTGTAGTCAGTGTGCACATGCGCGCCTCTTTGTGTGTGTGTGTGTGTGTGTGTGTGTGTACATGGGGACACACATGTATAGGGATGGCGTGGGGTGGACGCTCCCATGCATGTAGGTGCAGGGATGGGATGAGGGGATGGTCAGCTTGCTGTGTGCACACAACATGCATGGAGAGGGACATGGGTATTCTTTGTGTGTGGATGCCAGCATATACACATGCATGTATAGGGAGGGGCGGTGTGTGTGTGTGTGTGCATGTTTATAAGAGTGGGCACCCGTGGTGGTGGGGCAGGCCCTCCTTAGTTAATATGTGCCTGTCTGTGGCATAAGTACATATATGCAGAGATCAAGTCAGCAGAAGAAAAGTGTTGTATCTCCATATGCGGGCTGTGCTGTGACCAGCTCTTTAAGGCGATGCGCCTCCATGTAACGGGGCTCTTGGAGAGACCACTGTGTGCATGTGTGTGAGTGTGTGTCACGGTGTAGGTGCTAGTGGGACTGAAGGGGATGGCACCTCTTGTCCTGTGGCTAGCAGACCGTGTGCTCGGTGAGGGCAGGGGTCCTGTCTGCCTGTTAAGTGGAAAACTGGGAATTGCATGTTTGCCCCTGTAAAGGGACTCCAGGGTCCTATCTGTCTGCCAAGGAACCTTCACCTGCCCACCGCGCAGGCCTTTTAGAGCACTCCCAGAGCTCCACCCTTGGGTCGCAACCAGCAGAGACCATTCGCTGTTCCCTCACTGCTGGGCAGGGCCCCTGGCCAGTGGGCAGAGTTCCCTAAGACTTGGGCGCCTTGCTGTCTTGGGCAGAAAAATGCGGCCAGGTGAGAAGCACCTGGGCTTTGGGGATGGATCTGGGGGCCCCCTTGCCCCGCATCTACCCTTTCCTGGCGTTATTTCACATCTGTAAAGTGGGAAAGTGAAGCCCTCGGGTCTGCTGTTGGGGTCAGCGATGGCACCAGTGATGCAGCTCAGCAGAGCCGGGCTGGGGTCGGGTTCCCCAGGCAGCGGCGGGCCCGACGGTCGGGAGGAGCAGAGAGCGTGCGACGTTGACGTCGCCCGCAGTCTCCTGCGGGCCCGCTCGGCCTTGGCCCTCGCGAGGTGGGCATCGCTTCCAGGGCGGCGGCAGCGCCGTAACCCAGATCTGTCAGCGCTGCCCTGGCTCGCCAGCGAGCAGCCCCCGCCCGGGGAGGGGTCGGGGCCGGGGGCGCTCTCGGTCCGGCCCGCCGCGGGGAGGCTGGGGGCACCCGGCCTGGGCCCTGTCCTCGCCCCTGGGCCCCGCTCGGTCTGGCTGGCAGCTCCAGATCGATGCGACAGCCCTTCCGCCCCTCCCCCAAAGGCCAAACAAAACATAGTAAATATTTAATCCGGGCCAGGGAGCCGAGGAGGCCTCTCTGCCCCCTCCGCAGCTGTCTGGCTCCTTTGCCAGCCCCAGCAGCTCTCCTCGGTAATGAGGCCGGAGCAGCAGGATCGATCGCGCCCAGACAGGGTGGGGGCTGGGGGGCTGTGCCCTCGGGTGGCATCGCTGTCCACCGCACCGCTCTTCGCCCCAGACCCGGGAGGCCCGAGCAGACCAGCGCTCACTCTTTAACAAGAAGGCATTCGGGGAGCGCAGGGACCCACTCCCCACTGCCTGGCCCTGCCCACCCCCATCTTAGAGGTCTTGGGTGAGCTAGTGGGTGGGGGGAGGCAGAGGAGGCAGCCCTGGGGAGACAGCAGTGAAAGTCTGGGGATATTCCAGTCCCCTCTGGTGCCTGAACTCCTGCTCCCAGGCTAGAGCTGACCTCCAAGGCCTGATGGCCCAAAGCCGGCAGGAGGCCTTGGGTGAGACCTGGGTGGAGCAGAGGCAGCCGGGGAGGCCAATAGAGAGGCTGGCAAGATACTACAGGACCCCCCGGGGGATACCTAAAGGGGTGATGACATCCTTGCTGTTCATTCATACATGCAGGAAAGATTATTGAGCACCTCCTATGTGCCAGTCATAGGCTGCCAGCAAGGAGACACAAATCTGGGCCCGCAGAGCTTACATTCCAAAGGAGGAAACAGTAAGGAAATGCAAAAGGTGAATTCGACAGTGGTTGAATTTAGTGTAGAGAATACACTGTAATGTGATACTGTGCGTGGCTGGGGAGAGGAGCAGCGCTAGCTAGGGTGGTCAGGGAGCTGAACCATGACAGTGGGTTGGGGCAAAAGCATTCCAGGCAAGTGCAAAGGCCCAGAGGCTGGAAATGATTGGTGTCCCAGGACTGGAAAGGAGGCCTGGGAGGTTGAAGTGTCATGAGTAGGAGAGAAGTAGTGGCAGATCTCATAGGGCTTTGTAGAACACGAATAGTTCAGGTCTAACTGCAGTGCAAACGCATTAGAGGTTTTAGGCAAAGGAATGGCACAATCCTATTTATATTTTTAAAAGCTTCCACTGGCTGCAGTATGGAGAATAGAAGGTGGGGAGTTAAGGGTGGAGGCAGGGAGGCCAGGCTGGGCGTGGGGATGTACAGTGGCTTATGAGAGGGAGACTGGTTCCCTGCCTAGCAAGGGCAATGGCTGTGAAGTGGCCATATAGGCCTCTACAGTTGACAGGGCCCCCCCGCAACTGGAACAGCTTGCTCCTGGGCTCTGGAACTCCTGGCTCACAAAGTCCCCTAGGGCTGAGGCAGAGGCTGACTCGGAGTTGCCCCTGTCCTATCTCCCCAACCGAGCTCCACAGTGGACAGCCCAGGAATTTTTTTAGGAGCATTAGAAAATGTTGACATGTTTTTTGAAACAATTTCAGATCTGATATCTCCGCCAGATTGAGTTTGTAACCAGCTTTATTGTTTAAGCCTGCTGGGATTTCATCAAAGGCGTCTGCTGTTTACCCAGAACCATTTCATTGGAGAAAACAGCAAACAGACCTGCATTTCTATCTGATTTCACTTTTCCCCTTTTCTCATGAATTTAAGTGCTTGTGAAAAGCAAGGCTGATAAGGCAAAGCAGCAAGGATCAAACCCCAAGGAGCGGGCTCAGGAGGCTCTCAGCTGAGGTCTATTCATAGAGCACAGGCAGGTTAGGGGTGGCTGGCCTCTGCTGTGGGGGGCTGAGGCACTCGAGGCCAGCAGCCAGCCTCCACAAGGGGTGCTGGGGGGTGAGGGGCGGTGGGGAGGCTGCTCTCCACCCCCAGCCTGACTAGGATTTCTAGGTCGCCTCCAGACCTGAGCTTTTCTGGGGAAAGGCTGAGTGAGGAAACAGACCAAACAGCAATGGAAGCCAGATCGTGCGAGTGCCAGGAAAAGCACCTTCCTCTGCCAACGCTGGGGTCGCAGCCCCTTTGCCACCAGGCGGCCTGAGTCAGGGCAGGGCAGGGCCCAAGGACTCTTGTCACAGGCTCCGTGCTCACTCTCCCTCCCCAGGCAATCTACACTAGTGTTACCACCACTTCCTAATTGGATCCAGTGCCTTTAAGCAGGCCTGCTGACCCAGCAAATGTTTTAGTGCAGTGGGGGGACGCTGGCCGTCCAGCCTATCAGCAGAAGGTGCTCTGAGAAATTTGGGTTAATGTGCCTTGTTCAGTGGCTTGAGCGACAGCTAGTTAAGTGCACAGGTTGCTTGGCATACAGGCCATATTTTACCAGTTGTACATTAGACCCACTTATAAGGTCAATCGATTTGAACCAATTAGCAAGAGGATGTGGACTTGGTTATCTTTAACTGACTGAAGATCTTGCAGCAAGATCTGAGACGGATGACACAAATACAGAAGTATTATTTCCAGTGCTGGGTCCCAGGCACAACCATTGTCCTCTGCTGCTTTCTAGCAGATGGTGCTTCTATGGGCAGCAAATCAGCCTCCTTGTCTCTGGGATGAGCCCACAAGGCAAAGAATGAGGGGAGGCCAAAGTGAGCCAGTGGGTCCTCCCAGAGCCAGTTCTAGGCCCTCCAGCTTGCGGAGGCTCCCTCCCCTCCGCTCCTTTGAGGCACACAGTGAGAGCTGAGTAGGCTGCTGGGAACTCAGTGACTCGTTCCATCCCTACGAGCGAGATCCCAGGCTTCCTGGGAGAGCAGAGGAGCCGGGCGCTCCAGATCTAGTGACTGTACCCGAGGGCCTTGGGCTTATTTGCTGCTCTCTGTGGAGGGCCTGTGCCATCTCATTTAATCTTTATAAGCTCCCTTCTTGATTGCCACCCCCCAACCAAGTAGGTATTATTCCTCTCCTAGATAAGGCAAGTGAGGCTCGGAAGTGGGAGGCAGCAGAGCCTACGTGTGCTGTCCAAGCAATGTGAACACAGGCCTAGCTGCTGTGGAGTCTGGGGTCTTTTCGCTTGGCCATACTGCCTGCAGCATTCTACTTAGGGGGTGGGGGCTTTTCCTAGTTGTGGATTTGGGAGGAACAAGCTCACAAGCTGGCAGGGAGAGTGTGGAGTGGGCCCCTTGGCATTTCCTGGCCTGAGAATATTTGGCAGCGAGGCCGAGGAAGTTCAGAGCAGGGGCCTGCTGGCCCTGCTTTTGCCCTAGGAGGAGCCAAGTGGGTCTCCAGCTGGGAGTTGCTGGGTCCCTGGTAACAAAGTAGGCATGGGCATAGGGGAGCTGCTGCTCCCTGCTCCCTGGGGCATCCCATCTCCAGCCCAGAATCCCTGGGCTCCTTTCTCAGGACCCCCATAAAAGCTAAAGGAAGGCCAGTCCATCTTCTCAAACGCCGGCCCGCCGCTTTCCTCTCAATACCTTATCCTCACACCCAGGGTCGATGACTTCCCCCGAAACACACACTTCTCAGAGCAGCAAAATCTGCTTTCACCTCAGAGACTGGGCAATACGATCCACAGAGGGGAACCAGGCAGCCGCAAGGTAGATTTTCCCGTAGCAAGGTTTGAATGTAAAGGTCCCAAGGCCCAGGCCAGTTCATGTAGTTTGGGGGCAGCTTGGGCTTTCTCCTATGCCAGGTCGCTGTGCTGGCTCAAAGCAGGGGAGGAGTTCTTCTCTGGAAACTGCTTCCGACGTCACAGCACTGTCTTCCTGATAGCCTTGGTGTGGTGAGTCTTTGACCTTTGAGGATGGGTTTGATTTTTTTGGAAAAGGCCAACAGTAATTTGAAGCTGTGCGTTGTGAAGAACGGTGATGAGTGATTTTGCAGCATGTGGTTTCTCTTGTTGCTGGGAATTTTTTTTAGGTTAAAGACAAGCTGGGACTCAGGAACTTAGCCAGTTTTCCCACAAGTTCCACCATGTTTTCAAGTGATGATGGTACCCTGAAAAGGGGGGCTTGGGTGCCAAGATGACCACATTGACAGAAGGGCAGGGGAAGGGAATTGATGCCTTACTGAGCTGCTACTATGTGCCAGACACTTGACATACATGATCTCAGCTGCCTGAAATCATCTTTGGAATAAGGCCAGTCTATAAAAAAAAATTTCATAAATAATCCATTATCTTGCTTACTCCTCACAGTAATCCTATTAGAACAAGCTCTTAGCCCATTTTGCAGGTATGAAATTAAGGCTCACGGAAGTTAAATAACTTCTGAAGGCCACAGAGCTTGTAAATATCAGGGCTGGGGTTTCATCTCAGGTCTATTTAGCCCCAGACTCAAGGCTAATTCTTTTTTTGGGTGTGTAGATTCTGGTGTACCCACTGCACTCCTCCTTGCCCCCAGTAACACAAAAATTTAGTGTCATTCTGTCATAGTGACATCATTCAGGCTGCATTCACCTCTCAAAAAAGAAAGCAGGTCATAAAGGAGTCATGTGCCAGGGCGAAATGCTGACTGTGTGCGGCGGCAGACATCATCAGCAGGCGTCAGGGGACGCGTGGGTGACGACCGGTGTGAAGTATGGTGTTTATTAGGTACTGGCAAAGGCCCCGGAGTTCTAGATGCCAAGTGGTGATAAGTGGGAACTGCCTGCCTTAGCTCTCACCCAGCCCCAAATGCTGAGCGGGCTCCCGCTTCCCACAATGAACTGGACTCTTGGACAGACTGACCCTGGGAGCCCTGGCCACTGGCAAGACAGGGCTTCCTCTAGACAGTAACAATAATAATACCAGTAAGAGCTCCTGCTGATGGGACACTCATTATGTGCCAGGCATTGTGCTAAATGCCTTCCTATTAAGGTTTGATACCTGTACATTCTCTTAACCTAACCAGTTCCCCAGCCACATGGGTTGGCTCTCTCTGAATCCAGAGAGGGCCTCTACCCTACATGCAGAGTAGGGCAGAGTCCCTTGCTCTGATGTGGCTGCATGTCAGTGAAGGGAATGGGGCCTTGTGTGCATAAGGAAAGGTGGTTGGCTCAAAGCTCTGAACACACCATCTCCTCTCTTGGGGACACAGCTCCTACTGGACTTCTCAGCCCCAATCCCAGTCAGAGCTATCTATATATAGCAATTCTGCTTCCAGGAATTTATCTTACTGATACATTTTTCACCTGTGGGCAGAAATGCACATATAGGAGCATGCATGTTATCATTGCTTGTAATAGTGCAAACTGAAAACAACCTGAGTGTCCATCAGTAGGGGAGCAATTGGGAAGATTACAGCACCCCCATACAATGGGATTCTGTGTTCCCAGGAATGGATGGACTCTGTATGTGCTAATATGGGATGGATACCAAGAAGTATTACTAAATGAAAAAGCAGTGGTAATATACTGAACTACCATTTGGGGTTTAAAAAAAAATAGATATACTTGTACATGATAGAAATTTTCTGGAAAGACACAAAAGGAACTTAACAGTGGGATACCTCTGAAGAAAGATATTGGGAACTGTGGGTCTGGGAGAGGAAAGGAGACTTACATTTCATGGTGTACCCTTTTGTGTTCTTGGAAAAAATATTTTTCACCATGTGCATGCATTATCTTTTTGATTAAAAAGAATGTTGGGGAAGGGTTAAAAAAAAAAAACAAGACTTTATCTGGCTTCCCAGTTCACTTTTTCTTTCCTGTCTGCCGCTGGGTCCTGCCGTCCTGACTCACAGGCCATTTCTCAGCTCCTCTCCCTCAGCCCCAGCCCAGGCCCACCCCTCCCCAAGGCATCCATTACTGCCTCTCACTGGTACTTAAAACCTACCTTTTTGCCTTGAAATACAAATAACTCTAATCTGGAGAGAAGGTTGAGCCTCATTGCACTTATAGAACAGACAGAAATTGGTTGGCACTGAGATGCTCGATAAATGTTTGCTGAATCGAGTTGAATCTGTGACTCGGTTGGTTACACTAAACAAGGTACAAATCGGCCAGGGTCAGACATCCAAATCCCACACAGGTTGGTTCCTTAACCCAAACAGGGACTCTTTGCCTGCACACAGGCCAAACCACGTGTTCTGATGTCATGAGGGAGCAGGGGACCTCCGTGTGCAAGGAAGGAGGGTGACCTTGGTGCCCACCATCTCACCTCCTGGAAACACAACTCAGAGGGTTAAAAGAGGGACAGAAATAACAGGGTGATGGACAGGAAGACCCAGGTCTGGAAAGATTCCAACTCAGAGGAGCATCTGCAGTAGGGTCCAAAAACTCCATGATGACTTTTTTTTTTTTTTAATATTAGCTGCTTGCTTTTATTCCAAGAACTTGCTAATAGGGATATAAAAGATGGAATTCTCTGCTAAGCATGGTAGTAAACTGCCTGTTGTTATATGTGTTCAGCCATGGGCAGGACGAGACAACCATTTAGCAGGCATTTTGAAGGGGAAATTAAAGCAGGAAGTTATTTTGATGAGCTGTAAGCTACCTTTTTTATTATTTATGTTATGCATAACATAAAGTTTACCACTTTAGTCATTTTTTGAAGTGTACAGTTCTGAGGCATTAAGGATGTTCATGTAAAACCCATGATGGTCATTTTTATTTACTTTCATTGAAGTATAATTGATATAAAATATTACATTGGTTTCAAATGATGACCATTTTTAATGTTACCACCAGCACAGTTGTTAAGAGGCAGAGAAAGTCCAAGAAATGCCTCTGCCTGGTTGCTTAGAGTTGGGCTGTGTTCCACTTAACGTCTTCCAAAAACTAGCTTCTGGAGCTTCCTCTGAGGCAGATTCCTTTTCTGGTCTCTGAAATCATCCAGGCACTGGCAGTCCAGTAAAACATAGGGAGGGTGGTCGTGGAAGCCTCTAGAAACAGAGGGGTAGGTAGTGTAACATGGTGATATACCTCCTATTTTTCTTTTCTTGTCTCAAAATTCCCTAGCCTGGAGGAAGGAGACAGTATGTATTCCTTGCCCATGACTGCTTGCTCATTCTCAAAATGAAATCCCCCCAACAGTTCTCTGGTGTGTGATGTCCTGGCACCTCTCCTGAGGCTGCAATCCAGCAGCTTGCCATGGGCCCTGGTACTCCTCCAGCGCTCACAGTAGAGACTTCTTGTCCCCATAAGGGTTATTATGATGAGGAAGCATTTGCCTGCAAGCACAGTGAGTCAGAAAGTTTGATATCCCTTCTAAAAAAAAAAAAGGCATCTATAATCTTTGGCCACATTAATAGAAGTGTCCAAATCTAGGACAGTGAGGGACCTGCTTTCCTCTATGCTAAGCACTCACTGAGTCATCCTCTCTCTCGTCATCTCCCACCAATCTGGTCCTTGGCCTGCACTTTGCTGAAATTCATCCCCCTCTCTCTGTTTTCCCTGCGTCTACCATCTTAAGCCAGGGTCTCACACCTCTTGCTGGGACTATTGCAGTAGCCTCTTCACTGGCGCTCTATCTTCTCTTACTGTCTCCGGGCTCCACGCTGCAGACAATGATGTCAGGGAACGCTACCTGATCATATCACTTCGATGGCTAAAATCCTTGAGTGGCTCCCCGTCACTCTGGGAGCAGAGGCCCTGGTTTTTAACAGGGTTTTCAAGGCCTCATTCGAGCTAGCCCCTGCCCCCCACGCTGACCTCGCCTCACACCCCTTGCCCCTCATGCTGATGGATTGTTCTTCCTCACCACCAGTCTCCCTCCAGAGACTGTGCTGCCTACAGTGCTGCCCCTGCCTCATCCCCCTCACCTGGATGATTCCTTCTTTTCCTTTAGAGCTCAGCTCAAATGACACTTCCTTAGGAAGCTGTCCTGAGCCCCCCAGCCCATGTCAGTCCTGCTTTACCTGTTCCTACAGCATCCAGTACTCATTCATTCATTCACTGAGCAAACACTGGATGCCACCAGCTGGGTACTAGGCGCCTGGGTGCTGAAGAGACATGCTCTCATGGAGCGCACACGCAGGGGGTCACGGACAAGAGAGCAATGGCAGGGCTGATGACGACTGGGGACGTGAGCCTGGGCACAGAGAGTGAGGGGTGGTGGCTGGGGATAAGGTGCTCGAGGAAGCCTCAGGAGGAGGGGACATTGATCAGGGGCCTAGATGAGATGAGGGACGGGGCACTGAGAGGAGACAGCTGAGGACAGAGCTACTGACAGCCCCTGAGAGGGAGTGTGCTTGTTGGGTTCCAGGGTGAGCAAGAGGGCCGCAGGGGCCTGGAGCACAGGGATGGGGGGCGGTCAGATCGCGCAGGGCCCGGTAGACCATGATGAGCTCACTGGATTTTATTCTCAGTGTGAGGGGACCCATCGGAGGGACTGGCTTACTTTTTTTTTGTTGCTGTTATTTATTTACCTTTTTGGTATCATTAATATAAAATCACATGGGCAACATTGTGGTTACTAGACTCCCCTATTATCAAGTCCCCACCACATACCCCACTGCAGTCACTGTCCATCAGCATAGTAAGATGCTGTAGAGTCACTACTTGTCTTCTCTGTGCTATACTGCCTTCCCCATGCCCCCCCGCCCCCCCCAATGTTCTGTGTGCTAATCGTAATGGGACTGGCTTACATTTTTAAAGGATTCACATTTTGGGAAGATCACCCAGATGGCTCTGGGGTACAGAGACTTTGGAGAGGAAGAGTGGAAGAAGACAAGTTAGGAGACACTGCAGTGCCCCAGAGGAGAGTGGTGCAGGGACTAGGGTGGTACCTAGAGGTTGAGTGGCCACGTCAGTTAATTACTTAGTGCTGAAATGATTCATGCGCGTCCCTGGGCTGTGAGCTGCATAAGGACGGGGATTGTGTCCACTTATCTGTTCTGAATCCCCAGCTATCACCCTGTGCCTGGCACATACGGAGTGCTCAGTGAATCCCTGTCGGATGGTTGTGGACTAGGAAGTAGTGAAGATGCTAAAAAACTGGGTGCTGTTAGGAACTCCTGAAGGAACCGTGCCCTGAAGGACAGACTGGAGGAACCACATTCAGATGCATAAAGGACTTGGACTCAGAGGCTCCAGGGTGTTACCTGGAAGAATCCAGGAAGGCTTGGTGAGGCTCAACCTGGACCCCCAGTGGACCAGTGGCTTCCTAAGGGAGGCATCGAGCAGTGGAGGCTTAAGATCTCTCGTCAGAGATGTTGGGGGGATTCTGCATGGAAAGCGCAGCTGTGCATGAGTGTGAACTCACACACACAAGCATTGCGGGCAAATGCACACACCGTGAATTTCCTTGCCCTGAAATCACACTACCTCAGGGCTGAGAGGACCCTTAGTATGGGTGTGACCGGTGACCTGAGACTGGGAGTCTCTGGTTACAACTGAAAGACCCTGAACACAAAAGGAATCTTACAGGCCCATGAACTGAACAGGTTTGTCTTCAGGTGCAGCTGGATCTCACAGGGTCGCCAGGACTGGGCTTCTTCTCAGCTTCTTGGCATGGCTTCCCCTGGGCTGGCATCAGGTTCAGAAGGCTCCAGCGACTCTGGGTTCCTGCCTCCCCTCCCCCCAGAAAGACGGAGCTTCTCTTCCCCCAACACTTCAAACAAAAGTTGTGGGCCTGAAGTCATCAGCCCAGATTTGACCCTGAACCAGTCCTGGAGGCCTGGAGGGATGTGCTGACTGGGTACAAGCCCACCCTGAAGGTGAGGCCTGGGTCACCTCTTTCAGAGCACATGGATGGAGGGCTGGAGGGGAATGTATCGTGGGTTGCCACAAACCCACACAAATTGTAGTCTACAGGTGGCTGGCTGAGCCTCTTTTCTTGTTCGCCCCTGACTGTCGTTACTCAGAACTCCCTTTGACCTTCCCGTTGCTGTGCGGCCCCGGAGGCCCCCAGCTGACTTTGTCCAGCCCCCTCGTTTTGCAGATGCAGAGGCTGAGGCCTAGCAGCTTTCTCAAGGTCACACAGAGCAATTGCAGTGGAGGCCAGACTGGCACCAGGGCGGTGCCCCTGGCGGGCAGAGCCTGAGTCTGGGGTCAGCCTGCCAGAGTTGAGTCCTGGCTCTGCCATTTGTTAGCCATGGGACTGTATTCATTTCCTAGGGCTGCCATAATAAACTGCCATAAATTTAGAGATTAAAACAGCAGAAATTTATTCTCACAGTTCAGGAGGCCAGAAATCCAAAATCCAGGTGTTGGCAGGGCCGTGCTCCCCCAGAAGGCTCTGTTCCTGCTGCTTCCGGTTCTGGTGGTGGTCGGCATCCCTCCAATCTCTGCCTCTGTCTTCATGAGGATTCTCTTTTCTGTTTCTTACAAGAACATTTGTCATTAAATTTAGGGCCCATCTGGGTAATCCGGGATGAATCTCATCTCAAGATCCTTAACTTAATTACATCTGCAAAGACCCTTTTCCCATATAAGGTGACATTCACAGGTTCTGGGGATTTGGACAGACCATATCTTTTGGAGGACCACCATTCAATCCATTCCAGGGATCTTGGGCAAGTCACTTAACCTCTTTGAACCTCAGTTGGCCATCATAAAGTGGGCATAATAGTACCTGCTTAACAAGGTTGTCATGAGGATTCATGTGCGATAATCCCTGTTGAGTCCTGTGCAGAGGCCTGAGCAAGTGCTCAGTGAATGTTAATAGTAGTATTATAATTCTGCCCCCAGATCAGCCTGGTTTTCCTGCGGCCTTCTCCAAGGTGGCTTTCTTCACAGGAGGTGTAGATCCCCTCAGCCAGGAGTAGTAGAGACAAGACAAGTAGCTGGCATCTTGGAGACAGAGTTGTCAAAATTAAGCGGGGCCTCGGGTGGGGCCTGTCCTATTGTCCCGGCAGGTGCAGTTCCTGAGGCCTAGGGGCTGCCGGAGGAGGTCTCCTGCCAATCCATCTCTTGCCCTGGCTCTGGGAGGCCTGCCGAGAACCCTGTGATTTAGAGTGATGAAATGTAAATCGCAGAAATTCCACATTTCCCTTTTCTTCGACTGAGATCCCATCAGCATCTCTCTCCGCCTGTCTGGGAAATCTCATCCAGGTCTCATTTGGTGGATTCTGTCGGCCGTGCACTTCCTCAGCGGCCACGTTGGCTTGCTTACTATATCTATCACACCTGCACTGTGACAGTGTAATTTTTTATCTCTGGTTGTTTATTTCTCAAATGGAACTGCTTGTAAATTCCAAGAAGAAAATACATCCCTGGGTGTGACAGAACCAGCCCAGGGCGATTAATCTGGGTTTTTAATCTGGGGATGCAAACATGGTTGATGCCGCTCATGCCTAAGTGTCCAGTAATCAACTATAGCCGATAATTGTCCCCCTATGAAGCAGCGACTCCAGGAGGGGTCGGCCTCGGTAGGGTGTGACCCTCCACTGCCTATCTGCCAGGCCACTAGTGTGCCTGGGGACAGAAAGTGGGAGGCAGGTGGCTTCAGGCCAAGAGGTACAAGAGACGGAGGGAAAGACCCATATTTTAAGTCAGAGTTGACAGTGGGTGTGAGAAGAAGGAAGGGACCACAGTGAAGGCACAGGCTATGCGCAACAGACCCAGGTTTAAACCTGAGCTCCACCACTTACCATGCAGTTTGGGGAAGCCCCTTTACCCCTCATGCTGACCCAGAGGTTTCTTGATCTGTGAAATGGAGCAAAGAATACTTGTTCTATAGGATAGCTGAGAGAATTAAATGAACACTGTATGAAAAATGCTTGTTGCAGATAATGGGTGTTTCTCTCCTGAAGGCTGGGGGGCAGTGCTCAGGCCTTTAGAAGATGGAAATCACAGAAATAATTAGAGTTCTCCAGTTGGAAACACTTTAGAGAACACCTAATGCAAAGCCCAGAGGAGGTTTGAGGAAGTGAAGAGACTGAGAAGTGGGGAGGGAACCCAGCCTCCCTACTGTAAACCTTTGTTCATTGTCACCTTGAGTGGCCTCCATAGTAGGGGTCCAACCTGAGACTCTCTGACTCTTACGGGGCCAACCAATATGGGCATCCATGACTGCCTGAAACATGTGCACTATTCTGTGGGTGCATTTGCATCCAGGGCTTTCATCAGACTGCCCCCCACCCCATTGAAAAAGATTAAAGACTGTTCTGGACTCTGTGATATTGTAAGTGGAGGATTAAGGGCAAGTATGACCCACCCCTTCTACCTCCATTTGGTGTACACATACACAGCCTCACTGTGATCGAGATCTGCTTGTGATTGGAGTCTCCTTGGCCTCAGGGCCCCCTCTTGTCCTTTTCATTCTAGCCTGGTTTTCGCTTTTCTTCCCCAAGAAAACCAGCATGCACAGGACAGCCAGGAGCAGGGGATGAGCCTGGTTACGGGTGGAGGCAGTCTCTGGGTTTGGCTTGCTGAGCCAGATTCAGGTTTTGTGGAGCCCTCTTCTACGAAAAGTGTAAGTCACAAACACAGAATTAGGCGTAGGGCCTTGGGAGGAACTGTGGGTGCTATTACCATCACTGTAAATCAGCCTCCATTGTCTCTACTGGACAAGGGTCCTCAGGAGAATGTGGAGTCCCAGCATAACTCACCCACCAAATGGCCATCTGGGGCCTGTTGCCCCAGAGGCATTGCTGCCCCCATTGGTTGCTGCTTTGCTGAGTGCTTGGGGTAAAACTGAAAATCAGCCTGCCCTCAAGTAGCTGCCAGCAGAGACCCAGTTGACAGGTAAACAACGACTTGTCTGCCGCTGCCCCTCCTTGGCTTTCACTCTGCTGCCTGCGGAACCACCTCCCTCCACGTTCCCCCAGCTCAGCAAGTTGCTCAGACCCCCTTCGCTCCACTTACAGGGTTACCCAGCAGGCTGGAGATACGGGGGAGCTCTGACATCCACCTCTGCAGGAAGAGGCAAGAGTTTCCTGCAGGGTTTCCAGGAGGGGCTGGTGTCGGTGGCACTGCCCCTTCCCTTGGTTTCTGTTAAAATGAGCAGATCTGATGCTCTGTTCAAGCCCAGGCTTTGCGCCGGTCCATGGGAAGATGGAGGTTTGGGGGCATAGAGGCCTGGGCTAACTCCACCCTACCTTATTCATTCAACTTGTATTCGTTGGGTATCTGCTGTGTGCCAGGCACTGTGCTGAGGATTTCATGGCGAGAAAGATGCTGTCATGAGTAAGAGGCTGACCAAAGAGGACATGGCTTTGGCTCAGCCACTTTCTACTTGTGGGCGTTGTGGCAGCCTCTGAACCTCCTTGAGCTTCAAGTTTGTCTAGAGAATGGGAATGCTGAGAAAGTTAGGGATATCACACATGTAGGGCCAAGCACAGTGCCTACCCCAGTGGTGAGCATCTGTAAATTCTCACCTACTGCTATTGTTTGAGAAGAGTCAGCCCTGCTGTTACTCTCTAGCATCCTAGTCAGTCTCCTGTTCTGCTGGGGTCCTAGAGCTTCCTAGGAGAAGAGTGAGACATGTCCAGGTCAAGGCCGAGACATGGACAGAGATCCCAGGCAATGCCTTGGACAGCATAAGCCAAGTCAGGCTGGAGGCAGTCCAAGCCAGAATGGAGCCGTGACTCATGGGGGGCTGGGTCAGGATGGGCAGATGAGGCAGTGGCAGGGATGAGGGAGGGACAGTCCTAACCCCCTGCCCAGCCCATTTCCCTAACATCTCTGGAGAGACAGAGCTGAGCAAAGGGAAATACCAGGAGAGAGTAAGCTTCATTTTTAGGTCTCATAAGAGGGTACTTCCTGGCAGGTGCCCTGGGCAGGTGACTCCCAGGAAGCTTTTGGCCTCTTGCTGCCCACTGTGACCAGAGCCATTCCCTGGTGGGGTCCCAAGGGTCTCATCTGGAGTGCTTGGTCCCATCAGGGCTTCCTTGCCCTTCCTGCCCAGTGTGGCTCTAGGACGCAGTCCAGAGCAGAGTCAGGGGCCAGTTTGGGCCCCCTGGGAAACCCCACTACACTTCTGATAAGGATTTAAACAGGTTGCGGAGCGGGCCTACTAATTAATCTTGTGTTTTTGTTTATTTATTTTTTTTTTTACTGTAAAAGTAATGCATGCCATCTGTGAGAAATTTGAAAAGTACAGAAAACTATAAAGAGGCAGGGGGAAAGGCCCAAACACCAAAGCAGAGTCAAGCACAACTGTTAACATGTTAATAGGCTGCTTTCCACTGAAAAGCAGAAGCTTTTAAAACCCCACGTGACATCAATGTCAAGGACTGCCTGGGATTCTATGGAATTAATCTTTTTAAAAAAACACGTCTGAGCCAAGTGGATTTGGAGTGCAGGGATTTGGAGGCACTCCCAGGGGTAGTGGAAGGCAGTGAAAAGTAGAGGATGGAAGTGGGGAGAGGAGAATGCTACCAGAGAGGGAGAGAGAAAAGGCAGGCCCAGGAGAGGGTGGGTCAGTCAGATGAAACCTGGGGTGCCCTCACCACCAGGCCCCTCACTCAGCGTTTCTTTAGGATGGTTGTAACCGGGGCCAGGTTGCAGCAAAGCCAGGGGCCACGCCTTCTGCTGCCTGGGCGTGGCCATCCCCGGGTGAGCAGGGTAGCCCATCCACCTTCCCTGAGAGGCCACCTGCCCAGGTTATTGGAATGGGGGGATTGGAACGCCCTGTGCTCTGGGCGGGGGGTCTCCCCAGCAACTCTGTGATTTTGTGCTTGGTGGCAACAGCTTCCAGGCCCCAATGGAAGAAACTATTTATGTTTCTGGGATTGAGACTAAGAATTTGCCAAGCATTAAGTTAAATGTTCAATGTGTACCAGTTAATCTGCCCGGCAGCCCATAAAAAGCCCATTTTACAGGTAAGGAAACTGAGAGGTTATGTGATTCCAGTCAATCACCAGCTGGAATCCAAATGTAAGCCTAATTCTAAACGAGCCCTCCTCCCCAAATTCATGGATGCGTCCACTTGGACGGTTATTGCGGGAGTCCACCAGATCCCTCCTCTGAAGGCTTCTGCTAGATAGCACCTTCTCTGGGGACAGGAGAAAGTGTATTTATGTGCCAAAGGAGAGCCCAGATCCCAGGGAGGGAGGCGCCACCCGTCGGCATTCTTGGGTTTCTCTGAAATGGCGAGTTTGGGCTGGGGGCGGGGACCCGGGGAGGCCGGCTTGCTCTGGGTCGGGGCTCTTGGCCGCTGACTCCCAAGCCGTAACCCAAAGACACCGGCTAAAGGCAGCAGTGGGGGCAGAAGCATGGGTGCCAGGGCCTGGCAGCCGCCCGCTCCGGGACCCGGGAGGCCAGGGCGCTCCCACCCTTTCGGAGGGGGTGGGGGGGCGGAGCGAGCGGCCACCGCCCCCACCCCACCTGGGCGGGCCCTGCGGGCGCTGGTTGGCTCCCTGGGAGCGCCGCTCGCCCTATCACACACCTGCACGGTTGCCGGGCAACTGGGTCTGAGTTGTAACACCTCGGCGGCGAGAGCCAGGATGCTGCTTTTCTTTCCTGGCTCCTCCAAGTCTGTCCTTAGAAGTTGTAGGATAGCATTTGGTTGTTTGCCTCAAGGGGACCACACCCCACGCGCTCCCCTGACTCCCCTCTCCTGCCCCGCGGTCCCCGGCCAGCTGCGCCTCAGATGCGGTTCCCTCCCGGGGCCCAGGCCCTCGAGGGACGCAGGCAGGCAGGCAAGGGGCCTCGGGGGCTTTTTGTGGCACCCTCAGTTTTGGAAAGTCATTTGGGAATGTCATCCTCATGGGAATCGGGGAATTCCGCCTGAGACAAGATGGTGGATCCTGGGAGGACCCAGAAGGTGGGGAAGAGCAGGCAGCAAGGTCGTTGACCTCCGAACAAGAGCAACCGGGCGGTGGCCATGGGGTGGGTGTGGGGCATGGCCTGGGCCTGGCTTCTGGCTTTACATACAGACTCTTACCTGGTGTTTCCCGAACTTCAGTCTCTGCCTCACACCTTCGCAGTGTCTCACCCATCTGTGCGCCACCTGCGCTATTTTTTCACTTCTCTTTTCTTCTGAATATTGACCCACTTTAGCTTAAATGAATGTATTTAAAAAGGGAATTTGATAACACTTCTGTAAATGGAGACTCAGTATCACTTGCCATAAATAGAAGGTAACTGCAGAAATAAATAAAAAGAAACAGAATGTTATTAAATTTTAGCACGTGGAGTCTGATCTGGGAGGGCCATAATAACAAAATAACTGCTTATTAAGCCCTTCACTCTATGCCAGGCATTAGCTAAGCATTTTCATGGATTAACTCATTTGATCTGCTATTGAGCATTGGCATTTCCACTTCATGGATGGGGAAACTGAGGTTCAGTGAAGCTAAGGGCTTTGGGGCACAGACACTAAATGATTAGCAAAGATTCAAAACTGAATCTCATCCAAAAACTGAGCTTTCAGCCATGGCCTGTGCTGTCTCTCTGCATGGGGCACCATCCCTGCCCTGGTGACTGGGTAGTAGCCCTTTCCAGGTCTGGGACAATGGTTTGGGCCCCAGCTGCAATGGTTTTTGCCTGGCTTCAGGGAACATAACTCGCTAGGTGCTCTTGCAGATAAGCCACACATTCTCCCAACAGCTATGAAGTGTCTCATTTTACAGTTCAGGGGACTGGACTCAGGAATGCCAACCCCCTTGCCCAAAGTTTCACTGTTGCTGAGTGGCAGGGCTGGAACGTGTGTCCCCTCTGCACTGCTGACACTGCCTTCTATCTTTGTCATTCATTCAACTTCATGCAGAAAGAGGAATCTTTCATTCTCAGCAAACCTTGCAGCAGAACAAGCCTCCTGCTTGTCACAGGGAACCTGACCTCCAGCTGAGGAAAGTGGGCATTTGTCAAACCCAGCCTCACCTGTGGGTAGACACCTCCTCAGAGCTGAGTCTGATTTCTGGAACGGTGGCCTTCAATGAGTAGGTGAAGACCCCTGGGCCAGTCCCTATCCCCTGGACAACCCCACACCTCAAGACTCCTGCACCAGTGGGCAGAGAAACCGTTCCACTTGTCTATCTACCTTCCTGGAACCATAGTCCATGATCCCCTATCAAAATGAATGACAACACTTCTCACTCCAGAGCTGGCTTGTTCTTACCTGCAAGAGAAAGAACAAGGGGGCCTTTGGAAAGGGAGGAAAATCATATGTTATTTTTAAAAGGCATTTTGAATGGGTGCTGAACAGAGTTCAAGAAAATTGCCTTAAGACCTGCTCTCCACAGGGATGGTGTTTCTCATGGCTCCCAAGTATTTGGAAACTTAATTGCACATTTGTACAGGCTACTGTTTTTATTTCTTTATGGTCTCAGAGGTGGGCTTTGAAGACTGTGCTCTCTCTGTAATGGTTTTCTTTATCTCAAGATACATTTTGCACACCTGCAAGGTAGAACTGCTTGAAAGAAACTGTCAGAATTGGCTATTTAATAAATCTGCAAATATAGTAGGTTTGGTGAGGTGATGTAGCGGTAGCTCACCCTGAGCCTCCTGTCTCAGGGGTGCAGCCTGATCTTGTCCCCGAAAGGAGCTGTACTCTGCTGACGCCCTGGACTTCAGAGCCTCAGCCCACACCTTTGCTGAAACCCTTTCTCTACCCCACATTGGAAACTGGTCAGTGTGGGAGAGACCCATTTCTGTGGGGGTGTTTGGGCCCTTTCAGGCCAAGATGCTAATAAGAGGCTAATTTTAAAACCATAGCTCCCCTCTGCTGGGACTTCCCTGAACCTCCCGCACCATATCATCTCAAAGAACTAGAAGGTCCACCTTGAGATCAGAACTGTGTAGTGGGCAAGGTAGGGGTTAGACCAAAATGCTTGGGGTTGGAGGTGTGCCAACACTCAGGGCGGTGGGGGACCCCAGACTTGTGTGCACACCCCTGGGCCTGTCTGGCTTCCATCCCACGGCAATATGGTAGTGGAAGGTCCAGGTGCTTGGCCTTTGGAGGCAGGCAAGCCTGAGTTTGAATGGCTGTATGTCGCTTTCCAGCTGGTGAAGGTGCTAGGGAATTTCTCTTGTCCCTTCCCCGGCACCATGCCCGGAGGCTGACCTGCTTGTCAACACCTGTGGGCTCCTGTCCTCTAGCTTCAGGCTTGGGAGGCACTGGCAGGTGATCAGAGGGAGGGAGGAGAGTGGTTGCTGGGCATTTATCCCCCTTCCTCCAGCCTCACTCTGTCCCTGACTGAAGGTCTCAGCTCTTGTGAAGAGGCCCTCCCCACACAGATTCTCTGTTCTGGGTTCTGATTTCTAGTCTCTTCTCCTTCCACTTCAAGCCAAGGGGTGATGACACAGGTGATTTCTTGCCTGTTATTTGTACCCTGTGGATTCCCTATGCCCTGCTCACACCTTTGTCAATTGTCTCTTTATTAAACTATCTTCAGAATACATAATGATGCCTGACTGGAACAGTAGTCTTGGGTAAGTCATTTACCTCTCTGAGCTTTGGTTCCCTCAGCTATAAAATGAATTTTACTATTTTAAGAGTTTGCTTGTGCGGTTGTAGTGAGAGCAAAGTGCTTGACCTGGAGGACAGTCACCTTAACCCTCAGGCTGGCCGCGAGGGGTGAGGCCAGCCCACAGGGACAGAAGTGGTGTGGGGGGGACTGGTCAGTCACCTTTGCCTTTGGGCCTCTGGCAGTCTCCCCCACCGCTCCCTGCTTTCGTCCGTGAGTGGGGCACTGCTGCACAGTGGCCGGTTTGGGTAGAGGGCACTTTGAGAGCAGAATCTCATAGAACTCCAGAAGCTGGTGTTTCCCTTGTCTTGGGAGCTCCCGTGGAAGCCACCTAGCTGACCAGTATGTGCACGTCCTTCTTTGTCTTTTCTTATTGTTATCAGGAAACAAAGCAGGCACAGATTTCGTGCAACATGGTGTCCCCTGAGAATGCAAGCAAGAAACGGGATGGCTGACCCCAGATATCCCCGCTGGAGCGGCCAGGCGGGGGTGGGCTCTGGCTTGTTCTTCACATAAAGGAGGCACACCCAGTTCTAGCCAGCACCTCTCTGGCCTGGTCCACTCTGGAGCCTCATTCAGTCTTTGGGCTTGATGATCAAGGCACCTAAGGGGAGCAGAGCAATGGGCCTGGCAGGAGTTTGTGAACAGTTAGTGTTTCTGCAAGTGCTTGTCTAGGAAGGTGAGAAAGACACGAGGAAGGGACTCTGCTCCCAAGAGGCTCTCAGCTAAGTTGGTAAGCTAGCACTTCCCCAGGAAATGATGAGAGCCCCCCAGGAGGAGGAGTAAGCAGGTGCTGGTCTGGGGCAGACCATCAGGGAATGCTCCAGGAGAGGAGAAGCCCTTCACCTTTGGGTGAAGATCAAGGGTAGAGAGGGCATCTCAAGGGAGGGACCCTGAGATGAGAGAGGTCAGGGGTAGCCAGGTAGAAGGCAGCAAGAGGTGTGGTCTGGGAGTAGCCAGACATCCACTGGGGGGCACAGGGTGGGTCTGGCTTATTTTATAGGAGCAGGGCAGCCAGGAAGGGTACTTAGATCAGGAAGCAGGTCTTTGGGGCCCTTAGAGAAGGAATTCTTAACCTGAGGTTCACAGGCGGACTTCAGAGCAGCCTGGAGCCTCCTGAAGCCAAACAGTGCAATGGCTGGGAATACATGAGCTTTGCGATCAGACCCACCAGCTCTGAGTCCCAGTGCCAGTTTCCAGTTACTTCTTAGCCTTTTTGAGCCTCAGCTTTCTCATCTATAAAATGGAACTAAATGATAGTGTCTACCTTGCAGGATGTTTGGCGTAACAAGTCCAGGCAATGGAGGTGCGTGCTGCCCCCAGTCACTGGCACATGGTAGAGATCTTGGTAAAGGGTAGCTGTCCTTCATATGCTGCAGAATTGTGAGTGATTATACAGCAGCACACTTCTCCAGGGAGAGGGTCTCCTACAGCTTTCATGAGATTCCCTAAGGGGTCCCTGATTCAAAAAATGTCAAGCACCACTCAGTGCCTGAGAGGTTTAAGAAGAGAGTGTCAGCAGCAGAGAGCCATGTTTATGAGAATGTGACGCCGCGGTGTGGGCCTCGGGGCAGGAAAGCCGGCGCGGGGCCTTTCTGTCCATCTGTTGGACCCACCATCCTCTATTCCATTCACTGGGTCATCAAGCCTTGCTGAGTGCAATCCCCCTGCTAGGTTCTGAGGGCCCGGAGACCAAGAACAGTGTCGGTGCGAAGGAAGACGGGTGGTAGCCAGTCTCCACAGACGGCCGCTGGGCCTCCTGCTCTCCCGTCCTTGTGAAGGTCCCTTCCCGCTTGGACCCAGGCTGGCCTGGGATGACTTGACTTAACCAGCGCGTTGCAGCAGAAGTAAGGCTGTGCCAGCTCCAGCCCCAAGCCTGAAGAAAGCCAGCACCTCGCTTTTGTGGTCTGGGGAGATCTGAGCCTCCATGAAAGAAGTCCGCCGGCCCTGCTAGAGAGATGACAGGCAGAGACCAGACCGAGAGAAGCCGCAGGCCACACGGACAGGGAGATGGGCCCAGGTGTTCCGGCACCTTGGTGCAGATGACCCCAGCGCTTGCCGCCAGCTGACTGCCATCACGGGAGAAACCCCAGCTGAGGCCAACAGAAGAACCATCCTACAGAGCCAGGAGCTCACAAAATGGTTTTGTGTTAAGCTGTCAGTTTTATTTACTTATTTATTTATTTATTTTGCTTCATATTCTGTATTATTTCGTTAGCATATTTCCATTCTTTTTTTTATTAAGGGATTATTGATAAACACTCTTATGAAGGTTTCACATGAAAAACAATGTGGTTAACTACATTCACCCATATTATCAAGTCCCCCCCCATACCCACTGAAGTCACTGTCCATCAGTGTAGTAAGATGCCACAGAGTCACCACTTGTACTCTCTGTGCTACACTGTCTTCCCCATGATCCCCCCCACAGCATGTATAGTAAACATAATACCCCTCAATCCCCTTCTCCCACCCTCCCCACCTGCCCTCCCACACCCCTCCCCTTTGGTAACCACTAGTCCCTTCTTGGAGTTTGTGAGTCTGCTGCTGTTTTGTTCCTTCAGTTTTGCTTCATTCTTGTACTCCACAAATGAGGGAAATCATTGGTACTTGTCTTTCTCTGCCTGGCTTATTTCACTGAGCATAATACCCTCCAGCTCCATCCATGTTGTTGCAAATGGTAGGATTTGTTTCTTTCTTATGGCTGGATGTATTCCACTGTGTATATGTATCACCTCTTCTTTATCCATTCATCTACTGATGGACACTCAGGTTGCTTCCATATCTTAAGCTGTCAGTTTTATTTATTCAGAGCTTGCTACACCAGGGGAGTCATCCACTATCACTTAAATTTTGGCAGAAGCTCAAAGGCAGGCAGAGGAGTGGGAAGGTTTTATAGTAGGAAAAGGAGAGGCTTCACCACCTAAGTGTCCATCAGTAGATGAATGGATAAAGATGGAATATTACTCAGCCATAAAAAGGAATGAAATCTGCCATTTGCAACAACATCGGTGGACCTAGAGGGTATTATGCTCAGTGAAATGAGTCAGAGAGAGAAAGACAAATGCCATGTGATCTCACTTATTTGTGGAACCTAAAAAACAAAACAAACAAAACAGAAAGAGACTCACAGACACAGAGAATAGACTGATGGTAGCCACAGGGAAAAGGGGTGGGGTAGGGGATAGGTGAAATAGATAGATGAAGGGGATGAAGAGGTAAAAACTCGTAATTATAAAGTAAATAAGTCATAGCAATGAGAAGTGCAGCATAGGGAAGAGTCAATAATATTGTAATATCTTTGTATGGTAACTACACCTATTGTGGTGAGCAATTTGTAGTGTTTATAATTGCCAAATCACCTGTTTTACACCTGAAACCAAAGTAATATTGTATATCAACTATTCTTCAATTTAAAAAGAGAGGGAAGGCTTCAGGTGTGCCCTGAGTGGAGGCTGCTGGCAGGCAGAAGCTGGAACCTATCTAACTAGAAGCAGGACATCCTCTGTTATCGGTTAGGGGATCATATTTGGTTTTCTCTAGTTGGTCCTAAGTTGGAAGTGGGGACAAAAATTAGAGAAACCTGGCCATTTGGGGCTGATGGTCACGGAGGTTAGATTGGTACAGAGGTGCCCTGATTCCTACATGTCTGACTTCCACAGGAAGCAGACTGGCTTCTTGGGCTGGTTACTGTAGATAATGGGATGGTTCTCTGGGTGGGTTACTGCAGACTGGAGGTCAGAGTTCTATTTTTATATGTGGTTGGCATTGCCAGTTTGTCCGTTCAGTCTCTCACATAACAATAGCCATGTGCAAACTGATAATCATAAGGCCATGTTGAAGAGTGGGCTAGGTCAGCCCAAAGTGGGGAGAATCCCCTGCGGCCTGTGCCAAGTTTGAAGAACAGTGAGAATTAGCAGGCCCATGAAGGAAGGAGGGGCGAAGGGGCCAGCATGACCTAAGAGCTGGAAAGGTTTGAGAACATGGCGCGTACAGGAAACTGTAATGGGCTGACTTGGCTGGGCGGGTGGTAGGATGTGAAAGTGGGCTTAGGACCCAGGGAACCAGACAGGGACATCCTCCTGAAAGAAGGATTTACAGACATTTGGAGTGATATAATCAGAGCCAAGTTTAAGAAGACTCTTCAGATGGAGAAGATGGAGGGGGCCAGGTGAAGGCAGGAGATCTGCCAGGAGAAGGCAGGAGATCTGCCAGGAGACAGCTGTACCACCAGGAGAGAGTTCAGAGATAGAAGCTACAAGACTTGGTGAACTGGGCTCAAGGGAAGAGGAGAATCCAGAATCCAGGGTTTCTGCAGACCAAGGAGCTGGTGGTCACCAAGAAGGTGACCCAGGAAGACAGGAAGGGGATCTGAGGGGTGATGCTTGTTTTGGGAAAGCTGGGTAGGAAAAGTCTGGGGAATCCCAGGGGGCATGTGTAGGGAGTTATTGGAGATCGGGATTTGAAGAGAGGAGAAAGCTAAGAGGAGGGTGAATTCGCAAGGACCGTGGTGGCCCCCAGACACCGTGGGGGAAGGAGGAAGAGTGATGGGCTTAGAAACAATGTCCAGAGTAGGCCCAGGCTGGAGTCCACCCAGGAGAGCTGTGTCGGGGAAATCGGGGAGGGGGAAATTTCAAGGGGCACTTTGACCCCCAGAGCAGTTGAGGCAAATGGGGTGTGGAAACTTGGAATAGGGCACAAGCAAGGTGTTTGTGCTCAAGCAGGGGGTGGAATCCAGATGCGAGGGCTTGAAGGGGAACTGGCGGAGACAGACCTTTCAAGCAGTTTGCCTCTGTTCGGAGGAGGGAGGTGGCAGCTGCAGGGAGATTTGGTTAGGCAGGGTTTGTTGTTCAGTGGCAGAGACAAGCCGTCTGTGGGCCGAGGGAGCGAAGAGAGCAAGGGCGGGACCGGACGATGGAGAGGTCCACACCAGACGGGGAGGTGGCTGTCAGAAGCCACGGCCTCAGGCGGAACCTGGCTGCAGGTGGGGCTTGTTGGCCCACACGATGTTTTGTTTATTTGTTTTTTGTTGAATTTGCTGTCAATCCATTGCATATAAACATCCTGATTTCCAGCTTCTGGCAGAATGAGGAGGCCTGGTAACCCAGGGACCCCTTCCCGCAGGGCAGCAGTGGCTGGAGCCGGGGCCCTCCCCGCGGGCCAGGCTTCCAGGCTGCCACCTGCCCTGCTCACCCTTCTGCTGCTGGCTTGGTCCCTATAGGCATCTGAATGGAAACCTGGTGTGAAGACAGGTTCAAGGGCGGGACCAGAGCCGGCCTCCAGGGGGACGGGTGAGGATGCTGGGAAGGTGAAAGGCCAAGCTTAGAGGCCAAGGGTGGGATTTAGGGAGAGAGGGGAAGGTTTGGAATGGCCACTTAGGGAAAGGGAGAGGGAGATGTGGAGGCGGAACAGAGGAATGCCTGGGCAGTGCTGAGGCGAGCGAAGCTGTGAGCCACGGACCTGTGGCAGCTCCAGTGACATCACTGGGTGACAGGACCGAGGCTGAAGGGACGGGAGGGGATGAAGGTGCCTATTGGGTCATCCAGGAGCTCCCACTTTGGCTCCGATAGAGGCTGCCGGCTGTCCCCGTGACTTGGAGCCACACAGACAGGACTCCAGAAGACAGAGCCTTCCCTCCCCGCCTTGGACTCTCCCAGGCGGGGCACCCGCTGAGGGCTAGCTGCATTGGCAGGGAGTGGTCAGCTCAGGGAGCCTGTGTGAAGGAGTCGGAATGCCAGTTTCTGGTGCGAGAAGTTGATGGGAGATCCCTGTGGTGGGCTCTTAGGGAACACGTTCCTACACGCACCCCTTCCCCAGCAGTCCTCCCTGTGGAGTTTCCTGCTGAGCTCTCTGTGGTGGCAGGACTAGTTCTGTCAGTCACCCAGGGTGGGGCTTGCTCTTGACAGGAGAGGGTCTCCCCCTGGGGCCTCCCCATGTAACGGCTCGCCCTGCATCCCTCCAGGTGAAACCTTCCCCGCCGCCCCCTCTGTGGGAATGCTCTCCTCTCGGCCTTGGGACTTGTGTGTGCGCCTTGGACATGTGTTACTGTATCATGTACAATTGGAATGTAATTAGGCGATGTTGGAGAAAAATTCCGTCTGTCTCCTGGGAATACTGGAATGACGAGCCATCACAGAGGACCATGGAGGCTGGTGGGGCTGCTGACCTGAGAGAAGGCTCTGATCATTCATTAGCCCTGGAGGTGCCCCCTGATTCGTTCCTCTTCCTGGCTGCGTAAACAGAGCTGGCCCTGCTCTTGAGCAGGAAGCAAGAGCTTTAGTGGGGAGCCTGAAGGGGTGCTCTGGGCTTTGAAGCAGGAAAACAAACAAGTTGTCCCTTTCTGGGGTGTGGGAGAGGACAGAAGCCACAGTCCTCCACAGTGGCATGTGTCCATGAGGCCTGGGGTGGGGGCAGAGAGTGGTCTGGGGTCTTCACCAGGAGAGGCCCTGAGGCCCTTGAGGGTCGGCCAGATCTACTGAGGGGCGCCGCCAGCCCTCCTCCTGCACAGTAAACACGGGAGCTCGCTGGGCAGCACCCAGAGGGCTCCTGGGAGCTGTTGGAGATGAGACACAGTGAGACCAGTCATGGCCCCAGCCCGGCCTGCCCAGCTGTCCCTTATAGCCCCTCATTCTCCATCAAGCTGCTGGCTTGTCCCCATGGAGTGCCACCCACAGCTCCCTGTTTCAGCCAGAACACGGTACCCTGGGTGCCTCTCCCGATTCCCACGTGGAAACCTCCAACTGGCTTCTTTGACCCCGTTCTGTGCATCCTTTCTCCAGTGGGTCAGACCCTCTCCTGGTGGGACCTCCTCTGTGCTGGCACCAGAGCCCACACCCCCTGTAAGCACTTGCTTTCTTTGTGCTCTTGTGTTCTCTCTCTCTCTCAGTTCTCTCCCTCCTTTCTTCTGTCTTCATTTCTTCTCCCTCTTCTTTCTTTCTTCTCAGCTCTGTGGCATTCCAGGTTGGGGATCTGCCAACTTTCCCAGGGGGTTCCGTTTGCTGTCTACTCAGAGCCACCTTCTTGAATGTCTGGGCACACTCTTGCCACTGCCCCTCTTCCCTGGGGGCCACAGAGAGCTGTCTGTGGGCCTGCCACCCCTATGAGCACATGAGTCACTCTGTGGTAGCTGCCAGGACTGTCCCACCCACAGCCGCACTTGCAGTGCCCTGGGCAGCCCTGGCGCCCGGCAGGTGCTCAAGCTGGGCTGTGCCGGAGGAAGAGTAAATGACAGCAAAGCTCTGCTTTCTGCTCCAGGCCGTGTCCCTGCCTGGGGGGCTGTCCTCAGCATTTCAGGGAGCATCCTCCTATGCGGCAGTCACGCTTCTATCTCCCAGCTATGCTCATTTAGAGGAGCCTTTTGAGTGGATGTCAGGACTGGTTTCCACCAGGCAGCACCACCTTTGGGAGGGCTCTGCTCAGCGCTTTTCCTGTTGCCCTATATCTAAAGGGCAAGGAGGAAGTCCATGGGGCCAAGAAGATGTGCCCACCTGGAGCCTGTGCCCATCATGGAAGACCAGTTCTGTCCAGTAGAAATGTGAGCCACATGTATGTTAAATTTTCTAGTAGCCACATGAGAAAAGTAAAAAGAAACAGAACTTCATTTTAAAATACTTTAAATTAACCCAATATATTCAAACTATTATCATTTCAATGTGTAATCAATAAAGCAAGCATTCATTTTCATACTGTCTTTGAAATAGCCACATTTCTAGTGTTCAGAAGCCACAGTGTGAGTAGCTGCTTCTGCACTGGACAGGATTCTCTGTTCTAATGGAACATCCTGCTTCCAGGGCCTCTTCCCCATGAGGACTCCTGAGGGCGATTGCACGCAGATGCTTGAGGGTGGTACGGGCCAAGCGCCAGGCTTGCCTCCAAAGAGGGGGAAGATTCCCCAAGGATTTTTTTTTCCTTCTCAGCTCAAAATCCATTCGATCCTAGCTAGAGGCAGGAGGGATGGGAGCTCTAGGGCACCAAGGGACAGAGGAGGCTGGGCACAGCCCAGGGGCAGCAGGGGCCCTTGAGTGGTGGAGAAGATGGGATCTGGACAGGCCTGGCTGGCAGAGGGGAGGGTCAGGGGGTGGGGACCATATCCACAGACAGGTTAATGGTTCCTGCCTTGCGCACAGTTGAATTTGCCCTGAGTCTCCCAGCTTTGGGGAAGGGCCTCTCCTGGGAGCTCAGCTGGATTCCCAGAGCCACAGAGCCAAGCCTGATCTGATCACAGACGTGAGGGCACTAGGCTCACAGCCGGCCCAGTGCCCATGGGGGCTGGAGGCTCAGCCCAGAAAGACAAGCCAGAAAGGACCTGCATGGGCCCATTCCAGGTCTGCCCCTCCTGGGATCCTCAAAACACAGATGACAGTTGTCTGTGACATGCACCATCCTGCCCTCCCTCCCACCTTCCCGGTCTCTTACAGGTGGTTGCAGGATGACTCAAAATCAGAAACCTTGGAACCAGTCTGTTTTTCTTTGTGTCTGGGGGTAGGGGGTGGGGTGTCCAGCACATGCTAGGACCAGGGTCGGGGGAGAAGAAACAAACAGAAAAGATGGTATCCCTTCTTTCCTGTCAGTACCTTACATCTTGTATCAAACCCAAATCCCAATCCCAGACATGTATCGCACCTCTTCTCTGTGAGAGGCTAGTGAGACAATCAGGGAACAAACTGGAACTCGAGAGAAGACAGCATAGGACTTCAGACTGGACATGCTCTCTCCCTGCGTCCGGCCCTTTGACAGTGTGTTCCTGCCACCCGAATGCTCTCCCTCTTGCCCCGTGAATGCCAGCAGAACCTCTGCGCCCCCTCAGAAGCTGCTTCCTGCCACGCCTCCTCCACCTTCCCAGCTGTAGGGCTCACTCTTCCTCATCCGCGTCGCCTGGCATTGTGGGTGCTGTGTCACGGAGCCCACAGTGCACTTGGGTCAATCCATAGGTAACTGCCGAGTGCCTCCTCGGGGCCTGGCACTGTCCTGGGGGCTGAGGACATCTCAGGGAGCAAGAAGACGAGCAGAAAGACAATAAACACGTAAACAAATAATTAGACGACATCCTCTCAGAGAGTGTGAAGTGCTAAGAGAAATAGAGCAGGGTACTTCTGTAATCAGGAGCGCCTGGGGCGGATGGATGGGGGCACCTGCTTTAGAGAGGGAGGCGGTGCTTAAGCTGAGTCCTAAATGCTAAGAAGGAGGTGTTCCTGCAAGGGGCTGGGGCAGAAGGGTTCATGCAGGAGTCGGTGCTAAACTCCAAGGCAAACATACTGTATGATCCTGTTTGCATGAAATCTCCAGAATAGGTAAATCCACAGAGACAGAAAGCAGATTAATGGTTGCCAGGGGCTGGGAGGGAGGAAGAATGGGGAGTGACTGCTAATGGGTATGGGGCTTCCCTTTGGGATGTTAAGAATGTTCTAGAACTAAATATTGGTGATGGTGTATAACACCGAATGTACTAAATGCAGTCAAATTGTACACTTTAAAATGGTTAAAATGGTACATTTTATGTTATGTGCATTTTGCCATAAAACATAACAAAACTGCCAAGGCAGGAATAAGCTTGCTGTGGTTGAGGAACCGGAAGGCCAGTGCGGCTGGTGATGGGGAGAGAGGTGCAGGGTGGGGCTGCAGAGGCTGTGGGGGCCGCTGTGAGGACGCTGTGGGGTTGCTATGGAGTTTGCATCTCATTCTGTTGCACTGGGAAACCACTGGCAGAGTTCAAGCAGGAAAGTACGGTGATAGCCCTTAGAGTCTGGAAGATCCTTGTGGCTGTGGTGGTGAAGCAAGGAGGCCCGTTAGGGTGACGGCGGCCTGGAGGGGCAGGCAGTGGACTGATGGGGACAGATTCAGGATTTGAAGATTTGGGATATATTTTGAAGGTAGAACCAACGGGACTTGATGGATTAGAGAAAAAGAGAACAGAGCAAAGGGGGGAGTATAAAATGGGGTCTGCATTCTCAGCTGGAGCAGCCAGAAGGATGGAGTCGTGTACTGAGACGGGGAAGGTGGAGGGCACTTCGTCGGGACATGTTGACTTGGAGCTGCTTATCCGACATCCATGCGGTGATGCCACGTGGGGGGGTCTGGTGGGCTGGTCTGGAGCTCAGAACCAGGACACACTTCTGGTCTTCATCCCCGTGGAGACGATATTTAAAACCCAGGCCTGGGTGAGTGCCCCTGGGGATAGGTGTGGCTGTGGAGGAGAAGGGGCATGGGCTGAGCCCGGGGAGTCAGGATGTGTGGAGGAGGAGGAGCCTGACCCAGGAGAGCAGCCAGCCAGGCGGAAGAAGAAATGGTGGAGCCTTAGGTCTGAAGCGGAGAGAAGGAAGTGTTTCCAGAAGGGAGGGCCAACTGTGTCCACTGCTGCTAAGAGGGTGGGTAGATGAGGACAAAGAAGTCACTACTGGACTTAGCAGTATAATTACAGACAGGCCTCCCCAGGGAGACTGCCAGCCCAGCACACAATAAATGCTCATTAAAGACTGGACAACTTGAAATGGTGCCGTTGTGCCCTGTGCGGCATAGCCTGCCCAGAGCAGAGGGGTTTAAACTAGAAACCTGGGCTCAAGTGGAAATGGCCACGGGCCTGCGCTCCCAGGCACCATCGTCTGCGGACAGCTGAGGGAGCCCAGGGCAGTGCAGGATTCCAGTTTGCCCACCAGCACATTTTGAGAGGGACTTCTCTCTGTTTCTTTTCCCTTTTTCCTCTCAGGAGGTGATTCATATTTCAATATATTCCAGCTGAAAAAGGATCAGATTTTGAGCAGGTGGTAAGTCAGTACACGGAAATTTGATATATTTTGACTAATGCAGTTTGAAATTTGAAAACTGCAATTTTATTCAAGATCCATTTTTATACCAACTCATTATTAGGGGGAAAAGGCACAATTTCAGGTTTCCAGGGGAGGGCCACGTGCATCCAGGCCTGTCACCACCAAGCCCCTCCAAGCAGGCTTGACCTGGCCACTGCCTGCTGTTGCCTCAGCTGCCTTGTTCCTGCCGGAAACGCTTTCTTTAGCAACCTCTTTCAAGTAGCCCCCTGGGGTTACTAGTCCAATTTAATCTGACCTTCAGCCCCACCTCTGTCGCACCAACTCCAGCAAATCCCTGGGGCTAGCACTTAAGACAAGTTTTGTGATATAGACGATGGTATTACACAGAATTTCCACTTCCTTTCCCATCTGCCTTGTCCATTTCCCCAGCCTCATGAGTGTGAAGTTCCAGGAGAAGAAACAAATAATGAAGATGGGGAGGGATGAAGTTGTTGCCAAGGGAGCGAGGACCCAGTTCATGGGAGGTGATGAGCTGCCTGTTGGGTGCTGGATGGGGAGAGACTGGGCGAAGGTCGCCTCAAAGGAGAGATCTGATGCCAGGTCAATCGTGGTTTGAATCCTGGCACCAATTTGTGCAAATTGCCACACTCCATTGAGCTGTATCTGGGGCTATTAATGGGGCTATTAATACCTTCATAATAATCTTGGGGAGAACATTCACTGAGTGCATGTGGGTGCCCCAGTATGGGAGGGTCTGGCACACAGGAGGGATTCCACACACAGTCCTGTCCTTTGTGTCCCCACCCCAGAGGTCTCCTCTTTGTGTCAGACACCCAGCT
>JAVSCE010005425.1:0-18516 GCA_032199065.1 Smutsia gigantea | reverse complement strand
TCTTCCAGGGTCCCAAGGCCTGGGTAAGAACTCCCATGGCTACTCCCCCTCTCTCCTTGCAGTAGGCACATTGATCTTTGTCAAGGGGTGGTCTGCCCATGCTGCTCGTTGTCTTCTGGCCCCTGTTGCTCAGGTTTCCTACCTGCCTAGGCCCTTGAAATCCTCTTTCTTTCTCTCCTACCACTGTGGCCAAAATTCTAGATAAGTTTTCCTCCTGTTTTCTGTCTCTTCTATCCTCCCTTTCCTCTCTCTCTCTTCTCCCTTTCTTCTTTCTCTTCCTGTGTCTCTCTTTTGTGATACACTTTCTCAGCCTCCTTCACTAGGTCCTGTAAAGTAAAATCCTGCAATCCTTCGAGGCGCTGCAGCTTCTTTTTGATATCAGAAGCTGATTGCCCTATAAATGCCATAGCTACGGCTGCCCGCTGTCCCTCAGAGGTAGGATCAAAAGGAGTATAGTGCCTATAAGCCTCCATGAGGCGCTCAAGAAAAACTGAAGGCGGTTCAGCGGGCCCCTGAAGAATTTCTCTTACCTTAGCCAAATTAGTGGGCCGTTGTGCAGCCCCCTTGAGACCTGCCACCAGAGCCCGGCGGTAGACAGTCAACCTCTCCCTACCTTCCGGAGTGTTGAAGTCCCAGTTAGGTCGAGTCAGCGGGAATCCAGCATCTATCACATGAGGAAGTTGGGAGGGTTGCCCATTGTCTCCTAAAACATTTTTCCGGGCTTCCACCAGGATTCTCTCTCTCTCTTCCGTGGTGAAAAGAGACTGCAACAGTTGCTGGCAATCATCCCAAGTGGGTTGGTGGGAGAACATGAGAGACTCCATCAATCCTGTAAGACCTGCAGGGTTTTCTGAGAAGGAAGCATGATTAGCCTTCCAATTATATATATCTGCAGAAGAAAATGGCCAGTACTGCATGGGTTGGACTCCGGGGGGCGGCACGGGTGGGCCATAGACTCTTAGTGGGAGAGTAACAGTAGAATCTGGCTCATCCCCAGGAGGGGCCCCTCTACGACTCCTGGTACCCGCCGCTGGACCCCCCACTGCTGCTGGTAAAGGGGGAGCATTGGGCCCTTCCTCTTCCCTTTCTTGTATTACCGGCTGAGCAGGTTGTGGCTCAGGGACTGGAGCAGGTTCTGCCGCCTGCCCAAGATAATATGGGGGAGGATTAGATTCCAGCCATTCGGGAGGGGATTCTACTTCAGGATATATTTTAAGTTTCGGAGTTTTTGCAGCTCTGCCTTTATTTAGTACCAACACTTGAAACTTTGGTTTAGACATAAAAATCAAGACTATTTCTCAAAGCTAATCTCATAAAATATTAAAGCAATACAGAAATAAAGTTACTAAAAGGTTAAGAGGTGCCACAATTTTAAAGATCAACAATTACAACAATGAACTATTGCAGCTCAAAACTGGAATGGTACAAGCAAAACAACTTCACACTTTAATAAGTATATGAAAAAGATATTACCTATAGTATGATACACAGTTTCAGTAGGGTCCCATCTATCCACATTTTAAAAAGACTTATGGGAGGAAGGGGTAATATATAACAATTTACTGACTTACAGGAGAGTGCAAGTGAGGGAGCCTTGCTGACAGTGTACTGCTGGCCTTACATACCTGCTCCATGCTGACTCCCCAACCCTGCAGAAACAGTGCAGTCTCTCAAATCAATTACATTTCCAAAGAGAGAAACAGAGAGAGGGAGGGAAGGAGAGAGGCTTGATAACTTGGGTGTGGGGGGAATCAGTGGCCCATTAACTGCAGTGGAAAAATACAGTGCAAAGTCAATCTTTGGCCCCTTTAAAAAACACTGGATACGAACTGAAAAAAAAAGCAAATGCTTCCAGTTCTTACAAGAGAAGCTTTGCCTGTTAAGAAAGCTTATTGCCAAAGTATACAAGAAGCTGCCTAGTTTATTAAATCAACTGTCCAGCCCAAGCTGAAGGTGCAGACATTTTGTAATCCAATTTCAAAAAGTTAACAATAAATTAACAACAGACCTCTCCCCATACTCTGAAATGAGATTCTTACATTTAGAAAAATCTCCCTGTAAATGAATACAGGCAGGCCTGAATTTCTGAGGCCAGGATCACTTGGATTCCTCCCTCCCACCCCCATCTTCTGTAGCTGTAACACCTCTGCCATCTTCTGCTGCAGGGGCTGCCCAGGGATGGCAGGGATACAAGTCCAAACCCTCTACTGCTCAGTTGTTCACTTTAATACTCAGAGAAGAGAGGAAGACAGCTTTTGTTATGAGAAATTACTTTTACACAATATGGACAAAGAAGTACATGATGAAAGGAAACAATCAAAACAGCAGTTTTCCTTATTGGTTACATGATGTAGGATTGGTGGTCAGGGTGAGAATCGGGTCTTGGCTGAAAAACAAGATTTTTAACTGCAAAAATTAACTCTCTATTAAAAGTACCCTCAGGAGGCCAACCGGCATTGAAGGCCGGCCATTCAGTTGAGCAGAGGGTCTGCCATTGTTCTTTCTTAACTTCTACAGACAAGTCATGAGCCCTTTTCTTAACGTCCGTCCAGTGGTCTAATGTCAGAGTCAGGGGAGTCGTCACAGTCTGTCCCATTTCAATCGTCTCCAAATACACAAAAACAGCAAGACACAAAAGGACAAAAGACACCAACAAACACTTTCCTCCTCTCGTTTTCCACAGACACGAGAGGTATTCAGATGACGGAGTGTCCCTCCGTTGAATCCGCTCAAACCGGACTCTTTCCCTTTCCAACAGACGGGCGGAAAATTCCCCCGTTTCACACCCTGGGGCGTCCCCCAGGGTTGCAGCTTGTGGCCTCTGACACGTCTGCCTTACCACAGCCCTCCGTTCCCTTACGGGAGCGGCGAGCGGCTGCAAAGATGGGCCCGGTGGGGACTCGAACCACCACCGGGACCCTTACAGGCGGGGGGGACTCAAACCCCCCCTTCAAACGGGCCCTTTTCACAACACACACACCCAGATATCTAACAGAACAAATAGGCGCCGGCGCACACAGACACTTAAGGATCCTTTGCTTACCTCCAAGTGGGTCTCTGGAGAATAGGGTGGCCGCAGATCCCGGACGAGCCCCCAAATGTAAGGCCCAGAAAACAGGCCCTGCTCAGCCCCGGGATGGACGGCGACCCAAATACTCACAAGAGACCGGTCTTGATGCAAACAGCAAGAGGTTTATTGATTTCACCAGCGCGCTGGGGTCAAGACTCATGACTCACGCAGGAGCAGAGTCCGACCCCGAGCAGAAATCACAGGAGGTTTTAAAGGAAAAGGGACCACAACCAGGGGGAGGCAAGGGGGAGTTCTGCTGATGATTCAATAGCAAAAATATTTCAATTAGGGTCTCACAGGGCTTTATCTTCACAGTAGGGTCTCACAGGGCTTTATCTTCACAATCTATCAGTTTTGGGGAGGATTACCTAGGCACAGGTTTGCAGGCCATTGTGTCATTGTGTTCAGGCCGGTTTTTATGACTCAGGCCAAGGGTCAGGGCTTACTTAAAATTTTCCTATTCCTTCAGGTGGTTTCGGGGAAACTGAAACTTAGGCCTTCTGTTTTCTGAGGCTTTCTGAGGCCTGTCATGGCGTTAGTTTGGTCCTTTCAGACACAATCTGACTGATGTTTCGCAAGAATGCTCTGCCCATTGTGTGGCGGATTGCCTGAAGGAGGGCAGGGGAGCGTGCAGGGAGGGAGCTGCTGAACAGTCTCTGCAAGACGTGATGTTTTCTGGGACCTGGGTAGCAGCCCATAAGGAAAAGTAGTTGGATTCTGGGCATATTTTTAAAGACTAAATCAGCATGAATTGCTAGTGGTTGAGATGTGGCATGTGAAAGGCAGCCTCCAAGGTCGTCCCTGCAGCTTTCATTCAAATCATAATAAACCCAGTTAAACTGGCTTAAGAAATTAGAATATTTATTACCTTAACGAAGGTAGTAGAGCCCATTCTTTCCATGTTTCTATTCAGCTATGCTCATGTTTATTAGCTTCCTTCATGATCAGAGAGGGACAAATAAGTCCAGGTTCACTCTCTTCATCCACCAGAGACATAACAAGCCTTCTTCATACTCTGATTCTCTATCAGTGGAGAAGCCTTCCCAGAAGGAATCCCCACCAGATTTTTCTCACATTTCATTAGCCAGAATTGGGTCATATTCTACCTTAAACTAATCATTGGCAAAGGGATAACTGGCTTAAGCAATAAGGAGTATTTACCCAAATCATGTGGGAGAGACGTCACCAGAAATAAAGTTCTGTCAGTAAAAAAAGAAGAGGAAAATGTCTGTGTTTGGAAAACCAACAGAATCTAATACAGAATAGTAACAATCTCAATCAACACAGTCCTTAATTACATTACCTGTCAGTCATGTGTGTAAAGGAAAGGGCACAAGATGGTACATCAGGAAGTCTGTTTACCACCAGTGGGCCAGAGACCCCTGGATATCACTGCTGTCTTCTGTGTTTCACTTGCTCATGTGTAAAGTGAGTGAGTGAGGGGGTGAGACGGAATACTCTCCGAGACTCCATAGTGCCCATTCAGCCTGCCACTGTAAACCTCTGGAAACAATGGCCAGTGTGGTTTACAAATGCAGTAGCAATTTAGAGAACAACAAAATAGAGGGAGCTGTAAATGCTCTGGGAAAAGAGGCAAGTTCACAGGATAGGTGTGGAGGGGGTGGAAGACAGGGTGAAGCTGGCCAGAAATAGTGGACACAGAAATCAGGGGCTTGAGGAAGAGTGAGGGTCCTGATCTAGAAAAGAGGGTGAACATTGGATAGTGGTGTCGAATCATCCTGGGTGTGGGTGTACTTTCTGGAGGCTTTTGAAAAGCAAGCTGACTTCATTCAAAATTCTGAGGGAAGCGACATGATAATAATTCGGAAGAAGATTAATCACGAGCATTAGATATAGCAGGTGATTAGATATAGAGACTGGAAAAGCCACAGAAAGAATGATGTGTATAATCTAAGTGTGAGATGATGAATTGATGATATTTGAGAAGGGAAGAGGCTAGAACATGTAAAATCTAATTTTCTGTTGAAACTTAAAATGACACATAGTAAGTGGTTCCAAGCTCTGGAGTCCAATAGATTAGAACCTCTGCATGCTTCTTCCTATTTGTGTGACCTTTGGTAAATAACTTGAACTCTGTGCCCTGGTTTTTCACCTGTAAAATTATAATGCTAATATAATCTAGCCCATGGAGTTATTAGAAGGCTTATGTGAAAAAAGACTACATAACAGAATTTAGTTCAATGTTTGGGAGATGTATACTCAGTAAATAATTGTTTTCACCAGTAGCACTGTTAGTATTGTTATTATTGTTCACCAGCAAAATTCTAGACAGATCATTAAATTGACAGCTTGTGAGCCCTTAGAAAAAGGTCATTGTAAGCCAATGTGTTCATTCCTGCCCTTTGTTAGACCGTTTCCTTTATTTCGTGACTTAAAAAGTTGTAGATCCTGTTCTATTTGTTATATTTTCAACTGTATATTTGCAACACACATGGAATTAAATTGACATTTATATCCTCTCCCCACCAAGAAATTAACATACTTTACTTCCCTCTCTCTCACCTGTTCCATCTATTTATTGCATTAATCACATCTGAAAATTTTGTTCCAGATAATTACTGTTCCTAATCCCTTCTTATTTACGCTTGATAATGGCTTTTTACTAATGTCTTTGCTCACCTTGCATATTACATCCCACTATTCTTCCTCCTTTTCTCACTTTGCCTCTTCCTAGAGAACATATTCCAGTAATTCTCCCAGGGAAGTTCTGTGGATACATTTTCTGTCTCTGCATATAAGAATATGTTATTATTTCATCTTTACTGGCTGTTTTGGGCATAGAATTCTGTGACCAATGTCATTCCCCCTCAGAACCACTTAAAAATATTTTTATTTATGTGTTATTTCATATCATTTGTATTTTGTACACATATGTGTGTATATGTACAAAAGAAAATGATACGTGTACTATTTAATTTGTAGTAATTTTGTAATATGTGTGATACTTAATTTGTAATAAAGTAATGAAAAGTATAAAGAATGAAGTAAGTAATAAATTATTAATAAAATAAACACTCATAACCTAGTGCCCACCTCAAGAATATCAAAGCTGTCCACGTGTTCCTCTTTAGGTGAGTCTGGATCTCATTCCCTTGTCGCTGCTCCCATGGCGTGCCCCATTCCATGCATTTACCCCACAGTTATACCTTAGCTGTGTACACCTCCAAGCAACATAGTATTTAATTTTGCCTGCTTTTGGACTTTATAAGAATGGGGCTGTACTGTAAGTAGTTTTCTGTGACTTAACTGTTTTTTTACCATTATGTTTTCACAAAAAGGTGCAGTTTATTGTTTTCCTTCGTATCAATGTATCCTATTGGGTGGCTATGCCTCACTTTGTGTATACAGTCTTCTAATGCTGGATATTTGGGTTGTTCCTCCCCCCACTCTTTTCCACCTGTTTTCTCTTTCTTTCCTTTGCTTTTTTTATTAGTAACAGTGGTGCTAGGAGTATTTTTGTATGTCTGCTGGTGCATATGTGCAAGAGATTCTCCCTAAGGTACATACTTACTGGTGCCATTCTTGGCTCATGCAGCATGCACATCTGTAACCTTAGATAATGCCCATTTTTCCTAAAAGGTTGTACCAATTCAGGCTCCAAAGCAATGTGTAAAAATTCTCACTACTTTATATTTTCTCCAACATTGGTGTAATCAGACTCTAATTTTTCCCTCGTCTATGGCATATAAAATATCTCTCTTATGGTACATATTTGCATTTTTATTACTCAAGAGATTGAATATCTTTTCATATATTTTAATAGTATCCACGTTTCCTCTTCTTTTGAAATGCCTGTTCTCATCTTTTCCTCATTTGTCTATTTGATTGCTTTTTATTAATAGTAATTTGTAATAGGTCTTTGAATACCAATCCTTTGTTTATTGTATGTGTGGCAAATACAGATTATGGCTTTTAAAAATATTCCATGATTTTTTTTGATGAAGAGAAATTATTAATATTAATGTAGCCAATTTATCAGTCTCACCTTTGATGGGTAATGCTTTTCTTGTCTTATTTTTAAAAGTCTACTTTAAGAGCAAAATGATAGTCTCCTCTATTTTTTTTATTAAGATATTATTGATATACACTCTTATGAAGGTATCACATGAAAAAACAATGTGGTGACTACTTTATCCATATTATCCAATCCACACCCATACCCTAATGCAGTCACTGTCCATCAGTGTAATAAGATGCCACAGATTCACTGTTTGCCTTCTCTGTGCTACACTATTTTCCCCGTGACCCCCACACCATGTGTACTAAACATAATACGCCTCAATCACCTTCTCCCACTCTCCCAATGTTCCTTCCCATACTCCTCCCCTTTGGTAACCACTAGTCCCTTCTTGGAGTCTGTTAGTCTGCTGCTATTATGTTCCTTCAATTCTGCTGCGTTGTTATACTCCACAAATGAGGGAAATCATTTGGCACTTGTGTTTCTCCACCTGGCTTATTTCACTGAGCATAATATACTCCAGCTCCAACCATGTTGTTGCAAATGGTAGGATTTGTTTCTTTCTTTTTTTCTATTTTTTTTATTAAGGTATTATTGATATACACTCTTATGAAGTTTTCACATGAAAAAACAATGTGGTTACTACATTTACCCATATTATCAAGTCCCCACCCATACTCCAATGCAGTCACTGTCCATCAGTGCAGTAAGATGCCACAGATTCACTACTTGCCTTCTCTATGCTACCCTGTTTTCCCCGTGTTCCCCCACAACATGTGGACTAAACATAATACCTCTCAATCCCCTTCTCTGGCCCTCCCACACCCCTCCCCTTTGGTAACCACTAGTTCCTTCTTTGAGTCTCTGAGTCTGCAACTGGTTTGCTCCTTTAGCTTTGCTTCATTGTTATAATCCATAAATGAGGGAAATTATTTGGCACTTGTCTTTCTCCACCTGGCTTATTTCACTGAGCATAATATCCTTCAGCTCCATCCATGTTGTTGCAAAAGGCAGGATTTGTTTCCTTCTTATGGCTGAATAGTATTCTATTGTGTATATGTACCACATCTTCTTTATCCATTCATCTCCTGATGGACACTTAGGTTGCTTCCATATCTTGGCTATTGTAAAAAGTGCTGTGATAAACATAGGGGTGCATATATCTTTTTGAATCTGAGAAGTTGTATTCTTTGGGTAAATTCCAAGGAGTGGGATTTTGGGTCAAATGGTATTTCCATTTTTAGCTTTTTGAGGAACCTCCGTATTGCTTTCCATAATGGTTGAACTAGCTTATATTCCCACCAGCAGTGTAGGAGGGTTCCCCTTTCTCCGCATCCTCACCAGCATTTGTTGTTCTTAGTCTTTTGGATGGTGGCCATCCTTACTGGTGTGAGGTGGTATCTCATTGTGGTTTTAATTTGCATTTCCCTGATGATTAGTGATATGGAGCACTGTTTCATGTGTCTGTTGGCCATCTGAATTTCTTCTTTGGAGAATTATCTCTCCATATCCTCTGCCCATTTTTTAATCAGGTTATTTGCTTTTTGAGTGTTGAGGCATGTAAGTTATTTATATTTTTTGGATGTTAACCCCTTGTTGGATATGTCATTTAAAAATATATTCTCCCATACTGTAGGATGCCTTTTTGTTCTGTTGATGGTGTCCTTTGCCATACAGAAGCTTTTTAGTTTGATGTAGTCCCATGTGTTATATTTGCTTTTGTTTCCCTTGCTCAAGGAGATATGTTCAGGAAGAAGTTGCTCATGCTTATATTTAGGAGATTTTTGCCTATGTTGTCTTCTAAGAGTTTTAAGGTTTCATGCCTTACATTCAGGTCTTTGATCCATTTTGAGTTTACTTTTGTGTATGGGGTTAAACAGTAATCCAGTTTCATTTTCTTGTATGTAGCTGTCCAGTTTTGCCAGCACCGATTGTTGAAGAGGCCATCATTTCCCCATTGTATGTCCATGGCTCCTTTATTGCATATTAATTGACGGTATATGGTTGGGTTTATATCAGGGCTCTATAGTCTGTTCCATTGGTCTATGGGTCTGTGTCTGGTACCAGTACCAAATTGTCTTGAATACTGTGGCTTTGTAGTAGAGCTTGAAGTTGGGGAGCATAATCCCCCCAGCTTTATTCTTCCTTCTCAGGATTGCTTTGGCTATTTGGGGTCTTTTGTGGTTCCATATGAATTTTAGAATAATTTGCTCTAGTTCATTGAAGAATGCTGTTGGTATTTTGATAGGAATTGCATTAAATCTGTAGACTGCTTTAGGCAGGATGGCCATTTTGAAAATATTAATTCTTCCTATCCATGAGCACGGGATGTGTTTCCATTTATTAGTATCTTCTTTAATTTCTCTCATGAGTGTCTTGTAGTTTTCAGAGTATAGGTCTTTGACTTCCTTGGTTAAGTTTATTCCTAGGTATTTTATTCTTTTTGATTCAGTTGTGAGTGGAATTGTTTTCCTGGTTTCTCTTTGTGCTAGTTCATTGTTAGTATGCAGGAATGCCACAGATTTCTGCATATTAATTTTGTATCCTGCAACTTTGCTGAATTCAGATATTAGACCTAGTAGTTTTGGAGTAGATTCTTTAGGGTTTTTTATGTACAATATCATGTCATCTGCAAACAGGGACAGTTTGAGTTCTTCCTTGCCAATCTGGATGCCTTTTATTTCTTTGTTTTGTCTGATTGCTGTGGGGAGAACCTCCAGTACTATGTTGAATAACAGTGGAGAGAGTGGGTATCCTTGTCTTGTTCCTGATCTTAAAGGAATAGCTTTCAACTCCTCACTGTTAAGTATAATGTTGGCTGTAGGTTTGTCATATATGGCCTTCATTATGTGAGGTACTTGCCCTCTATACCCATTTTGTTGAGAGTTTTTTCATGAATGGGTGTTGAATTTTGTCAAATGCTTTTTCAGCATCTGTGGTGGTTTACTAATATTTTGTTGAGTATTATTGCATCTATATTCATCAGGGATATTGGTAATTTTCTTTTTTTGTGGTGTCTTTGCCTGGTTTGGGTATTAGAGTGATGCTGGCCTAATAGAATGAGGTTGAAAGTATTCCCTCTTTTTCTACTCTTTGGAAAACTTTAAGGAGGATGGGTATTAGGTTCACTAAATGTTTAATAAAATCAGCGGTAAAGCCATCTGGTCCAGGGGTTTTGTTCTTCGGTAGTTTTTTGATTACCAATTCAATTTCATTGCTGGTTATTGGTCTTTTCAGATTTTCTGTTTCTTTCTGGGTCATTCTTGGAAAGTTTATTGTTCTAGAAAGCTGTCCATTTCCTCTAGGTTATCCAGTTTGTTAGCATATAATTTTTCATAGTATTCCCTAATAATTCTTTGTATTTCTGTGGTGTCTGTAGTGATTTTTCCTTTCTCATTTCTGATTCTGTTTATGTGTGTAGACTCTCTTTTTCTTGATAAGTCTGGCTAGGGTTTTATCTGTTTTATTTATTTTCTCCAAGAAGCTGCTCCTGCGTTCATTGATTCTTTCTATTGTTTTATTCTTCTTGATTTTATTTATTTTTGCTCTAATCTTGTCCCTCCTTCTACTGACTTTGGGCCTCATTTGTTCTTCTTTTTTTAGGTGCATTCATTGTGAGTTTAGTCTGTTCATATGGGATGGTTCTTCTTTCCTGAGGTAGGCCTGTATTGCAATATACTTTCCTCTTAGCCTGTCCTTTGGTGCATCTCATAGATTTGTGGTATTGAATTATTATTGTCTTTTGTCTCCATATATTGCTTGATCTCTGTTTTTATTTGGTCATTGATCATTGGTTATTTAGGAGCATGTTGTGAAGCCTCCATGTGTTTATGGGATTTTTCATTTTCTTTGCATAATTTATTTCTAGTTTCGTACCTATGCGGTCTGAGAAACTGGTCGGTACAATTTCAATCTTTTTGAATTTACTGAGGCTCTTTTTGTGGCCTAGGATATGATCTATTCTTGAAAATGTTCCATTTGCTCTTGAGAAGAATATGTATTCTGATGCTTTTGGGTGTAGAGTTCTGCAGATGTCTGTTACATCCATCTGTTCTAATGTGTTGTTCAGTGCTTCTGTCTCCTTACTTATTTTCTGACTGGTTGATCTGGCCTTTGGAGTGAGTGGTGTGTTGAAGTCTCCTAGAATGAATGCATTGCATTCCATTTCCCCTTTTAATTCTGTTAGTACTTGTTTCACATATTTAGGTGCTCCTGTGTTGGGTGCATAGATATTTATAATGGTTATATCTTCTTGTTGGATTGACCTCTTTATCATTATGTAATGTCCTTCTTTGTCTCTTGTGACTTTGTTTTGAAGTCTATATTGTCTGATACAAGTACTGCAACTCCTGCTTTTTTCTCCCTATTAGTTGCATAAAATATCTTTTCCCATCCCTTCACTTTTAGTCTGTGTATGTTTTGGGTTTAAAGTGAGTCTCTTGTAGGCAGCATATAGATGGGTCTTGTTTTTTTACCCATTCAGTGACTCTTTGTTTTTTGATTGGTGCATTCAGACCATTTACATTTAGGGTGATTATCGATAGGTGTGTACTTATTGCCATTGCAGGCTTCAGATTCATGGTTACCAAGGTTTCAAGGTTAACTTCCTTACTATCTAAGAGTCTAACTTAACTCACTTAATATGCTATTACAAACACAGTCTAAAGGTTCTTTTTTCTCCTCCTTTTTCTTCCTCCTCCATTCTTTATATATTAGGTATCATATTCTGTACTGTTTGTCTATCCTTTGAATGACTTTCGGGATAGTTGATTTAATTTTGCATTTGCATAGTAATTAACTGTTCTATTTTCTTTACTGTGGTTTTATTACCTCTGGTGACAGCTATTAAACCTTAGGAACACTTCCATCTATAGCAGTCCCTCCAACAGACACTGTAGAGATGGTTTGTGGGAGGTAAATTCTCTCAGCTTTTGCTTATCTGGAAATTGTTTAATCCCTCCTTCAAATTTAAATAATAACCTTGCCAGGTAACGTGTTATTGGTTTGAGGCCCTTCTGCTTCATTGTATTAAATACATCATGCCACTCCCTTCTGGCCTTGTAAGGTTTTCTGCTGAGAAGTCTGATGACAGCCTGATGGGCTTTCCTTTGTATGTGATCTTATTTCTCTCTCTGGCTGCTTTTAATAGTCTGTCCTTAACCTTGATCTTTGCCATTTTAATTACTATATGTCTTGGTGTTGTCTTCCTTGGGTCCCTTGTGTTGGGAGATCTGTGTACCTCCATGGCCTGAGAGACTATCTCCTCCCCCAGATTGGGGAAGTTATCAGCAGTCACCTCCTCAAAGACACTTTGCATCCTTTTTTCTCTCTTCTTCTTCTTCTTCTGGTACCGCTATAATGTGAATATTGTTCCGTTTGGATTGGTCATACAGTTCTCTCAATATTCTTTCTTTCTTAGAGATCCTTTTTTCTCTCTGTGCCTCAGCTTCTTTGTATTCCTCTTCTCTAGTTTCTATTTCATTTATCATCTACTCCACTGTATCTTATCTGCTTTTAAAACTTTCCATTGTATGTTTCATTTCTGATACTGTGTTTTGTAATCATTGGATCTACGACCAGAATTCTTCCCTGAGTTCTTGAATATTTTTCTGTACCTCCATGAGCATGTTAATGATTTTTATTTTGGAATCCCTTTCAAGCAGATTCATGAGGTCGATTTCAATTGAATTTTTCTCAGGGGTTGTATTCATAATTTTATTTTGAACCATGTTCCTTTCACATTTCATATATGTATATAGCACCCTCTAGTGCCCAGAGGCTCTACTGTCTGGTGCTGCTCAGCTCCTGAAGCAATGTTGGGCATTGCAGGGAAGCGGTATTGGTGCCTGTGGGGAGGAAAGAGCTGTTTCCTGCTTCCTGGCTGCTATGCCTGTCTCCAGTTCCTGAACCAGTTGGCCTCTGTGCTTTGCATTTGTAGTTGCTGTAAATGGGGCTTCCCTCTGGGTGGCCTAATGCCAGGGCATGGTTGGCTGGTTTGCGAGCCAGGTGGAGCTGGCCTGGAGAAAGGCTCAGTAGGCTGCGTATCACAGAGGGGGTCCTGGGGCTGTGTAGGCAGCCAGGGAGCTGGAGCACCTGAAGGTTGTGAAAGCTCCCAACCTGCTGGGCAGAGTGCACCCAGACAATTTTGTCTACCTGTCCTTTCTCCTGAGCAGTAAGCTTTGTTAATCTCTGTCCCTTTAGCAGCCCTCTTGCTGTTAGGAAGTCTCTCAGACTGCCTGCCTTCCTTTTGTCCGAGTGCAGCCAGATATGGATCCCTGCTTTCCACAAGCAGCTCGAATCTCAGTCTCTCCAGGTATTCTGCCTGTCTTAGCTTTCCAACCCCCTAGTCATGAGAGTACCATGAAAACACCATGAAATGTAGGTTTGTGCTCCCAGATCAGATCTCCGGAGTTAGATATTCAGCTGTCCCAGACCTCCACTCTCTCCACTCTGTTTCTCTTCCTTCTGTTGGTCAGCTGGGGTGGGGGAAGGGCTTGGGTCCTGCCAGGCCATGGCTTTGGTACGTTACCGTGTTCCGTGAGGTTTATTCTTTTCTCCAGGTGTATGCAGTTTAGCACAGTCCTCTTTCCTGTTGCTCTTTCAGGAGTAGGTGTATTAATTATATTTTCATATTATATGTGGTTTTAGGAGGAAGCCTTTGTCTCACCTCTCACATCACCATCTTTTCAGCCTCCTCTATCTTCTTCTAAAAGTTCCACCTTGTGTCTCTGCATTTTAGGTTGATTTTTGCATTTGTATAATATAGAAAATTCTATTTCACTTTTTTCTGTATGGATTACTTATTGTGTCAGCATTTATTAAATAGTCCTTTCTTTCCTCAATGGCATACAATGCCACCTCTATCATATACCGTTTCTATAGAAGTGTGATTTTGTTTTTGGCTTTCTAGAAGATTTCAGTGGTCAGCTTGGCTCTCCCTTCACCTACGTGCACAATCTATTACTAATGTTTCATGATGCCTCAGCCTATCAGGTGGGCCAAATCTCCCTGCTTTGTTTTTGTTCATGGGACTCTTAGCCATTTTTTTAGGCCCTTGGGGCTCCCTATGAGATTATTGAGTTTCTTCAAAAAATTATTTGGATTTTGATCAAAATCTTATTGAATCTATAGATTACATTGGAACTAATGAACAATTTTGCCGTATTTACTTTCTAAGATTTCCTTTAATATATTTCAACAAAGCTTTAAAATTTTCTCTATAAAAGACCTTGCAATATCTATTCTTATATTTATTCATAGATATCTTTTTTTGCTGCTATTGTAAATGGTTATGTCCTTTAGAAATTATTTATTATATTTTCTTTGTATGGCTGGTATATAGAAATCCAAGTAATTTTTGTCTATCAATATTTGTATTTTCATCCACTTTATAAACCCTATTACTAATTTTAAGATGAAAATTCTTTGGAATTTTCTGTGTAGCCACTCATCTCTGCAAATAAGAACATTTGTTCCATTCTCATACCTTTCTAAAGTGTTTGATTTCTTTTTTTGTCCTACTGACCTAAAATACAACGTTGAGAAGAAGAAGCCAGTGATGGTGGTCATATTTATCTTGTTACTGGTTTTATAAGGTATATGTCTAACACTTCATCATTTAGATTAATATTACTTACAGGTTTTTGTTTCATACTCTTTTTCTGATTAAGGAAGTTCCCTTTTATTCTTATGTTGCTAACAATTTCAAACATTATTTTTAATTGGTTAAAAAATTTTCATATCTATTAAAATAACCAAATAGCAATTTTCCTTTATAATATGGTGGGTTACATATTGATTTTTTTTTAATGTTCAATATTTCTTGCACTCCTGGGATAAATTCAGTTTGGTTGTAATGTATTAATTTGCTTTGGTTTGGTGGTATTTTGTTTGCAAGTTTTTGCATCTGAATTCATAAATAAAATTGGCCTATGTTTTCCTTTTTTCATGCTGTTTTTGTCTGGTGTTGTATCAAGATTATAATAGTCTCATAAACTGTTTCATGTCATCTTCCATCTAAAGTTTTGGTGAGAAATCTGTTACCAGTTTTCTTCTCGTCCTTCTTTAATTTCCTCTCCAGAGGTTGCTAGGATTTTCTCTATTTGTTAATGCTCTAAAATTTCAACCTAATGTATAAATATAAAGATTTTGTTCTTGGTGGTTGTGGTATTTTGTGTTATTTTTGGAATTAAAAAAAATCCTACTTGGCACTCGGCGGGTTCTTTTAGCACAAGAAAATGTCTTCCTTAATTCTGGGAATTCTCCTCTACTGGTTCTTTGACTATTGCCTCCCTCTTCTGTCCTTCTGTATTTCCAACTAAACCACAGGCTAGAATATTTGAATCTTGACTGTAACATGGAGGCACCCTTCCCTTTATGGATATAACAATATCAGAAGAGGTCTTTTTTCTTTTTGTTTAGATTTACCATTTTTTTATTTGTTTGCTACATTCTTGGAGAGTTATATGTCTTGATCTTAATTTAAGCTCATTCATTCATTCTTCAATTGTATCTTCTGTTAATCCATTGATTCTTTTCACTTTAATAATCAGGCTTAAATGTGGCCTGTAAGAAGAGAATGGCATGATATATTTAACGTAATGAAACAGAAGGGCCTCGAATCAAGAATATTGTATCCAGCACGATTATCATTTAAATATGATGGAGGGATTAAACAATTTCCAGATGAACGAAAGTTAAGAGAATTTGCGTCTCATAAACCACCACTACAGGATATCTTAAATGGACTGCTCTAGATGGAAGCACACCTAAGGCTAAAAAGATGTCACCAGAGAAAAAAAATCATAGCAAAGAAAGCAGACCATCCAAATACCAACTAAAGGCAAAGAATAAAACACCTATTATAGAAAGAATGGAGGAGGAGGAATAAGAAGGGAGAGAAAGAAAGAAACATAAGACTGTGTTTACAATAACTTAACAAGAAAGTTACGTTAGATTGTTAGATAGTAAAGAAGCAACCCTTGAACCCTTGGTAACCAGGAATCTAAAGCCAGCAATGGCAATAAGTACATACCTATCAATAATCACCCTAAATGTAAATGGACTGAATGCACCAATCAAAAGACACAGAGTAACAGAATGGATAAAAAAGCAAGACCCATCTATATGCTGCCTACAAGAAACTCACCTCAAATCCAAAGATAAACACAGACTAAAAGTGAAGGGATGGAAAAAGATATTTCATGCAAACAACAAAGAGAAAAAAGCAGGTGTTGCAGTACTTGTATCAGACAAAATAGACTTCAAAACGAAGAAAGTAGCAAAGATAAAGAAGGACATTACATAATGATAAAGGGGTCAGTCCAACAAGAAGATATAACCATTATAAATATATATGCACCCAACACAGGAGCGCCAGCATATGTGAGACAAATACTAACAGAATTAAAGGAGGAAATAGACAGCAATGCATTCATTTTAGGAGACTTCAACACACCACTCACTCCAGAGGACAGATCAACCAGACAGAAAATAAGTAAAGACACAGAGGCACTGAACAACACACTAGAACAGATGGACCTAACAGACATCTACAGAACTCTACACCCAAAAGCAACAGGATACACATTCTTCTCAAGTGCACATGGAACATCTTCCAGAATAGACCACATACTAGGCCACAAAAAGAACCTCAGTAATTTCAAAAATATTGAAATCCTACCAACCAACTTCTCAGATCACCAAGGTATAAAACTAGAAATAAATTTTAGAAAGAAATCAAAAAGGCTCACAAATACATGGAGACTTAACAACACTCTCCTAATTAATCAATGGGTTAACCACCAAATCAAAACAGAAATCAAAGAATATATGGAGACTAATGACAACAACAACACAAAGCCACAACTTCTGTGGGACGCAGCAAAGGCAGTTCTAAGAGGAAAGTATATTGCAATCCAGGCCTATTTAAAGAAGGAAGAACATTCCCAAATGAATAGTCTAAAGACACAATTACTGAAATTGCAAAAAGAAGAACAAATGAGGCCCAAAGTCACCAGAAGGAGGGACATAATAAACATTAGAGAAGAAATAAATAAAATTGAGAAAAATAAAACAGAAAAAATCAATGAAACCAAGAGCTGGTTCTTTGAAAAAATAAACAAAATAGATAAACCCCTAGCCAGACTCATTAAGAGAAAAAGAGAATCTACACACATAAACACAATCAGAAATGAGAAAGGAAAAATCACGACGGACCCCACAGAAATACAAAGAATCATAAGAGAATATTATGAGAATCTATATGCTAACAAGCTGGAAAACATAGAAGAAATGGACAACTTCTTAGAAAAATACAACCTTCCAAGACTGACCAAGCAAGAAACAGAAAAACTAAACAGACCAATCACCAGCGACGAAATCGAATTGGTAATCAAAAAACTACCCAAGAACAAAACCCCCGGCCTGATGGATTCACCTCTGAATTCTACCAGACATATAGAGAAGAAATAACACCAATTCTCCTTAAAGTTTTCCAAAAAATAGAAGAGGAGGGAATACTTCCAAACTCATTCTATGAAGCCAGCATCACTCTAATACCAAAACCGGGTAAAGACCTCACCAAAAAAGAAAATTACAGACCAATATCCCTGATGAACGTAGATGCAAAAATACTCAACAAAATATTAGCAAATCGAATTCAAAAATACATCAAGAGGATCCTACACCATGATCAAGTGGGATTCATCCCAGGGATGCAAGGATGGTACAACATTCGAAAATCCATCATCATCATCCACCACATCAACAAAAAGAAGAACAAAAACCACATGATCATCTCCATAGATGCTGAAAGAGCATTTGACAAAATTCAGCATCCATTCCTGATTAAAACTCTCTACAAAATGGGTATAGAGGGCAAGTACCTCAACATCATAAAGGCTATATATGACAAACCCACAGCTAACATCATACTTAACGGCGAGACGCTGAAAGCTTTTCATCTAAGATCTGGAACAAGACAAGGATGCCCACTCTCTCCACTGTTATTCAACATAGTACCGGAGGTCCTAGCCACAGCAATCAGACAAAACAAAGACATACAAGGCATCCAGATTGGTAAAGAAGAAGTCAAATTGTCACTATTTGCAGATGACATGATACTGTACATTAAAAACCCTAAAGATTCCATTCCAAAACTACTAGAACTAATATCTGAACTCAGCAAAGTTGCAGGATACAAAATTAACACACAGAAATCTGTTGCTTTCCTATACACTAATGATGAACTAACAGAAAGAGAAATCAGAAAAACAATTCCATTCACAATTGCATCAAAAAGAATAAAATATCTAGGAATAAACCTAACGAAGGAAGTGAAAGACCTGTACTCTGAAAACTACAACACACTCCTAAGAGAAATTATAGAGGACACTAACAAATGGAAATGCATCCCATGCTCTTGGCTAGGAAGAATCAATATTGTCAAAGTGGCTATACTACCTAA
>JAVSCE010005424.1:0-381347 GCA_032199065.1 Smutsia gigantea | reverse complement strand
TCCTTCCCACCCCTATCCTATTGCTGCTTCAATTAACCTTGGCAGGCGAGGGCTCCCTTCCCATCCAGTGGGTCTTTGATTTAAGCCATCAGCCTCAGCAGGATCCGTCCGAGGGGGTGGCATACTTGGCGAGTAGTTGCCAGCTGGTCCGGGAGCCCAGCGAGGCTGGGGGGCCTGCCCGCACCCTTCCACCAGGTCCTTCTTCAGTGATCAGCAGGTGCTGCCTCTCCCAGGAACCAGGCCTCTGCAGAACCACGTTGAGTGGGACCTAATGCCCACCACAGCCATCAGTCCCCAAGCCCTGACATCTGGGGGTCCTGACTCGCAGGTCCCAGGCGCGGGAGTTCCCAGACTCCCTGCTGGCCCAGCACTCTGCCCAGAGGTGCCTCCCACCGCCTGTCCCTCCTGAACTGAGGGGGCCTTTCACTGGGGGAAGTCACGGCTGCTTGCCCCAAAGGCTCTTGGGGAACTGGCCCACAGCACCCCGCCCTGCAGCACTGCGTTGTTCCGCCCCGCCCCCAGCAGCACCTCAGAACAGGGCTGCCCCCAAAACCCAAGCTGCCTTGCTTAGAGCTAAAAAATGTCAACTGAAGAGAAGCTATCATCCATTCCCCTCAGGGGAAGTTTAACCACCAAAATGCATTTGAGAAAACAACCCCCATGAAAATGAGGAAGACAACATTCACACTGGATAATCGAGATGTTCCCAACTTCCCAATGGTACCCGAGAGGCTAGAAGCAGGGCCCAGGAGAAGGCACTCCCTAATCCAGGCACAGCAGGTGGCCAGCTTCCACTAGCCACTGCCTCTTCCTGGACCTCGGTTTCCATTACAAGCCTCTAGAAACCTCAGGACTCACTTTTCAGTGATGAGCAGGACCCCTACTGCTTCTTCCCAAAGATCAAAGGAGGCTTCTAAGTGCCAATGAGAACGCCCAGGTCCTCCTGGCCCCTCACAGCATCGTTCCAGGGGAGGAGCCAGACTGTGAAGTGGCCCCGCCCAGGTCACCTGCCTCAGTGTCAGTAGCACCTGACCCCACACTCGGGTGGTCTGCCCCTGACCTGCGCTGGCCTCGTCTGTGGCTCCCAGATGTCAGCAGCAGACCCAGCAGGGCTGCATTCTCCAGGCAAGATGTCTGTGCCCCAGGTGCTAACACTGGGGATGGGCATTCCCTAACCTCGGTGACTGCCCCTCAGAAGCACCACAGGCCCCTGTGGAGTCGGGGACAGATGGGGCACCAAGAGAGCCAAGCACCCACCTGTTTCCATGAGTGGCTTTTACCAGAACATGCATGTCCCAGAGCCTTTCTCATAAAATCTCAGGGAGCCATAGAGAGCCCCAAGCCTCCCCTGTGAAGCTCACAAAAGCACCCACCAGGGAGACTCAGAGAAAACCGGCAGGCCGCCAACCCCGACACACGCTATCTGGAAAACCTTTAATTAAAAAGCAGGACAGACAACTTGCACCCCCACCCACTCTGACTCCTCCAGGGGCTGCCCTGAGGCCCCAGCCCTAATGGGACTGGCTGGACAGTCAGAAGGTGTTCTTGATGTGGGCCGCCACCAGCATGAGGATCTCCCCGATCTTCCTCTGCCAGTTGGTGATGTCCTTCGACACAGCACACCACAGCTCCCCGTGCCGGGGCTCAGCGTTCTCACAGCGCCTCCGCACCTCCTCCCGCTGCTCCTGGGCAGGGACAACCAGGCACGTGAGGCAGCCTGCCTACCTCACACACCCAGCCCCACAGCCCTGGCCCCAGAGAGGGCAGGTTCCTGGCCCAGGTAAAGCTGCCTGTCAGATGTGTTCCTTCGGACAGCCCCTCCTCCTGGACGACTGAAGTTCTCCAAGGACACACAGGCGCCAAGTCATGTCAAGCCCCCAACCCTAAGTCTGTGCCTCCTGAAAGTCCCCGTTGTCGCCTTCCCTGAACAAGCAGTTTGCCAGCTCACATGGTATGGGTTCCACTTCTCACAGGTCCCAGGACAGCCTGGCCAACCCCTAGCTCTGACAGTGCTCACCTCCCTGAGGGGGCTGCTCTCCTGCAAGCCGCACTCAGACCCAGGAGGACAACCCTCAGGGCTTGGACTGCTTTCCCATTTCTACCATGACCCCCATGCCCTAGTCACCAACCAACACATTTAAGAAATGCTGAAAGGCCACTAAAATGGGCCCAAACATCTAAACTTCAAGCTGAAAGGCTGTAAACAGCTGTGGAGGCAGAAAAGGGTCAGGAGGGTGCCGCTGCTCGCCCTTTCGCCCTCCCTCAAGCTCTCCACACCATGGGGAGCAGAGGCAAGGCTGCTCACCTCTGTGCCGTGCTGCAGCTCAAACTTGTAGAAGAGTGCCCAGGCGTCCCCCAGGTCTGAGTCAATCTTCACTGTGCGATGGAACCACTCCCTGGCCTTGGTGATCTTTCGCTCACTCCAAAACAGCCTGTCCGGAGGCAGAAGGGTGGGAACCCAGAGTAAATCGCCGTATGATGGGTGCTTGAGGGGTGGTGGGGATCAGGCAGAAGCACAGAGCCGGCCTCCTCAGGTCACAGCTCACTCCCGTGTCGAGTGGAGGACAGGTCTGGTGATGTGTGGTGCCAGCACGGGGCTCAGCTCTGGTACCCCCAGAGAGCCCCTGGGCTCCCACAGGAGGAATGCACCTGGTTACCTGGAAATCTCACTCCAGCTCATTAATCTGGAACCATCCTAGCATCTAACCAAACTGTTTCTTTAAAAATCTGCACAAATAGCAAGAACTTCAAACTCCTTTGAAAGTGGATGAAAGTAAACCTAACAAAAATTAAGGTTTCTGAGTAGGGAAAGTGAAGTTGCAGCCGACTCCTTGACAGATACTTTCTGGACCACCCGCCCCATCAGGCAGCCTCCAGTAGGAACCCAAGCCAACACTGACGATGTGGGCCCAGCAGACAAACATACCTGACACCAGGCCTAGGGGAGGGCCCATGCTGGAAGCCACAGATGAGGACCAACAGAACCCATATCAGGGACCCATGGGAGCCTTCCCCCGAGGGCTGTGAAGGCAAGACAGTGGGATGGGCGGAAGGGAGGACACCATGGTGAGAACCGACAGCCTGCGACTCTGGGTGGCTTCCCCTTCCACCCAGCTCTCCCTCCCTCTGTAGCCAGAGGCCCCAGTGCAGGTGAGTCCACCACTAACCTAACCCATCCAGGCAGCTGTCTGGGCCAGTCAGTTACAAAACGGAATAATTTCATGCTCTGATAGCTTGATTGTTTTTTAAGCCTTGTGGTATTCTTAATTGCTTGGTGTTAGATAAACTGTTATTAAAAGAGTACAAACTCAGATAGCAGGCACACAGAACCCCAGGCTGGGAACAGCAAAGGAGTGACTTATTTACTTTAGCAAAGCCTTTTATGAGGTTTTATGGCTACTCTATCGAAGTGTCACACATAAAAGTCACTGGGAGGCGGAAGCACAGGATGAGAGGGAAGTAGGGAGCCTCGGGCAGGCCCGAACTGGGCCTCAGGAGCCAGAGGGAGCTCCTGTGGGAAGCAGGGCAGGACCTGAGCAAGCGGGCCAGTGCCACCTGGGTGCATCTCGGGTGGCTGGGACTCATGCTCAGGTCAGGACAGCACATGGAGCTGCTGGGCCACATGCTACCCCACCCCATCCCCCTGCCCAGGTGAGCCCTGAGCAGCAGCCCCAGGACCCCAGCCAGAGGCTCCTCCTGATGACCCCCTGACCCACAGGTACCAGCCACCCCCTAGTCTCCTCTGGCCACACCCAACCCCTGCCCTGCACTCAGGTTTGCACTCTGTCCTCTCAGGCCACATCCTCCTACTAGAAGGGAACAGAGATCCTGTGAAGTCAGGATGGCTCAAACTGCCTCCCCTACCCTGCACAATTTCACCCAATCTTCCTGAGGCCCTGAGCCCCCTCCCACACCCAGCATAAGCACACCTCCCCAGGGAGGCCCTGACTGAGCCCAACACATGAGCTCCTGGTGTGGTCCCTCACTGACCTCCTCCTGTCCTGGAGGTCACACACCCTCAGGGAGAGCTGGCCTCTGGCACATGCATCTCCACACCTCAGGCACACCAACAGGCCTGCCCATGGGTCCTGGGTGACGCCCAGATCCCAAAGGTGAAATGGCCTGGTTTCCTGCCCTAAACACAGGGAAAATGATTTTCTTCAGTATAGCCTTTTGAGCCAAAGGAGCTTTGCTTAACTACATTGTCTGTGGACCAAAGTTACCAAGTTTGTCTTCGTCTTGCCACCCAGGGCATGTGTAGGTATAAACTAAAAAGGAGGCAAAGAGAGCAGTCCCCATCAGGAGCCTGGGACAGAGGGAAAGCGGCCGGGGGCTCGGAGGAAGCTGCCCTCCCAGGGACGGGGGACAGCTTAGGCACTCGGGCAACCCACGATCAGCGGCTCTGCCCAGAAATGTGCCGGCCCCAGATCACAGCAACAGCACTTCATCACAGAGCTCCAGTGGCCAAGGACCAGGGAGCCCTCGCCATTCTGGGGACCCGCTGGAACCTGGAGACAGGGCCCACCAGACCACCAGGTCAGCAACCCCATGAGGACCCCCACTCACTTAGCCACAGCCAGGAGCACGTGGGGGTCGTGTTCACACTTCTTCAGGGCATCGACACTCTTGGTCTTCCTCTGGGGCCTTGCCTCAAGGAAGATGGCTTCCGACCACAGCACACCTGAAACTCGGACATAAAGATGCCCACCTCGGGCTCAGACCTCTGCTTTCAGAGGGCCTGTGAAGATTCTGACCCAGGGTGTATGCGGACCACCACTGCGGCTTCCCACAAGCCCGCAGAGCCACAAAGGCCTCCTGTGCACACCCTACTGCTGCCCAGATGGCACAGCTGGACGACTTTCTGGGGGCAACTAGGCTAGGAGGACAAACGACCATCAAGGTTTCATTTCACTGACTTGTAACTTCTCATCTAAGAGTTTTAACAAAACAATCAGAAATGCTGGTGAAGATTCATGCAAAAAGAGTAATACCTAATATCTGGTTAAAAATCAACCAAAAGATGAGTGGTGTATTTATGGCATATCCACACGGGTAATTCTATGAAGTTACTAAAAATTTACATTCCTGAAGATTCAATGATAAAACTCTCACAAAATATTCAGCTTTAAAAAAAAAGGCACAAAACTAAACACACAAACTAAAAGTAGTGATTTGTGAGGTGATTTTTATGTCCTTTTTTCACTCCAAGTTTGTTCGCACTGCATGTGCATTACTTGGAGACTGAGGGTAAAACAATAAAAATCAGATTCTACAGGGAAAAGAACTGGAGGCACCTCACAACGCAAAGTCACAGTTCGCGGTGTGAGACTTGGACTCAGTCCTCCTGTGTTAATGACCAAGGACAGTTGAAACTTCCGACCGAAACAATTCGCACAAAGAGAACATCCTAACAGTCTGCTGGGACCTCAGGAGGCAAGCCTGGGAAGCAAGAAGCCGTACCGGAGTTGGGGCACTCCTGCAGCGCCTTGGCCATGAGTGTGTTGGCAATATTCTTCAGCCCTGCACGGTACTCCAGCCTCACAGACTCCAACCTGAGAAGGGAAGCCCAAGGGGAAGGTCCAGCCCCACTCCACTGACAGCCTGAGCCCAGTGCAGCTCTGGAAGCTCCCAGAAGCCACAGCAACTGGAGCTCCCCACACTGCCGAGCAGAGCTGATCCACCACAACAGGGAGGTGTTGGCACCCACCCCGTTGTCAGGCCCATAGTTGGCGGCCACCAGCTCAGACGTGGGACCCAGACGTCGTTCAGGCACGAGTGAAGACATGAGGCATGCAGGACTAGCCAGGCCAGCATGCAGGCAGCTGCCAGGACAGCAAGCACCCTGACAAAGTGGCATGCAGGGCCTGCCCCTCCTGGTGTCTCGAGAGTCCCCCTCATGCTCCCGCCCTGACACTCATGCAGTTTCCTATGACTAGAACGCTACCTTCACCTGGGCAAACAAAGTCTTGCCCAGATGCTACCTCTTCTGCTCTTTCAGTTTCACCCATCTCTGACCCCCACCATCAGCTCCTAGCCCCCCTGGGCATCCTCTCCCAGGGCACAAATTCAACTGCATTCAGCTCTATACAGGCCCACCTGGGTCTCCAGGCCATGCTCTCCCAAGGCCCAAGGCCAACACTCCCAGGGAGCCCCAGCTGGAAATGCTTCCACACAGCAACTGCGTGAGGAGAGCCCACCTGAGTGAGTCGTAAGCTTGGCTCCCCAGGACTCACCACAGGCCAGGGTTCTTTGGGTTCTTCAGGCGAGACTTCTCCAAAATGGCTCGAGCTCGTGTCAGCTGCCCCACCTTCTCCTCCAGCCGGGAGAGCAAAAGCCACAGGGGTGTGGAGTGGGGACACTTCTTCAGCTGCAAACGACAACGACAAGTGGAAGGGGCTTGGCTGGTGTCCAGGGATATGTCGGGCAGCTCCTTCAGCCAGGAGAGCCAGGGTGGGAGCGTCCAAAGAGACCTGCCATTTCATGTTTGGGTGTGGGATTTTATGTGCACGGCTGTGCTGTGCATGCAAGTGTGTGGTGTGTACATAGCAACCTGTACCTGAGCTGAATGCACATGCAATTCTGGAGGAGGAAAAGCACAGGAGTGAGGGAGGGGACTGGGATCTGGCCCCGAGAGTCCACTGCTCCCCTGGCTGGGACCTTAGCATGTGGCTGGCCACAGGCCTTCCAATTCCCATGAGGGGGAGGGGCAATGAACCTCATGGGCCGAAGGGGCGGCTCACCCCCTGGCTGTAGGCCTCCCGAGCCTTCTCCACCAGCCCCTCCTGTTCCTCGATCTGCCCCCTCATCATCCACAGCTTGGGGAAGTCCTCGTAATGCTTCAGGGCCTCCTCGCACAGCTCCTGGGCAGCCGCGATGTTCCCTAGCACCCACTCCAGCTTCACAGACTTCATGAATACCTGGGGGCAGACACGCCATCAAGCAGTCCCCACCACTGTGGGGATGGGACAGCCAGCCTGCCCAGGCTCTGGCCCAGCCTCCAGCACTGGGTCCGGGCCAGGCCGGAACCTGTGTGGTACAGCTCCCCTGAAACGCTGTTTATCCTGCTGTATCTGTGTGCTCTGGGAGCTGTCTCATATCTTTTGGAATGAGGTGGAGAGTAAATACGTGAGTGTATCTTAAGGCTGAGGATGAACAAATGTGCCCAGGGCATCATGGCCTCAGTTGACCTCCCCCATCTGACACCTTCTGACTCCTGCAGGCCCTAGGGCTGTGTGCCAATGCCTCTGCTCACCCGGGCGGTGGGCGCGCTGCTCCTCGCCTTGGCCAGCAGCCTCCGGGCCCGCTCGTATTCATTGTTCTCTGACTCCAGCTTCACGGCCGCCAGCCAGATCTCCTCACTGTTGGGGTTGGCCTGGAGGGTCAAGATGGGCCCAGAACAAAGTGGCCAGGGCTGGATTACACTTCATCAAGAGCCTGGGACCTGGGCAGTTAGATCCAAGCACTTCCCGGGCGAGTAGATGACAAAGCAGAGTCCAGCCCAAGAATGCTCACTCACCTGAAAACAAGCCACCGTGTTCACTGGCACGGATATGAGGCTCTAAAGCACTCAAGCAGCAGCTCGGGCGACTACAGAGCCATGTTCTCCAGGATCCACCCTGAGCTTGCTTGGCCTCTCAAAGCCGGAACACTTTATCCAGGTCCTACCCACATGGATCCCCACATGCACCCTAGCTCTTCCCCAAGCCTGGTGATGAGGAACCAGCCATCCCAGGGTGTCCATGTGGCCAGGACTGGATGCCCAAGGCATTACTGGCAGTGTGGAAAGGGCTCCCAGGAGCCAGGACTGGGCCCCATACAACTCAAGAGCCCAGTGGATGCATGGGTGGTGCCCTCGCAGCCTCCTGAAAGCAAAGCCACCCACCGGCCACACTTGGGCTGACCACATCACAGATCTGATGAGCAGTTCCAGTGAAAGCCATCTCAGGATACTGGAAATAAGGAGCAGTGCCCAGGCAGATGGTGGGAGAATGCTCTCAAACAAACAGCAGAGAGCACAAGCCTAGAGCCAGGCCAGGGTCCTCTCACAGTATTTACTCAAAGGACAAACTTCACCATGCTAGGCTGGTTACAACAGGCTGACGTTTACATGGCACTGTTAAGAGTATGGTGCAAACTACTGACTGACACCCATGTTGTCACAAAGTATCAGGATATTACACATGACAATAAATACAAGGAACTGAGAAAAAGCTGCATAGCTCATGACTCTGCCATAGAAAGCCTGACTGGGTGCAGCTGTTTGAATGTAACTCCACCCACCTAAGAGGCCTTGGCACCACTGGGTGGCCCACATGTGACCCCAAAGTACATCCTTGTGTTCAGGGTACAGGGGACAGATAGGCCTTCCTCCTCCAAAGACTGCAGCATCTAAGTTTAATGCAGGGATACAGCTGTCAGGTGCTCTTCTGTGGGGCAATGGCGCTCCCTAGTGCTGCCCCACCCCTCCTGGGCAATGTCGCCTGTCTGCCCTGTGTTCTGGACATGTAGCCTTTGGTTACACTAAATGACAGCAAATAAGTGGTAGGTGTCCCCCAGCTGGACCACTTCTCCCACTTCAGGTTCCCTCCAGGCTTGGCTGCCTGCAGAGCAGCCCTGAGTCCTGTGCACCTCGACTGCACATGTCCCCCTCAAGTCAGCATTCATCAGTGAGCTGACGCTGAGGTCAGGGCCACGTGCATTCATCCCTCACAGCACAGCTAACCCTCACCCACCTGGAAGGCCAAAGCCAGGATGCTCCTCGCTGCAGGCACATCCCCTGCCAGCCATTTGGACTTGGCTCCCATGAGCCACAGCACCTCCGCTTTGGGGCAGTGGGCCACAGCCCTCTGCAGGAGCGCTTCCAGGGACTCCCTGCAAGACAGAGGGCCATGGTCACCAACAGAGCACACAGGGCGCTTGTAGCCTTGGCGCAGGCACTGAGAAGACAGTTACTGCTCCAAAGTTCGACACTATAAATGATTTACCAGATTTTACAATGGGGAGAGTGTGGAGAAATCTTTTCTCTCCATAAAGCTTTTAAAATCAACTACTGTAGAGGGTGCTACAAAGCGCCGCATTGTCTAACAGCACAGCCTGATGAAGGAACTTCTCGAGAGGCCCATTTACAGCCGTGTGTCCTGGAGAGAGCAACGACTTCATGGTCTGGGTGACAGGAGAGGCCTTTTCATCTTTAACCACAGATCCGCTGATAAAGATTACGCACTGAGTCTATTCTCTGGCATCCAAAGAAACTATCTTATTGGAAGAAAGCTATTTTCGTTCACTACTGAATAAGACCACCAGCCTGGGTATCAGGTGAAGCCCTTAGCTCTCACGCGGCTCACCGCCCGTCTGTCAGAGCACCTGGCACAGAACTGCGACCCTCTCCGGATCCGGAGCACTCTGCTTCTCCTTGTGGTTCTGCGAGTTGGCCCCACAGGAGGGGTGCCAGAGGCGAGGAAGGGGAACTGCCCTAAGCCCAGGAACAAGACCACTGAGCCACAGGGAGGTGGAGGCCTACCCATAAAATACACCCAGCAGGACAGGCCCCACTTCAGACATGGACTGCCTGAGGTGAATCTGTACAGTGTGAGCTAGCACAGTCATCTCAAAATGTTCCCAACGGAGTCAACTCCAGCTGGTGAGAGTGGGAAGGAGACAGGAGCTTCAGCAATACATATGGAAAGACACTGTGGAAAGACTGAGGTTAAACACCACAAAAGAAAAAAAATAAGGGCTCAGTGTTTCCAGCTGAAACCCTGGTGCAACCAGCAAGGCCTATTCCCACTGGGCACAGGAGAGAGCAGCAGAGGACCCGGGCAGTGTGTGCTCAGCAACATGGGCCCCAAGCCCTGGACAGCTACCCATTCAACACCAGAAATGCTAACGCCTAATTTAATCAGCAGTTACAGCCAGTAAGGCAGACCTGAAAAGTTTTTTCAATTAAGAAGTACAATCGAAGAAAATTGTCAAAGACCTCCTCAGAGCACAAAAACCAGCCAAAACCCAGAGCCAGCACAGCTTAAATGAAAACCATGCCTGTCTGGGCGCAGATGTTACACCGCCCACAATGCTGAAGCCAGTGCCAGCACAAACACGGGGTTTCAGGTTTCACCCTTGCCCAGGCACCCCTCACGCCTATAAAGATAAAGGTGGTTCCTGCTTCTAAGTCCCAAGTGCCATGGAAGCTCCTGCCCCTCAGAGCAGAGGGACAGGACCTCAAATTTAGGCACTCACCCATCTGTGGAAATGTGAGGTTTAGATTCACGCTCTGCAACCTACAGCTGGAAGTTTAGTTAGTACATGGGGAAGACAGACCTACCACATACCTAGTACCATGGTTCTTCTCAAAGTATGCAGCTCGCAGCCACACGCTCTTCTTGCTGGGGAACACTTGCAGGGCATAGGCATAGATGGCTCGCGCACACTCCAGGGCACTATGGGCCACACACTAGAGCAGAGAGAGAGGTGTGAGAGTGGGCGGCCCAACACTGGCCACAATCCCCAGTGGCAGCATCTGCTAGAAATCGTGCAACAGGATCATCTAATGAGAAGCACAATCCAGGAGAGGAAAACCCCGGAGGACGGGGACACGAACACCAAAACAGAAGCCTGTGGGGCCTTGGATGAGGCTGTCTGCCAGCTCTCGACAAACAACAGGAGGTGGCACAGAGGACCACCAGCCACAGCTAGTGAGTGAGGTGGGCACAGAGGTGACTACCTATCACACACGTTAGTTCTTTCTTTAAAGTTGATTGTAGTATATACACTTTCTGTTATAAAAGTTACACTCAGTGGAAACCTATAAAACAGGTGAGTATACAGAGAAAGAAAACCCATCCACTCAAACAGAATTCCCATAAACACTTTCTCTGGTCCCTGGATGGTTTGCCAGACTCAAGAGTGACTTTACTCCCTGGTGGGTAACATAAGGATACCAGTTACAATTTGCGATGATAATCTCTGGATGGTCACAACCCCCAGACGGTCATTGGAACAGGCTGACAGCTATTCTCACTAGGACACAGGACACACAGGACAAAGGCTAGTGCCCAGCAGATTCAACACTGGAAGCTCACTGACTGGCTCAGAGAACTTGCTGCCGCCCAAACTCTGCAAACACTGAAAGCACTCTCATACCAAGATGGGGCTTTCTATCTTGAGGTGAGTGAAAACCCACTTGGAAGTGTGCCAGAGACCACGTTTTACAACTGTGAACATCAAAGTGGTGTGGAACGGAGCTAGACAGGTGGCCTCACCGCTGTGCAAGGCCTCCCACAGGAAGGGCACATGGCCATTCACGGCCACATCCCAGAGTGACAGCTGCTTTCTCAAAGAGGACCACTAGCAAGCCTCAAAGATCACTGGCATTGAAATGGGTGAGGAGGAGAAAAAAGATCAGGGATGCAGCTAAGATGCCTTGTTCAGACCTGGTTCCTCCTTGGCTCAGTCACCACCACAGAAACCAAGGAGGACCCTGCCCCAGGCGTGTCTTGACCAGGGGCATCTGGACACGTGAGGGAGGACATCAGTCAAGGATCAGACCCCAAACAAACTGGTCTGTACCCCTCTCCGTGACCTCAGACCAAGGTTCTGAAGGTCAGTCACCAAGTTTTTGTGCCTTGTGGTCCCACAGGATCACGTGGCAGTGTGCCCAGGGGCTCGGGCGTGGGTGGGCCGGGCTAGTCTGGGTGGTCAAAGCCCTAGGAAACAGTCCACACTTCCAAGCACACAGGAGGCCTTCTGCTCCTACTCCAGAATTCAAGACTCTTTGCAAGACAGCTGTGCTTATTCCTGTATATGGGAAAGAGAGGCAAAACGACGAGGGAAAATCTGAAGGGGCTCCCAGATTTCTGTTCCCACGGTCTGTCATCCACAGGATGATTTCCCCACTGAGGGCCTCCAGCGTTTTCAAAAACAATAAAGAAAATAAAAAGAAACAGTGTTTTATTTAACTCATTCAGAATAAAAGGGGTATCACAACAAGGAGCTGGGATTCTTCGTGCATATTTAGATATTTTCTTCCAATACAGAGACTGTATACATATCTGTTAAATTATTCCTCATACATTTTTATATCGTGAATATTACAGAATCAAGAGCTTTTAAAAAGCTATGATGGTTGGCCTGTGTCTTAATCCCCCTAACCAACCGTGTCTTTAGAGTGCACCAAGCCACCTGCAGTCCCCACGGACCACACAGTCAGCTGGTCCAGCAGCACCTGTGCTCTGGGTCATGGCAGAGCCTGGGCCCCACAGACACTGGCAGCAGTGGGCTGCAATCTCAAAGAAGAGAGTAAGCATCCTGGGCCTCTCCTAAGGCAAAATGGACACCCACATGGATGAAGAAGAAAGGAAAGCTCTTAATTACTGCCGAGTCCCAAGTAATAAAGTCTGATAAAACATACAAGAAATGATAAGAGATCACCATTGGCAGAAACTACAGTAATAACAAATACAGATCTAAAACATCATTAATGGACCCCAAAACTAGTAGGTCGATGTCTGGCAAGAAATGGCATATTTCCAAAGTCTCAAAGTGTCTGCCTACAAAAGACTTACTAATTACACTATGGAAAAAATAGTGACCTGCTGATGGAGAAATCTGGCAGACACCACCTGAGCTAGTCAGAGCAGAAAGGGTACATATGCTTCCCAACACATCCCACTAAGACACAGCAACTTGCAATGATGCAGACCCTGAACCCAATCAGGAGTAAGCACACGGCAGCTCTATAAAATCACCAGCCTGTTTAAAAAAAGTCAGTGTCATGAAAAACAAAGATCAAAGCCCTCCTCTAGACTATTGGGGCCACAAAGACCTGAGGCTGTGCCCCTGGGCAGCTACTTACCAAGAACATAGTCCTTTGCTAAAAGGACACTTGTGAGCCAGTGGGTGAAATCTGCATCTGGTTTACAATTTCATAACAGTACCGTATCAACATTAAGTTCTGATTTTGATAGCCGTGCTGTGACTGTGGAAGAGAATGTCCCCCTTTAAAGAGAAACCCTAAAGTATGTAGAGGGAAAGGGCCCTGACATCTGCAACTTACTCTTAAAACGTTCAGAAAAAAATAGCAAGGGGCATGTGTGTGTGTAGAACGAAAAAGCAAATGTAGGAAAATGAGTAAATTTGGGGGAATCTGGGTAAAGCGCATGAAAGAATTCCTTGTACAGTTTTGCAACTTTTCTGTAAGTCTAAAATCATTTCAAAATTAAAAGCTAAAAAAACAGAGGGCCATCTCTTTTCATTTTCATCAGTTTTGACACCATTATCTCTTCTCTGGAAACCTATTCTAAGGAAATAATCTCAAAGGACCCAGATGCTGAGTGGTAAATAGACGGTAAGCTGTGTGAGCCTGGTTCCGTGATGGCCCCCATGTTTACACACAACCCCGCCTGTACCAGAGAGATCCCCCATATTGGTGTAGCTCTGCACATGAACTTGGGTTCAAAGAAAACTGCATTCCTTACAACTGCAACTCTTTTAAAAATCAGCTGATCAAAAAGATTTTCAAACTATGGTCTACGTCTAAGCCTCAGACTCCAGGCCCATGTGCCTGAACTTACGCTGTCAGCATCTTCCATCCAGGTGTGCTTCCGATCCTCCTCCTCAATCCCAATGCCAATCACGGCACGCATGACTGCCTGGCAGGTGGCCACACTCCCAGCCTTGTCACATTCCTCAGCATCCTGAAAGAGGGACACAAACTAAATTCACAGCCCCAAGCTGCATGTGTCTACAGTGAGTGTGCAATCACTTTAAGGTGAGAGCAGGGAGGCCCTTTGTACCACAAGTAGTGTGGGAACAGAAGATGGCTGTATGTGTCTGTCTTGGTCACTTATGCACCCACCCCTGCCACCAAGGAGGTAAACGCTAACAAACATGATGACTGAATGAAGCTGGATCCATCCATTCAATAAACATTATGTAAGCACCAACTGTGTACAAAGCACTGTAGTACTCAGTAACTATGAGAGATTCCTATGTTAAAGAAACATCAAAGTAGTAGGAGTAAAAGACAAGTTCACAGACACTTGAATTAAGGGTCTGCAGGAGGTGGTCTGAGAACCACCAAGGAAACAGGATACCTGCCATCCTCAATCATCCTACCTGACAAGATGAAAGTGGAAATATGGCTGGCAAGACAGACGGACTAGTTGTGGCCAAGCATATGCAAGCCAAATGGCAGGTTAGAATAGACACAGGGGACACACAGGACTGTCCCCGAGTTCTGCTCTGTGTGACAAGGTTACCAGGGCCCCAGGAGGACTGAAAGGCCGTCAGAGAGCTGGAGCAGCAGGCCTGGCAGAATACACAGTCAGCCTCCAAAAAGCCCTTGGAGAACTAGAAGAAATGCTGGTGCAGCCAAGACCCTCCCTCCTCAAACAGCCAGAAAACCGAGGCAACACTTATGGAGGAACATAAGTAACAAGGGGCAGTAAGGACTGACACAGGAACAGTCAAGGGGAGTCCCACGTTGGCTCACTCACCACCTGGACAGTCTCCAGGCTGCAGTGCAGAGAGGGGGACCCAGGAGGAGCCAGTGGAGGCAGCAGAGCTGAGAGCCCTGAGGACCAAGAAGGACAGAGCATGCAGGACGAAGCACAAGCGGGCAAAGTGCAGCCCAAAGAACCCAGGCATCTGCTCTGCAGAGCACCCCCACCAACCAGCACTGAGCATCAATCAGTGCAGAGCACCCCCACCAACCAGCACTGAGCATCAATCAGTGCATGAGTGGAAAGAGCCATCCAGAAGATCAGCAGGAACGATCCTTAGGACCTGTTCCCAGTAGCCAGACTAGAAGCCCCAGGAGACACAGGGCACTGGGGAGAATGCACAGAGGTCTTGCCTCCATAGGGAAAGCAGCCCTAAACGACCCAGAATGATAAATTGCTCAGATCCAACCTAGCAAAGTGTCAAAGCAAGACCCAAAGGATCAGGATGTCACCAATAACATAATTGTGCTCTAGTACCAGAGTCTAGAATGTTTCTAGGAACACAAAGTACCAAGCACCCAACAAGGGAAAATCCCCAGTATCTGGCAACAAATCTAAGCTTACCAGGCACACACAGACACAGGAAAATACAGCTTATAATGAAGGGGAAATATCAGCAGAACCCAAACTGCCACAAATGTTAGAATGAACAAACAAGGACACTGAAACAACATAACTGTGCTCCATATGTTCAAAATATTAAACAGAAATATGAAAAGACATTTTTAAAAGACCAAAATTAAATTCCTAGAAATGACAACTATAAGATCTGAAATGAAAACACCCTAGATGAGATAAAAGCAGAGGAAGCATCACAGGAAAAAAGATCTGAAACCTGAGAAAAAGTAATAGATGCTGTCTAAGATGAAGCTGAGAGTAAAAAGAACAATGTTTTAAAAAGTGATCAAAAGCATCAGCTGTATGAGCTCATGTCACACTCGGAGGAAAAAACCAGAATATTTTCTCTGAGATGACAAACAAGACAAAGATGTCTGAAAATCTATTTAACATTTTACTGGAGGTTCCAACCAGGGCAATTAAACAATAAATGAAAGGTGTCCAGATTGGAAAAGAAAAAGTAAAGCTATATTTGCAGATGACCTGATCCCATACATAGAAAATCCAAACGATTCCACTAAAACTATTAGTTTTATAAGTGATTTCAGCAATATCATAAGACACAGGCTCAAAATTCAAAAACAAATTGCATTTCTCTACACTAACAATGAATAACCTGAATATGAAATTAAGAAAAAATTTCAATTATAATAGCGTTAAAAATAATAAAATGCTGTGGAATAAATAAAGGAAAGTGAAAAATTGCTGAAAAAAAAATTAAAGAAGGCCTAAGTAAATGGAAAGACATCCCATGTCCACAGATTGGAAGACTTAAAATACTTTTTGGATGGCAATGGTCCCCAAACTAATTTAAAGATTCAATACAATCTTTATCAAAATCCCAGCTGGCTTTTTTGCAGAAATTGACAAGTTGACCCTCAAATTCACATGGCAACACAAAGAAACCAACCTAGCTAAGACAATCTTATAAAGAACAGAGGAGAAGGACTCACTTCCTGATCTCAAAGCTCACTACAAAGCTATGGAACCAAAAAGGTATGGCACTAGCACAAAGACAGACATGTAGTCCAATGGAATAGAACTGAGTCTAGAAATAAGCTCCTATGTTTATGATCAACTGGTTCTCCACACAGTGCCAAAACCATTCAATAGGGGAAGACACAGTAGTGCTAACACTGAACTTGCACATGTAGGAGAATGGAGTTAGACCCCCACCTCACACCATACACAACAAAAATTAACTCAGTGGGTTATAGACTACAGTGTAAGAGCTACAACAATAAAAGTTGGGGAAAAAAATAGGGTGAATCTTCATGACCTCTGGCTAGGAAAGGTTTCTTAGATAAGATACCTAAAGCATGAGCAACAAAAGAAAAAAATAGATAAAATGGACTATATCAAGGTTAAAAACACTTGTGATACAAGCAACACAGTCAAGAGTGAAAGACAACCCACAGAATGGGAGCAAATATTTGTAAATCATATAATCTGATAAAAGACTTGTATCCAGAATATAAAGAACCCTTACAATTCAAGGCAACGATAAAAAAATACATAATAAACAAGCAATAATTAAAAGATAAATGAGCCAATTTAAAGTGTGTAAAAGATTTCAACACATTCATGCTGCAATATGGACAAGCCTGGGTAAGTAACACTGCATAGCTGACCATCAGGCCATGCAGCAGAAAATCTAACTTTGACTCCCCCCAAAATTACTAACAGTCTACTGTTGGCCAGAAGCTGTATCAGTAACAGTTGTTAACATGTATTTTGTACAGCATATTATATACAGTGCATTTTTTAAATTAAGGTATCATTGATATATACACTTTATGAAGGTTTCACATGAAAAACGATGTGGTTACCACATTCACCCATACCATCGAGTGCCCCCCATATCCCACTGCAGTCACTGTCCACCAAGTGCAGAAAAATGCCAGAGCCACTACTTGCCTTCTCTGTGCTACACTGTCCTCCCCATGATCCCCCCGAACATCATGTGTACTAATCATAATACCTCTCAATCCCCTTCTCCCTCCCTCCCTATCTGCCCTCCTCCACCCCTCCCCTTTGGTAACTGCTAGTCCCTTCTTGGAGTCTGTAAGTCTGCTGCTGTTTTGTTCCTTCAGTTTTGCTTCATTGTTATACTCCACAAATGAGGGAAATCATTTGGTATTTGCCTTTCTCTGCCTGACTTATTTCACTGAGCATAATACCCTCTAGCTCCATCCAGGATTTCTTTCTTTCTTACGGCTGAATAGTATTCCATTGTGTATATGTACCACATCTTCTTTTTTTTGAGGGTTTCCTTTGGTTTTATTTTGGTCTTTCTCCTCTGAGAAATCCACCTCTTGGGTCCTCAGTGGAATCTGAGAACAGTGAGCATTGAGATTGAAAGGAAGCATTTCTACGAGTTCCCCTGAGTCCCTGTACCACATCTTCTTTATCCATTCATCTACTGATGGACACTTAGGTTGCTTCCATATCTTGGCTAGTGTAAATAGTACTGCAATAAACATAGGGGTGCATATGTCTTTTTGAATCTGAGAACTTGTTTTCTTTGGGTAAATTCCTAGGAATGGAATTCCCGGGTCAAATGGTATTTCTATTTTTAGTTTTTTGAGGAACCTCCATATTGCTTTCCACAATGGTTGAACTAGTTTACATTCCCACTAGCAGTGCAGGAGGGTTACCCTTTCTCTGCATCCTTGCCAGCATTTTTTGTTCCTGGCCTTTTCGATGTTGTGTTGGCCATCCTGACTGGTGTGAGGTGGTATCTCATTGTGGTTTTTATTTTCATTTCCCTGATAATTAGTGATGATACACTGCATTCTTAAAATAAAGTAAGCTAGAGTAAAGAAATGGTTTTTCAGATAGTCACAAATATCCAAAAATTTTCCAATATATTTACTGAAAAAAAGTCTGCATATAAGTGGACCCACACAATTCAAAGCTGTACTTCTTAAGGGTCAACTGTACCAAGTGAAAACCAGTCAAAAAAGCCCACAACATTGTATAATTCCACTTATATAAAAATGTCTAGAAAATGAAAATATATAGAGACAAAAGGCGAATATATAAAGAAAGTTGTTGCATAGGACTGTGGGGCAGAGGAGTGACAGCTAATAGGTACAGGCTTTCTTTCTGCGGTAATGAGAAAGTTCTAAATTAGATTGTGGTGATGCCTGCACAGATATACTAAAAGCCACCTAACTGTACACTTTAAATGGGTAAATTTTATGGGGTGTTAATTATGACTCAATAAACTATTATAAAATTAAACAAAGAATAACTTAAAAAGTGAATAGCTTATTGTGACCTATGGGACAACTTCAAGTGCCCTAATGAGCATGTAATTCTACCTAGGGGCAAGTGGGTATTTGAAGAGATAGTGGACACAAATTTTCCAAATACAATAAAAGCTATAAATCCACAGATCGAAGAAGCTGAATAAACTCCACAGTAGAAACATGAAAAAAACTACACAAGGCATGCACAAACTGTGCAAAACCAATGATAAAGAAAAAGTCTTGAAAGAGCAAGAGTTTTTTTTATTTAGAAATTTTTTACATTTTTAATTAAAAAGATACAGGTGTACAGAGGAACAGATGAGAATGACGACAGATTTCTTATTATAAACAATGCACGTGAGTGAACAGGGGAGCAGTACATTTAAAGTACTGAAAGAGATACAAAATCGAGAAGAATTTGCCATTGGCAGACCTGACTTACAGGAAATGTTAGTGCCAGTCCTTCGGGCAGAAAGATGACCCCAGGTGGAGCCCTGTTCTGCCCAGAGGAGTGAAAGCATCCCAAACGGTTAAAAACACTAAAGAAAGAAGTCATCAGTCTAGACGGTTAAATTTTAAAGGCACAGGTGAGGCCCTGCACCTGAGATTTGTTTTTTTAATTGTCCAAACACAAAAGGCAGTCACATGGATTAACAACATCCATGTGAAAAAGAGGAGAGGTACAGCAGTAGACTCGGAGACACTAAGAGACTGGTGGTTACCATGGGGGAGGGGTTGGGGAGAGAGAGGGGGCCAAAGGGGTACAAAAATTCTCAATCATAATATAAGTTGGTCATCGGGATGGTAGCCCAGCATGGAGAATATAGTCAATGGTTCTGTAACATCTTCCTGTGCTCACAGATAGTAGCTGCACTAGAGGCGGTGAGGATTTAACATGGGTAACTGTTGAATCACTGTGTTGTATACTTGCAACTAATATAAGGTTGTATATCAACTATTCTTAAAAACAAACAAACAAAAGAGTAGAGGTACTGAGCAAGAGGGGCTCCTGGGAAGCAGCCTCACTGGAGGTGACATCCTTGGAAGCAGGGGAGGTGCCCTCCCCGCCTATTATCTGGGGCAGCTCAGGTGTAGACAGCAGGTCATTCTGAAAACAGTAATCTAAACTGTGGCTGCGGGAGCCCAGAGAAGGTGGGATGCAGATCAGGGCCATCTTCCAATGCTGAGAGGCAGGGGTGAAGCCACAGGGCTTACTCTGCAGGCCCCTCTAGAAGAATGGGGCAAATTAGCATAAAGAAGCACTTTCCCTGGCTGACTACCCTACAGGCTGGGCCCCTCACGAGAATGGGGAACCCCTGCCCAGAGAGTTCACTTGGTAGAAGTGGAAGGCAGGAGAAGGCACCCATCAAGTGGCTGGGTTAAAAGATCTTCAGAGACTTCACTAGCTACAATCTACACCAAAGACTAAAAGACAGGGAAGATGACAGGAGCCGTAATATTGTTATTCCCTTTATACTATTTCCACTCACAAAGCAGTGCTAGTAATGTGTGTCCATGTGCTCGAAGCTCTTCAGAGCCTCCAAGCCCAACAGGCACTCAGGGTTCTGACTCTATAAAAAGCTCTGATGTGACCATATGCCCTCAGGGCCATCCAGCAGTCCCTACCTTAAAAGAGACTCCAATGTGCAGGACATCCATTTTTAAAGACAACACTAAGACTGACCACAGAAGGGAGCCCCACCTGCCCACCTTACCTGGATCCATTGCTCACGGTTGATCTCCACACCGTTGGCCCGTAGGGAGGTGATGGCTCGGTCGATGATCTTCTCCACCATCTGTGTGTTCCCATTGGCTTCCTCCAGCTTGGCTGCTGTGATCCAGATGTGCCGGTCTGTAGGGATGTTCTCACGGGCCTTATTTAAGACCTTACGGGCATTTTCATAGGTCTCCAGCCGTGCCAGAGCGAGCCAGAGCTGTATGGAGAACACCAGAAAACAGAGGACAGCACTCAGCACAGCCCAGGCCAGACGGGCCTGCAGCAGATGCATGAGCTGTTCTAAAAGCTCTCAAGGACCACTTAGCCCACAATGCACACAGCGGCAATCTTCTCCCGATCCAGTAACTGTTCAGGTGTGCTTCTGACTAACTTAGGGACTCTCTGTTACCATGTAAAGTTGACAGATTCTCAGTCACATGTTCCAAAGACTGCTTACATGTGCACAGTACGCCAGACTCATTCCAGGTGTTGGGACATATAGTGAAGGGGATGTGAATGTGGCCTTCAGGAGTTAAAAGTACACATGGGCGTTCAACATTCCAGAGTTCTCACACTCCAGCTGTTGCTTCTCCAAAATTTCATCACCAAAAATATGTATGGGTTCTATTTACTTTTATGTAAATAAATAAAGATTAATTTTGTTTGGAGGGTTTCACAATCCCCCTTAGGATAATTAAGGACATACTAGATACCAAAAAGCCAGGATGGAAAGTCACCACACAGAGCGCTGTGAGCCAGGATGCTTAGACTAGAGACCCAACCAACTCCAGCCTGAGGCAACGAGCTGACCCCATGCTGGGCTGGCAGAGACAGATCAGTATTTCCCTCCAGCCCCCACCCTCAGGTCCTATTTATAAACTAGGAGCTGAATTATAAGGACTGGCCCTGGAAAAGAGCATTCCCCACAGATTTCTCTGTGGTGGTCAGGTGTGAGCTAAGATTCTATTCTGCACTTCCAGCAGGAGCAATACTGACCACAGCTCAAATGACTTCTGCCTGGCAGCTGTGTCACAGGACAGCACCTGTGGTCACACTGCCTGCTTTATGGTCCCAGAAGCCACAGCCCTGGGAAGCTCTGTGCTCAGCTGATACCACATCCACACAGTGAACGTGGGGACGTGGACAGAGCCTGAAGACTCACCTCCACACTGGTGGGGCAGCACTCCACAGCTCGGCTAAGCATGATTCTAGCATCTTCAGGTTCTTCCAGCTCAACGGCTGCCTTCCACAAGCGAACCGAGTTTGGAACATGCTCAAGGGCTGGGAAAGGTCAAAGCAGAAACCAGGTCACAGAAAAGGGGAAGTGAAAGCAGGATCCTTATGTCCCAGAGGATGTTGCTGCAAGCAGGGTCAGACGGTCTCTCCCCTGGCTGACAGGTGGGGACCATAGGCCTGCCCTTTACATGGTAGCAGGTCTGGTGAAGACACAAACATGACCAGTAGAGAACATCCTGAACTGGAAAGCAAAAGAGTGGGGCAGAGCTGATGGCTGGCAATGGCATGGGGGCCTGAGGAGCACGAGGGGCCAAGAGTGCGGTGGTGAAACCACACTAACAGCACAGCCTTGCTGGTGCTGGAGGCAGGCCCCTCAGCAGCACACAGGCAGCTGGCACAGAGCAACATGGGGGAAAGGGACAGACTCCCAGGAACTTCTAGGCCTTTGAGCAAGCAAGCCCTTTCTTAATGCAATCTACCAAAAAAGCTCCAACCAAAGGGCAGATGCACAGAGCCCTGCAGTGTATTAGGGTAGGCCAAGGCCAGCCCTCCAGTCAGCTCCTGACAGGATGATGGTGACCATGTAGGCTGATGGAGCACATGAAAACTTAGGCCACAGGCAGGAAAGCACAACACCTGTAAGACAGCTCCCAAAGGAACTCTTGTTCTTAAAAGCACACAGGTCAACCTTGTGGAAAACAGACCTATAATTTAATGGTGCAGAATGTGGAGACACCCAAGGTTCCTCTTGTGAAATAAGGACACAGACTGGGGCCACCCAGGGAACCTGTATGAAGCCAGGATGTGATATCCCGAGCCTCCCTCACCAGCAGAAGCAGCTCACCATTGTGTCTGAGGAGACAGCGTTCTTTTGTAAAAATGGAGGTGTCCTTTCCCTTGCCCAATGGCCAAGCCAGACAGCAGCCCACTCCAGGAATACAGCACCTTACACCAGGCCCTGGCTGGCTGTCACTATGCTGGCAAGCAGCAAGCAGCATGCACCTGAGATGCCCAAGCCAAGTAACACACCCTGCAAACCCCAGGGGCCTGCCCTCAGTGAGTTTCAAAGGGTCCCACAATCCAAGGCTAGTGGGGACCGCCCCTCTATGAAGAAAAACAAATTGGTGTTCCCATACCACCTGCCATGGAAGGTGATGCCCCAGCCTGGGCCTGGGCTCTGCAGGGGTCACAGTGCCTCAGAGGTGTCCCTCCACCTACTTCCCAAGCACCACAAGCTGGGGTGTGGCAGGGAAGCAACAGGTAGCTCGGAGCAGGGCCAGGCTGCAGTCAGATGGCTTCTGACCCTCAGACCCAACAACGCTTGGCCCATGTGTGCGGCCAGAGGTGCTGAAGGAGCCTCCAGCAGGCCCCACAGGGTCACAGTGCCCAAGACTCTGTCCTACAGATACCTGCAGTCCCTGGCTGGCTGCTGGGCCCAGGCAAAGACTAAACACTTGGCCTAGTGACATTAAGTGAGCAACCTGATTTACCCACCGTGAGCACGGCACTATCTGACAGACTGAGCCACAATCTAGGTAGATGCAGCAGCAACCTGCGGCCAGGGTAAACAGCACGGAGAGGGATGAAGCAAAAGCGGATTTGGCAGAGGTAAGCTTCCTGGGTCATGGAGCAGGTGCTTCCTCTCTCAGCCCCGACTTACAGCCTCTGGGGAGATCCTTCAGATCAAGGGACTGAGAAGGAAAATACCATTCTGATTTACACATGGCTCCACCCAGTACGCCAGCACCAGCTGCCCTGACCTGGAATCAGGTTACTGCCTGATCGCGACTTGGTCAACTAAGACAGACCTATACTGATTCAGCAGCAGCTAAAGATGTGACTGACAGTCCAGGAACTGGAAAGAACTGGGTAGGAAGCATGGAGTTTTGGGAAGAGGTGAGTGATGGAATGGTGAAGTTCTGTGACCTGTGTGAGGCTTCCCAAGGCATCCGTGCAAGGGCCTTCTAATCACTGTGCGGCAAGACCACATCCTCCAGGTGCTGGCTGCCTCCTCTAGGGACCTACCACCCCACTTGCTCCATGGGCTGTGTACTAGGGCCATGGAGGTGGGATCATAGCCACTGGAGTTTATCCACACACGTTCCCTCCCACAGATGATCTGACAATGCCCACCACTGAGCTGTTCCTTCCCAAAGAACTGCTCCCTGGTCAGCCCCTGGACCAGCTGAAATCTCAAACCCATTCCATTTGCAGGGGCAGGGACTGGTTCTTACTGGGATGGACTTGCTTTCCCTGTCTGCAATGCTCTGCCAGCACCACCACCCATGGACTTACTCATCACATGTTCAAGAAACTTATTTCATAGCAAAGATGTGCAGAAAAAGGCTAGAGCCCTGGGATTCCCTGGCCTTACCATCCCATCATTCAGAGCAATGGCCTGGCAGAGCAGCATGGCACCTGCTGAGCACTCTGAGCACCAGTTGGGAGAAGCGCCCTGAAGCCATGGGCCTCAACACAAGGCGGCCTGGAGGCTCAAGCACTTGGTACTGCTCTGCAGGCGCCACCCCTTCTCCAAATCTGAAGCCAACTGGAAATGGACCCAGGCAATCTGGTGCTGGACAGGGAGTGGCCACAAAGACATTCTGACCATTCATCACTTGTGGCAGGGGAAATTCGTAGAGCTTTCCTAAATAAATAATGCTAATTACCCAGAGTTCAATGTGTTTGTCATTAGAGAACTATATTCCTGGCTAAAAAACAGATAAGCTGATGACTATAAACCAAGACAGGTGTTAACTTTCTGCTCCTACTCACTTTAAGAGACTCGCTCTAAGCATTTAATGGGTAACAAGGGTGCAAATCAAGAAACCAGACCCAAGACTGGAAAACATTTGAATGTACACACGTATGTGGACAGTCAGGGTCACTCCTAAAGCAGACTTCAGCTGGGCTCCGTCAAACAGGCAGAAACAGTCAGAAGCTGTCTGAAATAATACCAGTACCATCGGACCTCACATATCTGCATCTGATATTTCACTCAAAAACACATCTTAAAAACAGATGTTGGAAACCTCTCATTGAAAACTGCCCTCAATCCCAAATACACCTTATTTCACCCACACTGAGGTTCAGGAAGAATCAGCCCTCTGCTCTGGAGCAAAGATCAAAAGCAGCATCTACTATACAGTTCTGGTGAAGAGAAAACATTACCAAGTGTTCTTCTTATCAATTCCGTAATAATGAAAAACAAACAAACTACCCACAAAAGCTCCATCTTGGCAGTGATTCCTGAACAGAATCAACTTCCCTGGCATGCAAACCACTGACTGGGCCACGAGCCATCTGCACACGCTACTGTGCTTGAAGCACTAGGCAGGACAGTGGCTGCCGGCACACTGCCTTGCAGCAGATGAGATGAGAAGGCACACAGGCAACATAAGCTGTCGTTGAGCACCCAGTTGTTTTGTACTTAAAGCTTAAGTGGCACATTTCTACCTGCCAGAACATCGCATACTGGACAATAGAGAGGCCGACACCATGAGGCCTACTTCCTGCTGGCCCAGCTCACCCCTCCTGTACACCATCTCATCAAGCCATGAAAAGCAACTTCTGAGCAATTATTGCCTCATCTTGTAGATGGAGAAAACCTGGGCCACAGAGCAACTGCCTAACTCACTCAGGTCACATAGCATTTCTTGGCAGAAATGAGAGCTAAACCCAACACCTTTTCTAGGCAGGAATGAGAGCTAAACCCAACACCTGAGCCAGGTGGAGATGCCCCCAGAAGGTCCCAGGGCAGAGGCCATGCAGCCCAGATAAAGGCCTGGAAAACATCCCTGGTCTTTAGCCACCCCAACCACCAACCCAAGTGAAGCAGAGGAAAACCTGCACCCCAAGGGGACATGTCCCAAGCAAAGAAGGCAACATCTCCTCCTCATGGACACAGCCCCAGGTACACCTGTCCCAATGGGCACCCCAGGGAGTTCACCTTTCCGAAGAACCCGCTTCTTGGCACGAATGTCCGTTTCCAGCTCTGCTGCTCTAATGTAAATCCTAACAGACTGTGGGAGGTGACGGACAGCTTGGGCCACCACAGCCTTGGCCGTATCCCCAGGCTGCAATCTGGCTGCTTCTAGCCAGACATCTTCACTCTGTGAGGCAAACGAACAGTAAGCATATGTGTGGGCTGGAAGCAGCAGGAGCCCTGGAAATGCACACACAAGCCTCAGGAACAGGAGCCTATGAAGCCCTCACATTTCACAATCAAAGTCCATCAGCTGGGACCCACACACATCTGCACCAGAGACCCCTCTGTAATGCCAATGCTTGGGAATGTGGCTATGGCACATCGGTTTCGTGCGGGAGACATGCAACAACACTATGAGAAAAGAAGAGTTTCCCTGCAGGATGGTAAGTCCATCCATGGACAAAGTAGAGACCAGCGCACAGCAGAAGGCAGCTGTACATTTGCCTGGGAAGTTCTGACTGACGCCTCATGTCCTAGGGTAAGTACTCACAGGCATCTTTCCCTGTCAGGAGTACCCCAGATTCTGCACAATAAATGTATGGTCTTATAGGACTTTTTAAAGCTTATCTCCTCACTCCCACCTCCAAAACAGTGCTGGAATTAGCATCAGTCTTTAGGTTATTTATGTTAGGTGGGATGAAGAGTTGACCTAGTTATCTCTTTCTAGTTAAGGTTTTTCGGCATTAAACTAATGGTGGAAGGGCCTTCACTCTAAGTGAGGATAAGCCCAGAGAAAACACTTTTCCCTCCTCCCCTTGCCTGTACTATTATCTGTATTTTCAACACCAAAGACATGTAGGTTTACTCTTACTGAAGTTCACTCCCTTGGATGTCTTGTTTGGCAAACATGAAGGTCCCTCTGGGGCTGGCATCATGCAGCCTCCCAGGAAAATGCCCTACAGCATGCCGTACCTTGGGGCACATCTCTGTCCCCTTCATAATAAGGTTTCGAGCTACTTGTAGCTTCCCGGTGACTTCTTCCAGGCGGGCTGATGCAATCCAGGCGGGTGGGTGATGAGGGTTTGTCTCCCGAACAGACTTGAGGAGTAGTCTTGCCTTCTTGATGTCACTACAAAGCAAGAAAGCACACGGGATCAGCTACCACACTGCCCAGTGTGTGACCCAGCCCAGAGGAAAGGCGCCACTGCACAGATACAAGGTCTGAATTGTCAAGCCAACTCAAAAATCTAGTCGACACTTTCCTGAGCCTATTCGGCATCCATGCAAACAGGCTCTGAACATCTCTTCAGGAACCAGGCTCTGAGCACTAGGTCAAAGTTAGAAGCATGGGACAGATTAGCAAGCTGCTTTCCAGCTCACCAGGCACACAGATTTGGAATATTATTTCTAACACATTTAATGTCCATAATGAATGGGTACAGATATATTTTATATGGAAAATCAAACTACTCCACTGTATATTCTTTAGAACACCCATATCCTATTTTGGCTGCACATCTGTCAGATAAAACAAAACATTCTTTGCAACCTGAGTCCCACCCAACCCCCCCAGTTCGAGGGAGCACTCACTTGATATCCCCTCCATGGGTCGGGATCATGGAATTTAAATCCGTCAGATAGCCTTTGGGGTCGACCACAGTCTGCCCACTCACCGAGTCAGACACCTGCACAATAGGCCAAAGTGAGCTGGTTGGATGGCATCAGGAACACCCGAAACAAAAGACTCAGAGGTCCCTGAAACCCCTTCCCACAATCATGACTACCAGAGAATACAGAAACTTTAATAGAAGTAGAAAACGACTCAAACTGAAACAACAGTTTGTGATGATGATAAACAAATTTCATCTATATAGAAGGAAGATTTAGATTATTTTTAAAAAGTCCCAGGGAAAAAAATATGACAGAACGTAACAAAAAGGGCTATCTAAGAATGAGTGAAATCCAGAAACCATAAAGTAAAAGATTACTTCAAATTTTCTTTAAATTTCTTTCAAGTTTTCTTTGAATTTGCACACAGCAGCTCATTATACTATTCTCTCCAGTTGCAAATCTTAATATTAGCATGATAAATAATAACAAAACCCAAGTAAAAAATGGGCAAGAGGTCCTAGTTAATGCAGCAAGACAAGGAAAGGATGAAAAGGATATACACGGGGAGGAAGAAATAAAATCCTCTTTGTTTGCAGATGACTTGATTATCTATGTAGAGAATCCAAAAAAAAAAAAACCCCAGAACAAATAAACAACTATAGCAAGGATGCAGGATACAAGGTTAATACACAAAAGTCAACTGCTTTCCTAGACACCAGCAATGAACAAATGGAACCTGAAGCTAAAAACACAACACCACTTATATAAGCACCCAAAAATGTGAAATACTTAGTTATCAATCTAACAAATTCCTACAAGATGTATATGGGGAGAATCACAAAACTCTGATGAAAGAAACTAAAGGACTACATAAATAGAAAGACAGTCCATGTTCATGGATAGGAAGACTCAATATTGTCAAGATGTCAGTTCTTCCCAATTTGACCTACAGAGTCAAAGCAATCCCCATCAGAGTTCCAGCAGGTTATCGTGTGGATTATCAACAAGCTGTTCTAATGCTTATATGGAGAGGAGGCAAAGACTCAGAATATGGAAGCAGAAGAACAAAGTTGGAGGACTGACACTACTTGAACCTCAAGACTAACGATGAAGCTACAGGAATCAGGACAGCGTGTGTTGGAGAAAGAAGAGACACACTCATCAGTGGGACGGAAGAGAGGGCCGTTGCATAAACAGTCAACTGACCTTTGACAAGGAGCAAAGGCAACTAATGGGGCAAAGAAGGTCTCTTCCACCAATGGTGCCCCAGCTGCTAGATGTGGAGAAAATGAACCCACACACAGACCCTACACCCTTCACAGAGTTAACTCAAGTGGACTACAGACCTAAAAGTAAGATGCAAAACAATAAAACTCCTAGACGATAACACAGAGAAACCTAGGTGACCTGGATATGGTGATGACTTTTCAGATTAAACACCAAAGGTGTGTATCTATCTGAAACGAAAACTGATAAGCTGGACCTCATTAAAATACAAAACTTCTGTCTGTGAAAGACTATAAGGAGGATGAAAAGAAAGGCCACAGAATGGGAGAAAATATTTGCAAAAGACACATCTAATAAAGCACTGTTATCCAAAATAAACAAAAAACTATCAAAATTTAACAATAAGAAAACAACCCAATTAAGAACTCGGACAAAGACCTTAACAGATGCCTCACCAAAGATATACAGATGACAAGCATATGAAAAGATGTTCAATATCACTAATAAGGGAAACAAATGAAACTACAGTGAGATACCACTTCACACCCATAATAATCATAAAATAAGAGTTTTAAAATATCACCTGTAGGAGTATGGGAGAATATATTCATAAATGACGTATCCGATAAGGAGTTGACATCCAAAATAGATAAAGAACTCACGCACCTCAACAAACAAAGAGCAAATAATCCAATTAAGAAATGGGCAGAGGACATGAACAGACACTTCTCCAAAGAAGAAATTCAGATGGCCAACACGCACATGAAGAGATGCTCCACATCACTAATCATCAGAGAAATGCAGATTAAAACCACAATGAGATATCACCTCACACCAGCGAGGATAGCCAACATCCAAAACACAAACAACAACAAATGTTGGCGAGGATGTGGAGAAAAGGGAACCCTCCTACACTGCCGGTGGGACTGCAAATTAGTTCAACCATTGTGGAAAGCAGTATGGAGGTTCCTCAAAAAACTCAAAATAGAAATACCATTTGACCCAGGAATTCCACTCCTAGGAATTTACCCTAAGAATGCAGCAGCCCAATTTGAAAAGGACAGATGCACCCCTATGTTTATTGCAGCACTATTTACAATAGCCAAGAAATGGAAGCAACCTAAGTGTCCATCAGTAGATGAATGGATAAAGAAGATGTGGTACATATACACAATGGAATATTATTCAGCCATAAGAAGAAAACAAATCCTACCATTTGCAACAACATGGATGGAGCTAGAGGGTATTATGCTCAGTGAAATAAGCCAAGCCGAAAAAGACAAGTATCAAATGATTTCACTCATATGTGGAGTATAAGAACAAAGAAAAAAACTGAAGGAACAAAACAGCAGCAGACTCACAGAACCCAAGAACGGACTAATAGTTACCAAAGGGAAAGGGACTGGGGAAAATGGGCGGGAAGGGAGGGATAAGAGGGAAAAAGGGGCATTACGATTAGCAGATGTAATGTTGGGGGGGCACGGGGAGGGCAGTACAACTCAGAGAAGACAAGTAGTGATTCTATAGCATCTCACTACGCTGATGGACAGTGACTGTAATGGGGTTGGTGGGGGGGACCTGATGAAGGGGTAGTTTAATAATCGTAATATTGCACATATAATTGTAAATTAATGATAATAAAATAAATTATATTAAAAAAAAAGAAGAAAACAAATCCTACCATTTGCAACAACATGGATGGAGCTAGAGGGTATTATGCTCAGTGAAATAAGCCAAGCCGAAAAAGACAAGTATCAAATGATTTCACTCATATGTGGAGTATAAGAACAAAGAAAAAAACTGAAGGAACAAAACAGCAGCAGACTCACAGAACCCAAGAACGGACTAATAGTTACCAAAGGGAAAGGGACTGGGGAAAATGGGCGGGAAGGGAGGGATAAGAGGGAAAAAGGGGCATTACGATTAGCAGATGTAATGTTGGGGGGGCACGGGGAGGGCAGTACAACTCAGAGAAGACAAGTAGTGATTCTATAGCATCTCATTACGCTGATGGACAGTGACTGTAATGGGGTTGGTGGGGGGGCCTGATGAAGGGGTAGTTTAATAACCGTAATATTGCACATGTAATTGTAGATTAATGATAATAAATAAATTATATTAAAAAAAAGAGCATGATGTGGACAGCCACAGGTGTATTTTTATTAAACCCTTCCCTAGCTTCAGTGTAGATGTCACAGGGATCACAGAAAAGTCTGGTAACAGTTCCCAGAGCTAGTTAGTAATTGTTAGTAACCCACCTGGAGTCATCAAGCACTAACCTAGCTCCTCTTCTCATAGTGCTCTTACTTCACTAGGCCAGATGAGTGGGAGAGTATAAATCAGTTCCTGAAAGGGTTTCCTAACAGCCTCATGGAGAAGAAAAATATGCCCTTGCTGGTGTAGTACTTAGACATTTATTCGATATTTAAACAAATTGTTGATTAATGAAAAAAAAAAAGGAGGCCTTCCCATTGTGGAGGACTTCACCTGCCCTGTTGCAGCCCCTGTGCCCTTTTCCAGCCCCCGAAAGCACACCAAGGAAGCTGCAGAACCTGGGTAATCTTGCCAGTGACTTGCAGTCCACTAAAATAGCCATGCCCGCTCTGTGCGCCTCCAGAGGCTGACACTTAACTCTGTCTCAGTCCCAGACATGCTCCCCTGTGCTGGGGATGATATATTTATTTGGACAGTTCCAGATGGCAGGAACAGGCAACTGATTCATTTGCTTCTTCATTCCCAGCAGGCCCCACAAGGGCTTCAGATCTGGGGCCAGCATGCAAACAGCTCCCATCTCTCCCGAGGCTGAGGTGTTGCCTCTGATGACTCAGTCATGGCCCCAGTCAGGGTGCGAGAGGGGTGGGGTGTTACAAGGGAGTTAGCGCAGCCTAATAATGGGGACACTCCTGAAGACCCACATACTCCCAGAGGGTGTCACAGCCAGCGGTAGGCTGCCCCACTGTCCTTCTATCTCAGAGCACCCAGCACCTGGGCCCCTCCCAACAATAACTGTGAAGGGGACCAACACTCCAAAGACATATCCGGTTGGCTCGCAATTTTCCATAGATATTTGGACACACTTTTGGATCACACCTGGTTAATACCACTGAAGGTATGGCAGGAGAGTGAAGTACTATGTTACACATGTAATCTTGAAATTACGTGTTGGTCACAGAAAAGTGTGACAATACAAGTCCCCCCCGCCTCTCAGTGACCTGGTAGACAGACGACACTGAGCCTCCAGCTCCCAACCCGCTCTCTACCCCCAGTGCATCAGTCCTCAGGGCAAAGCTCCCAGGGGCCCCCAGGGAGACAGAGAGAAAGTATAAGGGGAAAAGAATGAACTGTTTCATTTGAAAGGGCATTTGGGGCAAGTCTATCCTTTCATGGTCAAAACATAACCATTTCTTTATTACTTGTGGTAAGGGAAAAAGCTATGACTGGTATAATAATGCAAAAAGACAGATTAGGGCAGAAATAACCTCTAATTATGGCATGTACCCTCATCAACACCCATGTTTTGAATCTGGTTTCCCAGGCCCAATCTTGCCAAAAAATCCCTTAAAGTCCCTGCACCCCAGCACATCCCAACTTTAGCAGGCCACCTGAATCCTTGATTGGGAAGTGAACTCATTTTATGTGGGGTCCAACCCTGACAGTGTTCAGATACCCCCCAGGCCCCAGAGGGTCAAGAAAGCTCATGCCTGAGTGAAAGTCAAGCTCTACCTGAAAGGAAACTATGTCACAATAAGGAGTTGCTGTTTTCAGACTGAGTCTCCCTTCCCAATGCCCGAGGATGCGAAGGCCCAGTCTATAAAGCTGCCTAGGTAAAAAGCATGCAATTAACCAGTCCAGATGACATTGGGGTAGGGGGCGCAGCTGGGGGCTGAATTGCCCTCTTCCTTCCATAAGTGAGGTGTTCCCAGGCCTGACCACTTAGGTCAGGGGCCCAAGCCATCTGTCCACTCGGGGCAGTGCCTGCCTCAGAGTTACCTGCTGGACGTCCTGCTGGAAGACACAGAGCTGCAGCCGCTGGTGGAGCCGCACCTTGCGGTGCTGCCAGATGCTCTCGAGCCGCCGCTGGTGGTGCAGCACCTCATGTACCACGTCCAGCACCTGGTGCACCGCCTTGGAGTAGTTGGCTGTGGCTGTGAGGGACTCGGAGTTTCCAGGACTCAGGGGGCGCTGCAGCACGTCCAGCAGGGCTTTCCCATCTTGGCTGACCTGCAGGACAGAAAGGAGGTCCTGTCAAGGAAGCCAAGGGATGGCAGGGCCCAGAGAGGCAAGGATAGTCTGCCCGGGCATCCCTGACAAGGACTAAGACTAGGACCCAGACCCATGACAACTGAGAAATGCACCAGCCAGAGCTGCCATGGTGGCCAGCCTGTGGCCCGGGGGCAGGCAGAGCATCCTGGGATCCTGGGGGAGCAGAGTTGCTGGGGCAGCAGATGGTTGTCTGATAGACGCCAGAATTAGGTTCTCTTTCCCTCTTGAATTTTAGCTTTATGACTTTGTTCCTCTCTCCCCAGTGCCTAGAACGGTACTTGATAAATGTTTTGACTGACTTACTGACTAGGTCAAGCAGTAGAATTTCATTTCAGAAGTGAAGCTGAATATAAGTTAACACCATCACCCTCTCCCTCTTTCTCCTTCACCTTCCCTTACATGGCTCTAAACTTCTAAATGTGTGACCAGAGCAAGTTATTTAACACTGTTGGGCCTCAGTTTCCTTATCTGAAAAATAGGGACAGTAGTGGTAATAATTCATATAGTTGTGGTGAGGATTAAATGATATAACACATGTGGATTGCTGAGAATAGGGCCTGGCACGAGTACTGGCTACCAATTCTATCTCCTTCTCTTTCTCCACCACCACCACCACCATCATCATTTCTCTCTCCTGTCTTCTTTATTGCCTTGTCATTTTCTTTTTATATATATATTTATCCTCCTTTTGCTCTCCTTCTATACAACTTCCGCTTTTTTCTCTTGAGAGTAGTAACATCCCCATGTTTCCAGAACATGCAGAAAAAGGGAGAGAGGGACCCTTAGATTGTGGACACAACATCCATGCTCCTGGGCTTTCCAACACTCACCCTCAGTGGTGAGACATTGGGAGCAACATTCCCTGTCATTCCTTATTGGAATCCTGGCACAACTTCAGGTACCAAAATTTCTGGAAAGTGGTATCATCTGACCAACACCCGTGGCTCTCCAGTGCTGGCAGAGTATCCCGTAGAGGGCATGTGTCTTTCCAATTTAAAACAGTGATGACTAGGGAATTGATAGGATTTTGAACTCCCTAAATTCATTTGGTTAACAATGAAATCAAAGTTAATTTGGAGTTGAAATAGTCTTCTTTTCCTTCCAGCAAGGCGGGGAAGGAGGCGTGCTCCCACCTCCAGTCTTATGATGACGGATGATGAATGGGGAGCTATCTGCCGAACTCACAGTGTCCCTGCACCCCACCTTTACATCCTGATAATAGTTTTGCTGCAGAAAGTTCTGGAACATAAAGCCAGTGATACTGAAGGGCAACAGAAATCCATGTGGGGCTGGAGGTTGATTAAGAGGACTGCCAAGTAGAATGTGGCTGAGACGAGAGAGGAAACCTGGCAGGTGGAATAAGGCCAATCTAGGTGATCACCTCTGCCCACCCACTTCCACCATGCCTGCCTCCCTCCCTGCCAAGGGAGGGGAAGTGGAAGTACCTCATAAATGATACAGAGGTCATGCCCTCCAGAGATACGAATACAACAAATATGCAGTGGCCAAGCCCGGGAGAGCTCCCTGAGGGCTACCTGAGCAGATGCTGTCTTTTGGAACCGTGCTATGTCCGGGGCAGGCTGGATAGAGATGGAGGGCCAAGTCTGAAATCCAAGGCAACACCATAAAGTTCTCTGCTTTGGTCCACATCTGTAGGAGGCAGGGACAGCCCACTGAACTCTAAAGGGGGCCTGGAGGGGACATCTACATCCCACAATGCTAAGGCCTGAGAATAAATTGGGAGAAATACCATGTCTTTCTATATAAGTATACCCATACCTCACGTGTGAAATGTTGAAGTACAATATTAACCTCATTTGTACACTCTATGTTTGTATTTTACAAAGACTAAATTTAGAGATTCTTCACAAATGGGCAGAGGCACAGTTCTAAGAGAAAGCCTTGGGGCATTTGGGTTAGAGCTGTTGAGATCAGATTTGGCTCAAAAGCCCTCCTTTGTGCCTCCTATAATGACAAAACCTGTTGCCATTTTTCAATGCTTATTACTGTCAGGCACTGGGCCAAGTACATTACATGCACTATCTTTATAGCCCTTAAAATTACAGGTAGGCACCCTCATCTCACAGAAGAAATTCAGGCTTAGAATGGTTAAGTTACTTGCCTGAGGTCACACAGCTGAGCAGGGGACCCAGGATTCAAACTCAGTTTTGTTTGTGGCCAAAATCCTTACTCTCATCCTGAAGCCATCAGTTCTTTTAACACACATCAAGCTCATCTGGGTAGTATTTGTTAAAATGTAGGTTCCAGGTCCCACTTCCTGACATTCTGATTCAGTCTGTGGTGGAACCTAGGCACCTGCACCTTTAACAAGCACCTCAGGTGAGTCTGTGCAGGTGGTCCAGGAACCCACTTTGAAAAACAACACTGCTCCAAATGAATTCATACCAACTAGTGAACTTACTTACTTGTGTATATTCACACAGATGCACCTATATACCCCTTCCCTTTTACTTTGAAAGGAACATCAAGAAGTTTCCCCCCTTAACTTGCAGCATGCCCCCCAGCCTTTGGAATTTCCGTGGAAGAGGCTTTTAGTTTGTCCTTCACTTCCGTGACAACTTCTCACTCCTGCAAACAATTATCTCCACCCCATAGTGAATTTCCTCTGGGCCTTCTACTGAGAAAAGTAGTATTTTTTGATGAGCTGCTTCATCAAAGGGGTGGCAGGACAAGTGTGTACATTCCCATTCACTGGCCCAGCACAGCCTCGTTTCTTATATTCCTCCCCCAGAGGAGATGGTCTGATCATCATACATAGGGTGGGGGGCATGTATGCATGCACACGCATACGTGTGTGCGTGTGTGCGTGTGCACGAGCACACATGCACAAAGGCGGTGCCTATAATAGCTGCATTTTTTTATGCTTCCTGGCTGGAGATGCCGTCATTCACAGATCAAGGATCTTAAAGATGTCCCCAAAAGGAGAAAAATGGCCTCTCTTCTTCTCAGTCCAACCCAGGCCAGTTCACATTGTGTAGGCCAGTGCCCTTGTCGCCGACCCACATATATCGCACCCAGGACCCCTGAGTGTCCTGCTTGGTTCTTACCTCTGTGTAGGCCTGGGTCACCTGCTCATACAAGGACTGGTGATGGTGGATTGCCAGCTCGAGGTCCTGCATCTCAGATGGCAGGCCACCTTCACTGCACATCTTGCACCAGGCATCCACTCCCGACAGGAACTGCAAGGAGATGCCGGCTGGGTCAGTGTGGGAACACTGGGGGTAGGCAATGGGCAGATTATGTAGAGGTGGTCAGATTCCTCGGGAAGAAGCCTCAGAACCTCTGGAAACTTGAGAGACTACTGTAAAGTGTGAATTTTTTTCTTTAAATTCTACGAACACCAACACCATGTAAGAAGTCAGACACAGTACCTGTTTAGGAAGTGTGGTTTCCATAAAGGTGACTATTATGAAACAGCTGGGGGTGAGAGCTGTCTGCATGTTCAACAGGTTATATCCACTATAAAATACAGCTGTGGAAAGAGCTCAGTCCACTACATGTATACACTAGAGCTTTTTGCCCCATGCACACTCCTAGGCACATGTGAGAGGCTGCATATAACGTAACAGGATGTTTCCACATGTGGACTTTACAGTGTTATACTGAGCTGTGAAGAGGCAGAAAGAATACCCCATACAGGACCACCAGGCAGCCCAGGGAGCTTGCAGAGACCATTCCCACAGGGGAAGGAGATTAACACTCAACAAGATCCCCACTGCTGCATCAGTGCCCTTAGGTGTGAGAGAGGAGAGGCAGCTTAGGGGACAGACGGCGCTGTGCCTACAGCGGCAGTGGCTCCCTGGATGTGATATAGAGATACAGATCTTGACGGGCATAGAATTATTTAAAAATTAAAATTAACAACTGTGGAAGACTATAAGTCTCCATGCACAAAGGGTGAGCTAACTGAAATCACTTAGATTTATTGGGTGGAAAAATACACCTCTAAAACGCAAATAATTCTTCACCCAACAGTCTGGAATGGTTCTGTCTGTGATTCCTCTCGCCTGGTTGCACAGCTCCATTTAAATTAATTGCCTAAATACCTTTTTATCTCATTGCCTAGAACAACCCATACGAGGACAATAAAGAGCTGCCTAAATAAATGCATTGAAATAGCCTTGAATCATTGTTTGGTGGGTTTTTTTTTCCTAGCTAAAAAGAGGCATGGTTTATGAGTTTCCCTGAAGGACTGGTAATACCTGAGGAAACTGCAATAAAAAAATGCATACAAATAAATCTGCTTCTTTTCCAAACTAATCCAAGTCAGGAAACATCAAATAGAAGTTGACTCCTCCAGTTACTCTCACCCTGGCACTGCCGTTTTCTGCAACTGCTTGAGTTCTAACCTTGGTGTCACTGTCACATTCCAATCCTTGGTTGTTGGCTGTTGTGGTTGATTTTTCATTCTGTACGGTTTTTTTTTCCTTTTCATCACATTAGGCCACCTCCTAACAATTCTTAAAGAGTGTTGGGTACAATCCAGTATCAGAGTACATGTATGTGCTACCATCTCGGAAGCTTCTTTGCTCCACCAATAACCATTTTACAGAGGAATCTGAAAGCAACTTGACATTCATGTGTCAACTGTGGGGAAGCACCTCTCCAAGGCCCTTGGGATTTCTCTGTAATACTCAACCAATAGCCCTATAGCAGATCGCACAAAACTTCAGCTCAAGGAGAGAAAGACAGAAAGACAGAGAGGGAAGCCCTGAGTGTCACTTGCTAATCTGGATAAACCTTGAATAAAGCGTGCAGGTGGAACAAGAGATTAGACATGAATTTTCTCATGGTCCTAAAAATGAACCAGTCACTATCAGTCACTACCCACATCATCCTTTAAAAAAAGAAGGCTAGATCTCTCTCAATGTGTGTGACTGTCCTTGACTTATGATGGAAACAGACACAGATGGAGGAAATACAAAGATACCAATATGTTGATCAAATACCCACAGTAGAAATATCTACTATTTAAAAAGCGTGGTAGGCACCTTAAATGCTCCATCTCTAATCCTTGTAACAGCACTGTGAGATTTATGATTACCCCCACTTTAGAGATGAGGAAACAAGCTCACAGTTGATGATGTGACTTGCCTAAGAGTTAACGATTAGAACCTGTATGTGCCTGGCCTCAAAGCCTACACTGTTTCAATTATCCCATGCTGCCTCCCATGTTAGGTGAGTTACAGGGAGACATTTAAGGTCCAACTCTCCATTATCTGTGAGCTACCCAAATGTCATACAAAGAAATAAATTTAGAGGTCAAGACCAGAGGCTCTAATATCAGACACACCTGGGTTAAAATCTCAGCTGCTCAGATTGTGATTTTTGCAGTAGTGTACTAGTGAATGTTTAATACCTTGCATACGTGTGACTGTGTGTGTGTGCATCTGTGTATGTACATGGGTATGTATAGGTAACTGATTCTCCCCATATGCTTTTGTTTGCAAATGACAAACATAGTTTCAACACAGAAGCTGGTTGATAATTTCATTTATGTCATGGTGTAACACAAAAATGAACAACACCTGAAGACTTATGTCAGACTATTACTCATTCATCAGTGATGCCTTCTTTGCTGGATGGAATTTTAGCTTGTGAATATCAGAAGACTATTACCTCAATTTTGTGTGCTGTTCCAATGTGACAGCTAAGGACAGGACATACTTTTAAGTTGAGTCTGAATTTTCAAGTATTTTTTTCCCGCATTTTCTTAAGACTCTCGACAATCAATAAACAAAAAGTCAAGCCCTAGTGTGTAGCATTTGATGATTTCCACAGTGTAAAACACCTACCCTGGTCGACTGCAAACTACCAATGTGACATCACAGATCGTGGAGTTGGGAAGAGATGATCAGTAGTACACAAACTGTATAGTATTTCCACCAGAGAATCATGAACATCAGTAATCTTAACACAGATAAGAATAATATGTAATAAAATAACTGGGATTGATGAGTTTTGAGTACTTATTACCTTTGCTTTTAATATAAAAAATTTAATATAAATTTATAAAATTTAGTTTTAAGTAGTGCTTAACAACCAGCTCACACAATTCCTGAACATTTAATAATTGGCTCTCCATAAGCTGCTTAGAGCCAGCTCCACCACACCACTGGATCTTAGGCAGGTCACTTAATCTCTTTGAGCTGCAGTGATCCTCTCTGCAAAATGACATTAGTAATATCACTAGCCAATGCCAGTGAAAAAATGGCAACAAATTATTATTATTTCTATCCATTGTATTATTACCACATTATTATTATTCACAGCAAATGCTCCAAGGAAAATTAGTTTCCCCTTGCTCTCAGGCCTCAACAATCAGTTTAGTTTCACCCCTTTGGTCAATGCTCAGGGAACACAAATAAGCCAACAGTTAACACACACATGATAAGGTACTAAAGCAGAATGTAAACAAGCTCTGGGTTCCTTCTTGTTTGGACGTTAAGTAAAGCCACCAAGAGTAACCAATGTCTCCTTGTGTAACGAACTTGGGTTATTCTTGCAACTACTCAGCAGGGTCTTCAGTGTTTCAAAAAGGGAGGGGGACTCCCTACACAGACAATGTATGTACTCTCACCCTGCCCTTCCCGTGCCTCCACCCTGCCCACCAATGGCACACACAGCTCCCTTGGCCTCACCTGCTCAGCCTTCTGGTGGAACACTGCAGACATGGCTAGAATGGTGCTGCGTTCATCCAGGGCAGCTGCAAAGCTCTTCCACTCCTGGTCCAGCTGTGTGGAAATCTGCTTGATTTGCTGTGAGGCATAATGGCCAGCCTCAGAGAGGCGGGAAGCCACAGACATGATGCGGTTGATGTTGACATAGGCGTTCTGGGAGGCAAAGGAGAGGGAGCTCTTAGTGGGCAAGCTGAAAGGCATCCGCAGAGCACTTGTGGGTGGGTTTTTGGGGAAAGAGGCTACCCAAAATAAAAAGTTTGAGGCTAGTATAGGCCACACTAGGGTACCGACTTTTGACCCAAGGGAAGTCTTTGTCTATGACATAAAATCTCAACCAATAGCAGGTACAGTACTTGAGACCTTCCACTCTGCAGACCAACATAGTTTTTGTATCAACTATTAATGCACACAAATACAGTAACTTTACATGGGTTACTTTAGTAATCCTCAGAATCATCTAATGAGGTCATGCCAAGGGGACAGAATGGCTCTTCCCAGAGTTATTCTCTGGAAACAATGGCTCAGACTAGGGCAAAAGATGGAGGAGGCAAAGATACCTCTCTTATCAGGACAGCTATACTGAGGGCATTACTGCCACATACAACAGGGCAGTGGTGCTCACCCAAAGGGGCAAAGGACAAGGTCACATGATAACGCACATCTTCCTATCACCAAGCAAAGACTTTGATGCTACCTCACTCCTCCTCCTAGCAAAACAACTGGGGCCCTGGCCATCAGTCAGGGTTCACGCATTCTTCCATGCCAAAAATAAGACCTGTGGAACTCTTTCTTATCCCTACTGGACTTAGGAACATTTCCTCAAGTGACCCCAAAAAGACATCTGTGGGTATCCTTGAAAGGCATCTGTAGGGCTCTCCCGGCCCTGACTACTCCTTTCTTCTTGTGTTGTCTTCATGCTCATTGTCATCTTTGATCGGCAATTAAAAATTCATGACAGTGTATACTGTTTCCTACTAGGCCAACAGAAAACCCTTCAGGAAAGAGCAAGACAAAAGAAAAACTCCACAAACTTAAGGTAGGAGAAAGCATGGTTATTTTTAACTGCTACCTCCTATTAATTGTCTGAGGTGTCAAAACAATCAAGTAATATTTTGGCACCTACAGGGAGCTTTTCTGAATCACACAATGTCTGCCTGAAAAAAGATTAGGGTGGCAAGTTGCTTGCACACCTTTTTCTTTGTTACAAATCTTCTCAAATAATAATAAGTATTCTCCAGCAACAGCATTTTCTCTTGGTTCTATTAGCTCTGCAGTCGTTCACTAATATCGGGTAAATTTAACAAAGGTTCTTTATTTTCCTTTCCCTTTTCTCTCACGGTCCCTGTTTATCTTGGCTGTCCCTAACCTCAAGCACTCCATCCCAAAGCTGAGCCAGGTTGATAAGTTCTCTTTTCATTAAAAAAGTCTCCATGGATGGTTAAAAGGTTAAGGAAGTGCTTGAACACAAATCCATCCTAATGTCTAGTGGCTCCCATGCATAATCTCTTTCTTTAGTCCGACCTGAGAACTTTCTAACAGCACATTTCCTTTACAGAGCAAAATATTACTGACTTTTGTTATTTGAAATAACTATCCTTCAAAAATTTAGGTATCCTTATTAGCCCTGTTTTCTGAGTTAGGACACGGATTTTCCTTAGAAGCCGACTCTATGTATAAAATTGACTGAAAAATCAACTCTGCACTTTGAAGGAAAAATAAGGCATGTGCTAATTTTAATAGTTCTGTTTTCTACGGGAATAACATTTGAATTCCCCCAAATTTCCTGCTTGTGTCATTTTCATAGTTTTGGTCCCCCTAAAGCAGACTTTGAATAAAAGATTTGTGGCAGATCATTTATTCAGGCTTTATCCCAGGAAACACAGAGGTGAGGGAGTGGGGAAGTCAAAGACAAAAGGGAGGAAAATGAATAAAAGACGTGCTCATACTGCTATGAGGGACTGGAGATCATCCTCCTGAAACCTTTCAAGCAACTGCGTGGAACACACTTCTGAGCTGTCCCATTGGGAGGTAAGGAATCTGGAATATTTATGCACCAAGTCCTGTCACTCATGGTTGCAGGTCCATCCTGGAGTAAGTCCCCAGCATTTCCAGCCTGACCTATATATACACAGGCTAAACACACTTCCTAGGTCAGAGAATGACCACGGGCAGAGAAATGCACAAAGCTGTCAGTGTGTATGGACACCATCGCAGATAGTTGAAGTGATATGAGTGGGACGTTGACAGCATCTGATACAGCTGTCCTTCCAAACTGGATTCAAATCCTGGAAACCACCCCTGCCCCAACACATGCACATTTATCCTGATCTATCAAGGATTGTTGTGTTTTCCTGTCCTGGGAAAGAACTTGTGTGCTTTTGGCCAGACGGGATGCAAGAAAAGCAATTAACAGCAAGGCACCAGCCTGTCCCCAGGGTCCCTCATGTACATCTTACGGATGCCTGGGCCTCTGTCATTACTTCCTGTTTACACTCTCTCCCCACAGGGAACACAGGGAGGCATATTTCTGCTCACTTTTAGGAAGAACTTGTAGCTATTAGAGGTGTCTAACTGCAGCTGCCTTTGAAGGCTGTTAACACCTTGTCAGTCATTCAAATATGTATGGAGGGTGGCCAGGCTCTATGTTGAGGGCTGTGGGAGATCAAAGAGGAATGAGACAGGATTCCTGCCTCAGGGGCTCACAGCTGAGACTTAAGAAAGTCCTCCAATAACAGTAATTTAAAGCAAAATGAAGCAAGTGCTTTGACAGAGGTGGAGGCAGCTCCCCGTGGGGATGCAGAGGGCAAGGATCTGTGCCACTGGGAAGGGGCCTTCTGCACAGAAAGGGGTGGGGAGGCTGGCAGTCCGCCAAGGCCCCCTTCAACCCTTAAGCCCGTGATCACAAGTAATAGTTAAAAACAAACAAGACCACAACTACATCTCACATTCTAGAGGCTATTTATTAAAGGAAACAGCCAATGCCTTTTTGTTTCCTTATCAGTGGGCAGAGAAATGACTTACTACAACTAACAAATGATTACGTTTCACAAAAGAAGTCGAGGCAGCATTCCTCACAATAGAAGGATAAATATAATGTTGACCCATGAATTTGCTTATTTTTCTTCTCTACAGCCCCTTTTCAGAAAAGTGAAACACTGCAGACAAGTCACATTGCCCAAACTCATCATCATCTGCATTTGCCGTCAGCCTAGAACCTCAGACAAGGGCAGGTGGATTCTAAACTGCAGCCACAAGGAAAGGTCTTAGAGGCTTACCAGGAAGGAGCCAAGTTCAAGAGCAGGTTAAGGGTCTGAGTAAACAGGAGCACTCAGGCCTGAGGCACAAATGGCATGTCATGCCTTCGGTCAGTCCATCCGTGCGGTTCTTCTCTGCCACTGTTTATGTCTATTAGGGAGCAAGTGGGGGTCTTGTCTGTCCTGGGGACACAGCTAGTAGGAATGGAGTTTTGACTCTTTATGGCCTTTCCGTTTCCTACCACTTGCCTCCTCCACTTCCTTCCATCTGCCTGGCCATCTCCCTTCTTGCCTGCCAGCCCCCTTCCATTCACAGAGCTGTCCATCAGTCAAGGGCACCGAAGTCACCAGACCAGGAGTCAAAGGCCATGCATTCTGGTCCAGCTCTGGCATTCACCTAAGAGGGCACTTGCCTCCTCTGTGCCTCAGTTTCCTCAGCTGTAAAATGAGGGAGTTGAACTAAATGATCTCAGACATTCCATTTCTGAGTAAGCAATGTCAGTTCCATATAACCCAGGTCTCTAGGTGCATTCCCTGTTTATGGAGGGCACCCAGATTGAGTGTAGAGAATTTAGAAGTCACAGTTTTCTCTGTCTTATCATCAGTGCCTACGGGAATACTGACTAGATCTGTTCCCTTCCCAAACTCTTCTGCTGAGGAAGTCATACATAAACTGAAGAAACAAGGGTAACTCAAAGCTTTCAAGTGTCCATGTACAATAGGAAGGTTTTAAATAAAAGAGTAACATGGTCTGACTTACGCTTTTAAAAGATTGCTCTGTGTGTTCAAGGGTTGGCAAGGGGAAGCTTGCGTGGAGAGAGACCAGGGACCGTAACACTGGCTACCCTGGAGGTACACATAGCCCAGCCTCGGCTGCCCACATATCTTGGCCCCTCATCCTGTCTCTGCAATCCGCCCTGTCATGTGAGGGCCCCAGCTGGCAGCCTCCAGGTAACCAAGAGATACCTGCTCCCCTTCCCTCTCCTCCTCAGTCTCTTCCCCTGGGCTGAGCTGCCTTGACTAACCAGCTTCCCTGGCCAGAAGTTAGCAAAATGACAATGATTCTGGCTTAACGACTATCTTCTGAAACTCTTACCTCAAAAATGCTTTATTAATTTAAATCCCATACATATGTGCTTTGCTTCTATTATTATCATTATTGAAAGTAGCACACAGTCTAAGACGTAAACACGCTCTAGCCTGCAAAATGCATTGTGCCTGCAGCATGGTCTGTTGCATCATCTGCCCCATCCCACCCCCAAGGCCTCTCCTTCCATCGTTTTGGGCACAAATGGGTAATATATCTAAATTTCAGCAGAATCTCACGAACTCAACAACCCTCTATGTGTACACCCTGCCTCTACTTTTATTGCTTACAAAATTCTTTTTTTTTGCTCCATTTTTGCAGCCATTAACTGGAGATCACAGGATGGATGGCCCTTTCTCCCGAGGCCTTGTCTCCTTCTGTGATTAACTAAAATCAATAAAGCAGAGTCATTCTCCTGAAAGAACTACTTGGCAGACTCTTGATGAAAGTTCTGAGCTCTGCCAGAGGTTCTGACTTTGAACCTGGCTCCTGGCTGCCCTGACTGGCTACAGAAACATGCAAAGTTGCTTACAAGATAATGATAACTTCCCACTTAGAAACCCAGCTAAGTGTTCTCTTTAAATGAAGTTTCTTTTGTTATATACTCTGAAAGACACTGGTTCTTCTAGAAATAATCATCTGATGGAAGCTGTCATTTTGGTAACCCTAAGCCTTGTGTCAGGGGCTGCTTGTAAGAGCAGATCATTGCTGAGTGTGTATATTATTTGAATCCCATTCACTTCACTCCTCAAAGCAGTGGTGAACTTTATACTCTCTTGGTCAAAGGTCCCCACTCTGAATCAGAAACCCTCTCCTGTGGGTTACATGAGATAACACAGAGCATCCAGTCAGTTGCAGGCATATAATAAGTAACTCAATGAATGTTGTATCTTTTCCCTCATCCAGTTCCAGCAGAACTGGTATTAACTCCCCAAATTCAGTCCAAATCAAATCAAAGTATTAGCAAAAAGCATCACAAAAATAAAAATCTGTTACTTATTCCAACAAGAGGCAAATATTCCAACAGGAGTCAAAAGTCCCACTGTATTTCACAGAGATATGCCACCCATCTCCTACTATTCCTGAGGAAGAGTCCCTTTCCAGGGGAGGCCACCACATGTGCCCAGCCCTACAAGTAGGGGAAGCTGCCCTAGCTGTTTGTCAGAGCAGTGCCCTGCATACCACACCCCCTCTGCTGGCAGACACTCTTCCCCTAGGATTCAAGGGCCTGGGGCCCTGAATTGTTCACACATCATTCATTGACCCAGAGAGATCAGATAACTCAGAATCAGCCAGTGACTCGATCTGTGAACCATGCCCTTTCACCAGTGTCCTTCCATACCTTAAGTTGGAAAAACAGAGGTCTTCGTCTCTTGGGACAGCATTCTTAAGGCATCTCCACTATCTTGGCATGTGTTAACCTCACACAGAGCACCAGAAGTGGGAATGTCTTGTCCTCATACAAGATCCTTCTCCTTATCACTAGTGGTACTACAAAAGTGGCAGAAGATCTTCACTCAGCTGGGCAGAGGGCCCTTCGCTTTGTTGTCCAGAAATGACATTTCTCATTTCTCATCTTCATCTTAACAGGCAGAGGGAAGTCACTGAGATGCTGTCTCATCTCCACAAAGAATGACTCCTGGACAAAGGGTTCTCATTCCAGTTAATGGGAATGCAGCTTTTAAATTATTATCATGAAAATGGAAGTTGCAATCTGTAACATCACCACAGGAGGTGAGGGCACAACTACCACGTGGGGGCTACTTTCTGAAAGGGGCTCAGTCCTCTAGACAAGACCTGGAGACCTTGACACCAAAATCCAAGAGTCAAGGGAGGGGGCCAAATAACCAGTCAAGGGCTGAAGTACTCAGCAAAATCATTTAGTCAAGTGAAAACCAGATGTTAAATCAAAATGCTAAATACAAAATATATAAACTGTACAGACTTAACTGAGAAAAACATTATGTATACCAGGGAAGCATGCCCAAACATGAGCAGTTATTGAATGCTTATTTTGTACCAGATAGGCATGGTGGTGGGATCTTTCCCTTAGGATATTTTTCTCATCTCAGTACAGAGAAGATTTAAAGATATTTTGGGGGGTACATATATATTTAATATATTTTGGTATATATCTATACATATATATATATATTTAATAACTGGGGGAAATATTCTTAAAACTATATAAAGGAAATGTGCAGTATTTTATCCCCCAGCACTTTTTCTCTCACTTTCTCTTAGTACATCAAAGCATCAGGTATCTACGGGTGATGAAATCAAGGGGGAATATATGCTCAACCACCCACTTTTAATCCAACTCACTTTTATCAAGACATAAAGGTTGTTTCTAGTTTTTGTTCTTTGTTTTTTTCCTTCTCCAAATAATGCTAAAAGGGTTGGGGGGTATTTTTAATATTTTTTAGTTTTAAAAATTATTTCAAAGTATCTTTAATTTTAATACATTTGGACAGGTTGCGTTCCATGAAAGTCACAGTTAGATTTCCCCATCTCTTTTTACTTTAGTAAAACTTTTTTTTAAGTAAGGCACAATTTACAACCAGTGAAATAGGTAAGTTTTAATAAGCACATACTGCTTTAATAAGAAAAAGAATATAAACACACTTTTTTAAAGATTTTTAGAAGCCAAGTTCATATAACAATCTCATTTTATAGTCAGAAAGAAATAAAATAAACCCAGACATTTTTTAAATCTATCTAGAAGGCGTTTAAAAAATTGTTAAATCTATCAAGTGGTACATTCAAAGTCAGAAAGACAAATTGGAACTCAGACCCAGGCCCTCTTTATTCCTAGTCTTCACAAGCTTTCTACTTATAACTACCTTTTCCTCATGCCTTGCAGCTTATATTAATTTAAGTTTTTGTTTTGTCATACTCAAGGAGAGCCATGAAGAGAAGTATTTGTAGATTTTCCCATTACAGCTTTCAGAGACTTTATGAGAAACGTTCAATATCAGTAAGAAAATAAAGAGATTGTGCCAAAGCAATGGAAAAATCTGAGCCTCACATCCTTTTTTCAGTTTAATAATACCATACATATGTACTGCTTACATCTTTGCTAGTCCCAAACCCACTTTGGTTCCTGATGCTGTGGAAGTATATCAGCTTGTGATTAATCAGTTTATTACCGTGTAAACCTGCTGATCCCACACTGAAACATATGGACACTGGGATAGTAACATCTGGAATCAGAACTGTCCATGCTTGAAACTCTACTATAATAGCTGAGATGTGATGAGCTCTAAATGAAACCTCCAAGTTCTGACTCCTACAGACCACAGGCTGCCCTCTGGGGGCCAAATAGGGCGGCTGATGGATGACTATCTGGTCAGGTCTGGCCAAACAGAAGGTCATGCCATGTGGAAGCCATCTGTCACTGTTGGGCAGAGACAGAAAGGAGCAAGAACAGCGTTCTTGCTCAGCAAAGATAACATTGGCCAGTGGAGCCCTCTGTCCCTCTCGCCTGGCTTGCTGAAGCAAAGTTTCCTCCAGCAATTGCTTCACAAACCATTAAGCAGCCGTGAAAACAAGTGCTTGGCCTTATGTCAGAGGGCCAAGGAAACCCAGGAGCAGATTTCAGTAAAAGAGAAACCAGTCTCTCTCTCCTCTCTCAGCTCTAAGTGAAACTTCCTTGGAGGGGTTGAGTGTCTTTGTATGGGGCATCATTGCAGGACTAAAATGGTAGGGAGGGATGAGTACAGCTGGAATCAGATTCAGGGACATCAGCGGGGAAAGTGGTTGGGAACAATGCAACTCCTCTGGGTTAGGATGTAGTTATTTCAGACTGCCTTTAAGGTTGGAATCAGAGGCTATAAAACTTCATGGAAATACATTCACCAGTATTTTAACCCAAAGCCCTCTCTCTTGTAAGACATGACTATCCAGAGCTTGGTCTATGGCATCAGCACAACCTGGGAGAGGGCTAGAAATGCAGAATCTCAGGCCCCTTCCCAAACTCTTGAATCAGAATCTGCATTTTAATAAGATTGTCCCAAGTGATATGCATGCACATGAAAGTTTGAGAAACCCTATAGAAGGGAACTCTAAGGAGATGCCACAAACAAGGGGAACTGTTTCTTCTCACACTCCCGATCCCGACAACGACAACAGCTGAACACATGCCAAGCATAACACTGTGTCAAATGTCGTGCTTAAAATGCATGATCACATCTCATCCTTAGAATATCTCTGGCAAAGGTGCTATATCATTATTCCCCATTTACATATGTGGTGGTGAGGCCCTGAGAAACTGAAATAACTTGGCTATGATGGCACAGCCAGGAAGGAAATACAGAGCCATGGTTAGCACCTAGCGTCCATGGTCTTTCTCACCAGGTTGTTTTACTCTGCCATAAATGTGAAGCAGTTGGGCTGGCCAAGTTGGGAGAGGGGAGATGATGAAGAGAAATTTCTTCCAAAGATTCAAAAACTCATATCCCAGAGAAATAGGGCTCCTGGAGAGAGACTTCATTAAAAATTTCCACATCTCCAAAGTCTTTCCACTGGGGCCCTTGATTTGCCCTTAGAATTCCAGAAGAGCCCAGCTCCAGAATGGGCAGGAGACTGGCAGGTGGATTTCTCTTGTCCTCTTCCTCCTTGGGGGAATAATCTCCACCTGCAAATCCAAGGCCAGTCACCCTGGGAACAGGTCCCTGTCTCCACAGATACTCAAGAAATCTCAGGTTGAGGCAACTCATTGCCCCTTTAATCCGTATCTTGCCTTATTGCTGGAGTTGAAATCTGCTCTCTTGCTTATTCAACCATTCATTCAACAATGCAAGGCACTGTGCAAGCAGGAAACAAGATGGACAAAATTCCTATGCTCATGGGGCTTACATTTCAGTAGAGGCATATTAATTGTATCTTTAGATTTACTATATCTTATTTCAGTGCTATATAAAGTACTGCTGGGAAAAGTATGTAATGTGGTGGGGTTAGGAAGCACTGCGTAAGGCAGAGAAGTCAGGGTGACACCTGAGCTTAGCCTTGAATGAAGTGGGAGGGTGAATCATGCGGCCCTGGGTGGGAAATGTTCCAGGCAGAGGGACCAACAGGGGCAAAGACCCTAGGAGGCAGGAATGACCTTGGAGGGTTCAAGAAACAGCAAGAAGCCACGGGTAACTGGGGCAAATGAGGAGGTGGTGGAGGCTAAGATCTGAGGGGTCCAGACTACATACAGCCTTGTAAGCCATAGTAGGGGCCTTCGGTTTTTATTCTGAGGAGGAGATTAACACATTAAAGCATTTTGAGTGGAGGAATGACAGGATATGATGTATCTACCTTTTGGCAGGATCACTAGGGCTGTTGTGCTGAGAATGGATTGAAAGTGAACAAAGATGGAAAAAAGGAGACCAGGCGAGGAGATACTACAATAGTCTATGCAAGAGCCCATGGCAGCTTGGATGGGGGTATTAGCCATAGAGATGGTAACAGCAGATTCTGGATATAATTTGAGGGTAGAGCCACAAGGACTTACTGAAGGAAATCCTTTAGCTCTTCCTCATTTCCAGCCTCTGGCTGTGTCGGCTCTCTGATCTCTGCTTTTCCTAATGCTCCCTTCCCATAGGACTACCTGGTCCTGACCTCTCAGTTCTCAAATGTCCTGACTTTCAAGCATCTTGCCTGGGTGCCTTGGATCAGCCTCTGGCCCTCATCTGATACTCCTGGCTGGCTACCATCCATGCCCCAGAATGGCATATGGAACACTGCTGCTGCCTTATTATCATCAATATTTCATATTTGTGTCATGCTTTACAGTTTAAGCCCTTTGTGCACATTATCTCACCTGACATGGTTTCACAGCCCATTTCATGCCTTTCATTTGGCTCCAGGAGATCTCAAAGAAGAGGCATGAGTCAGGTTTGGCTGAATTTCAAGCAGATTAATTCCTTGGCAGCTGCAGTCCTGGCAGCATGTGAGTGTAGGTAAACTGAGCTACAAGACTCAAGGGCTATACACCAAGAGGGCAAACCCAATAACCTGAGGGCAAGGATGTGCTGACACAAGACCCCAGAAGCCATGGACTGAAGCCAGAGAAGAGGTACCTGGGCTGTGGGCAGCGAGCCAGGAGTGAGGGAGAAGAGGAGGGACATCTGGGGCCTGGACTGGGGGCTTGTGATCAAGAGAGAAGGCTAAATCAGGCCAGTGCCACAAGTCAGAAATCTGAGCCAAGCCCTGCAGATCAGTTCAGCTCAGAGAAGCTCTTCCTAAGGGACCCAGGCCAGGTGACTGGGCAGCAGGAGAGAGGAGCAAGCACTGTGCACAGGATGGGCCTAAGAAAGCCTCGGCCTGAGCCAAGGAGCTTCCCTATGTTTCTTGTTTGACTAGGAGCCCATCCCCCGAACACAGCTAATTAGAGAGCCATGGGCAAAGTAAATGGGGGACTTGGAAAGGCTGGGGTGGGGAGCAAGGAGAAGGGAATAAAGACAGATACTCTTTCTCTCTGCTGCTCCTGACCTTGGAGGGAAGTCCTCACCTAATTATCCAATAGCTTCAGAGTTTGACCCCAGGGCCATTTCTGGTTGGCTTATTCCCTTCACCCTGGACCTGTGATTCTCAGTCCAGGTCTCAACCTTGTACAGATTTTCTGGGCTCCACGCCAGAAGTTAAATCAGATTCTAGGGCAGTGGGGCCAGATGTGGTGTTCTTTTCAAAGCTTCCCATGTAACTCAAGTGGGCAGCCAGGGTGGAGGACTGATGCCTTAAACAAGTATTCCAGTTTTCCCAGGCTTAGTCCAAAGTGCACTCTCCTTTCCTTAGACAAGTTCAATGCTGACAATGGTGCCAAGCTCAAGGATCATAAATGGATCCTGAACAGATCAGAAAATAAAATCTAATCCTCCTAATCAGTTGAAAGAAAAGGGAAATTCCACCCACAAGGTTGTTTGTACAGACAATAACACTGTGTCCTGTTCAACTTTATTGGTAAGAATAGGTCTGGCTAGTGATACGTGCAATATTTTACAAGTGCAGGTTTCCCTAGAAGGCCAGCTTTAGGAATCCCAGTGTTAATAGCAAACACTGGATCACATTCATTCCTGTCGGGGAGGGACACAATTTAGTGGCTTTACTTCCACCTTTAGGATTAGAACCTCAGAAACAAAGATGCTCGGGGTCAGGTGGAACTTGAAAGATTATCAGTCTAATAGTTTCCAGGCTTTAGTATGAATCACCTGCAGACCTTGTAAGCATTTGGTTCCCAGGCCCACCCCGATGGAAACCATCACTCTCATTTACCTTCTTTCCAGATGCTGTTCAGCCTCTGCTGAAGTCAAGTCCTATAGGGCTTCCTCAGAAGTTAAGGCCCTGCCTTCAGTTCTTTGTCCTTGTTGCCCAAACTCTGCTCTAGGTTGGTGACAGATGCTGTGGCATGCTTAACATCCTTATTCATCCAGCAAGCATTTATTAGGCACATATGAAGTGCTAGGCACTGTCATAGGTCCTGGGGATGCACGTGTGAATGAAACACACAAAGCTCTGCCCATAGCACCTTACACACTGGTGGGCAAAATTCTCTTTGCATTCAGTACATGAATTTGAGGATGGCTAAATTGCAAATTCCTTGAAGACAGCTGTGTGTCTTGTGAGTTTTGCTGTCCTTAGTGTCTAGCAAAAGGAACAGGAAATACAAACAGCAAGAGCTTTTGGGATACACCAATGAGTAAAAGCCAGATGGAGCACCCTGGCTCTGCTAATACCACCAACTTTGGTATCCACACTCTGTCAAAGTCACTCTCTTTAACCATTATGAAGGTTGTATTTTAAAGCCAGTGAGAACTCACAAAACACACACTCTTCAGGTGTCTTGTTTTTCTCCTTTTTAAAAAAAGTTTTATTGAGATATAATTTACATACCATACAATTCACCCATTGAAAGTATACAATTCAATGGTTTTGAGTATAATAGTATTTAGTATACAGATATGTGCAACCAACACTACAGTCAATTTTAGAATATTTTCATCATCTCAAAAAGAAACCCTGTACCTTTTAGCTATTGTCTCCACATCCCCCATCCATCCCAACCCTAAGCAACAGCTAGTCTTCTTTCTTCCTCTACAAGTTTGGCTATTCTAGACTTTCCATATGAATGGAATCATATAAATATGTGGTCTTTGGTGATTGGCTTCTTTCACTTAGTAAAATGCTTTCAAGTTTCATCCACGTTAGAGCATATATCAGCTTTTTAGGGCCAAATATTTCATTACATGTATATGCCACATTGTTTATCCATCAGTTGATGGACATTTGGTTGTTTCCATCTTTAGGTTATTATGAATAATTTTTCTATAAATATTTGTTTACAATATTATGAATAATGTTTCTGTAAATATTTGTTTACAATGCACAGACATTTTGTATGGACATATATTTTCATTTCTCTTAAGTATAACAGAGGTGTTGAATCAGTGGGGGTCATGTGATAACTATATTTAACTGTCTGAGGAACTGCCAGACTGTATTCCAAAGTGGCCACACCATGCTACACTCCCTCAAGCAGTGTATGAGGCCTTCAGTTTCTCAATGTCCTCACCAACATTGATTATCTGACTTTTTGATTAGAACCGTCCTAATGGGTTTGAAAAGATACCTCATTGTGGTTTTGACTTGCATTTCTCTGTTGACTAACTATGCTAAGCATCTCCTCAGGTACTTATTAACCGCCTGTATATCTTCTTTCGAGAAATGTCTATTCCAATCCTTTGCCCATTTTTAAAATTAGGTTGTCTTTTTGTTACTGAACTGTAAGAATTTTTAAAAATATTTTCTAGGTATGTCCTTGGTCAGATAAATGATCTGCAAATATTTTCTCCCATTCTTTGTGTTGTCTTTTCACTTTCTTCATTGTATCTTTTGAAGCATAAAATATTTTTATTCTGATGAAGTCCAACTTATTTATTTTTAATTCAGTGTGAGGAAAGGGTCCAACTTCATTCTTTTGCACATGGCTACCCAATTGTCCCAGCACGATTTGCTGAAAAGGCTATTCTTTCAACATTGTATGGTATTGGTTCCCTTGTCAAAAACCAGTTGACCACAGACATATGGGCTTGTTTGTGGACTGTCAACTCAATTCCATTGATCTATATGTCTGTCTTTATGCCAGCATCATACTTTCTTGATTACTGTTACTTTGTGGTAAGTTTTGAAGTTGGAAAATATGAGTCCTTCAACTTCGTTTTTTCTTTTTTTTCAAGATTATTTTGGCTATTGTGGGTCGCTCAGTTCCACATAGGTTGTGGAATCAGCATGTCAATTTCTACAAAGAAGCCGGATGGAACTCTGATGGCAATGTGCTGAGTCTGTAGATAGAATTAGGGGGCATTGCCATGCTAACAATATTAAGTTCTTCTAATCCATGAATATGAGATTTTTTCCCTTTATTTAGATCTTTAATTTCTTTCAACATTTTATAGTTTTCAGAGTACAAATTTTTCACCTCCTTTGTTAATTTTTTCCCAATTTTACAATTTTGTTCTTTTTGATGCTATTATAAATGGAGTGGTTTTAATTTCATTTTCAGATTCTTCATTGTTATTATGTAGATCAATTGGTTTTCATATACTGACTGTGTATCCTTCAACCTTGCTGAACTCACTAGTTCGAACAGTTTTTTAGTGATTATCTTAGGATTTTTCATATACAAGATTATGTCATCTGATAATACAGATAGCTTCACTTCTTCCTTTCTAATTTCGATCCCTTTTCTTTTCCCTAAATAATTGCTCTGGCTCCAATACTGAATAGAAATGGCAAGAGCAAGCATCTTTTTCTTGTTCCTAATCTTAGGGGAAAGTATTCCGTTTTTCACTGTTAAATATTATATTAGCTGTGGGTTTTTCATAGATATCCTTTAACAGGTTGAGGAAGTTCTCTTCTATTTCTAGTTTATTGATGCTTTCATTATGAAAGGATATTTGATTTTGTCAAATGCTTTTTTGGGGTCTACTGAGATGACCATGTGGCTTCTGCTTTTTATTCTACTGATTTTAAATGAAATTCACAATCCTGGAATAATTCCAGTTGATTATGTATATAATTCTTTCTGTATGTTGCTGGATCTAGTGTGCTGGTATTTTGTTGGGAATTTTTGCATCCATATTCATGAAAAATATTGGTTTGTAACTTTCTTTTCTTATGTGATATCTTTGTCTGGTTTTGGTATCAGGGTATTATTTGCCTCATAAAATAAAGGGGAAGTGTTCCCTCCTATCCTATTTTTTGAAAAGTTTCTGAAGTGTAAGCATTCATTCTTCTTTAAATGTTTGATAGATTGCAGTGGGGAAGGCATCTATGCCTCGACTTTTGTACATTTCATCTACACTATCTAATTTATTGCACAGAATAATTTATTTATTCCTTTATAATCCTTTTTACTTTTGTAAGGTTGATAGTAATGTCCCTCTTTCATTTCTTATTTTAGTAATTTTTTTCTTGGTCATTCTAGCTAAAGGTTTGTCATTTTTGTTGGTCTTTTCAAAGAACAGCTTTTGATTTCACTGATTTTTTTTCCATTGTTTTTCTATTCTCGAATTCATTAATTTCCACCTTAATCTTTTTATTTACTCCTTCTGCTTGCTTTAGGTTTAGTATGCTCTTTTTACAGTGTCTTGAGGTAGGAAGTTACATTATTAATTTGAGATCTTTTTCTTTTTCAATACAGGAATTTACAGTTATAAATTTTTCCGTCAGCATGGCATTAGCTGCATCCCATAAGTTTTGGTATGTTGTGTCCTCATTTTCATTCATCTCAAAGTATCTTCCAATTTCCTTTTTTATTTCTTCTTTGATCCATATATATTTAGGAGTATGTTACTTAATTTCCACATATTTGCAAATTTCCCAAATTTCCTTCTGTTTCTGAGTTTTGATTTTATTCTATTGTTGTCAAAAACATTATATTACCTTTATTCTTTTTATTTACTGAGGTTTGTTTTATTGCCTAGTATATGATCTATCCAGGATAATGTTTCATCCTTGAGAAGAATACACAGTCTGCTGTTATTTGGTGGAGTGTTCTATGATGTGTTAGGTTGATTTGGTTTATAGTCAGTCACCTATTTCTTTGTTCAAGTCATCTATTTTCTTATTGATCTTCTGCTTAGTTGTTCTATCTATCCATTAATGAAAGTGGGGATACTAAAGTCTTAACTATTATTCTTGAATTGTATTTCTCCCTTTATTAGTCAGTTTTTGCTTCATGTATTTTGGTGCTCTATTGTTAGTTATGTGAATATTTACATAGCTGTTATGTCTTCCTGAGGGAGTGACACTTTTATCATTACAAAATGTCCATCTATAACTCCAGTAACATTTTTTGTTTTGAAGTCTACTTAAAAGTCTGTTATTAGTGTAGCCACTCTAGCTTTCTTGTGGCTGTCATTCACATAATACATCTTTTCCATTCTTTTAGCTTCAATCAATTACAATCTTTGAATCTGAAGCGTGTCTCCTGCAGATAGTATATAGTTGGCTCTTATTTTATTTAAATCCTATCTGACAATCTCTACCTTTGATTGGAGTGTTTAGTCCTTTCACATTTAATGTTATTATTGATAGATGGGTTTATGCCTGTCCATTTTATTTTTTTCTATATGTCACATCTTCTTTTTATATCTTTATTCCTCCTACACTGTTTTCTTTTTCACTAAGTGAATATTTCATAATGTATCATTTTAATATCTTTTCTGAATTTTTTCATTACATTTTGTTACTTATTTTCTTAACTTTGCTCTAGGGATCACCATATATATCTTCACTTATCAAAATCAGCTTTAGATGTATATGAACTTAATTTCAAGGAGATACAAAAATGTTATTCCTATATTGCTTTATTCCCTTTTCCACCTTTTTGTGATATTATTATACATATATCTATAAATGTCATAAACCCAAAGTTATATTGTTACAGTTATCACTTTATAACATTATGTCTTTTAAAGAGGCTGGAACAAGAAAGGAAAGTAAGTAAATGTTTATAGTTTTTGTTATACTAATCTCCTTACTTATCATTTCTGGATCTTTTATTTGTTCCTGGGCATTCAAGTTACCATCTGAAGTAATTTCCTTAGTCCAATATAACTTTGTTCTCACTCACCTTCTTTGTGCAGTTACTGGCAAACGTATTTCCATATGTTATAGGCCCAATAGCACATTATGTACATATTATTTTATACAATTAATTTTTAAATCAGTTAAGAGAAAAATAAAAAATATACATTTATATTGTCTTTTGTAATTACATAACTACCTTTACTGGTGTTCTTTGTCTTTTCATGTGAATTCAAATTACTCTCTGGAGGTCACTTGCTTTCAGCCTGAAGAATTTCCTTTATGCTTCTTATAAGATGTATCCACTGGCAACAGATTTCCTCAGTATTTGTTTATCCGGGAATATCTTTATTTCACCTTCACTTATGAAAGGTAGCATTGCTGGATAGGGCTCTTTATTGACAGTTTTCCCTTTGCGCACTTTGAATATGTTATTCCACTTACTTTTGGCCTCCATTATTTCTAATAAGAAATCACTATTAACTTTATTGGAGTTACCTTGTGAAAAGTCATTTTTATCTTGCCGCTTTCAAGATTTTCTCCTTGTCTTTGGCTTTTGGTATTTTTGCTACAATGTATGTCTGTAGATGTCTTTGAATTTATCCTACTTGGAGTTCTTAAGCCTCCTGGCTGCATAGATTGATGTTTTTCAATAAATTTGGGGAGATTTCAGCCATTACATCTCCTACTACTCATTCTGTTCCTTTCTCTCCTCTCCTAGTATGCCCATTATGCATATGTTGGTGCACTTAATGGCATGCCATATTTTTCTAAGGTTCTGTCCATTTTTTTCTCATTCTTTTTTCTCTCTGCTTTTCAGATGCATAATTTCTAGTGTTCTATTTTAAAGGTTACTAATTCTTTCTTCTTCCAGTTCAAATCTATTGTTGAGCTCTTCTAGTTAGTTTAAAATTCCAGTTATATTTTTCAACTCAAAAATTTCCTTTTGGTTCTTTTTTTATAATTCCTATCTCTTTACTTATATTCTGTCTGATATGACACTGTCATCATGTCTTCCTTTACTTCTTCAATTATGATTTTATTTAGTGTTTTTTTTTAACATTTATAATGGTTACTTTGAAGTTTTCGTTAAATATGACATCTGGTCACTCTCCCAGGCAGTGTCTGTTACCTGCTTTTTCCACTGTATGTTTTTTATATGTTTTCTTTTTCATGGTCATGTTTTCTGTTTCTTTGCACATCTTATAATTTTTGTTGGAAACTGGGTATTTTAGATAATACATTGTAGCAACTCTGGATACTGGGGCTTATTCTAGGGCTTATTATTGTTATTTTCTTGCTTATTTGTTCTGTGACTGGCTGGACTATTTTAGTGAAGTCTATTTCCACCTCTGCCACCACAGTGGGAAACCTCTGATGACACTCCTCAGGGGTGCAGCTTAGGGTATGCCTATGTCACCCCAGAACAGTGGCCAATGATGGTGGCCTTGGCAGTGCTCTTTTTTATTTTCTCTTTCCCTGACCACACCAGAACTCTTCAATTCTACTAATTTGCAGCTGATTACTCTATTGTTTTCAACAATGTCTTGGGGCATAAATTGCTCCATAAACCTTTCAGATCAAATTCCAGGTCCTTTGAAGGAATAGTTCTTGGGATCAGTGTTGGCAACTTGTTCTAGCCCCAGGAGGCCTCTTTCCCCAGTTCTCTCTGGCAAACTAGCCCACTTACTGTTTATCCTATATACTGGATGACTACCAATCTTCTCCCAATTGCCTTTCACCAGAACCTTCCTATGGGCATTTTTGGGAATGCTATTGGCTTGAACTTCTCTACTCTTTGTTGCAAATGATGTCAGTTCCTGTGGGAAAAGACTTGGGGCTCTCTGTCTTAGTCTGTTTCTATCTCCAGGCAAAATCTCTGAACCAAGGCTCTGGAACTGGGGCAAGGGACAATAGCGCACATCCCTAAATGATACCCCCACTTTAGGAGTTGCTTACTCAGTGGATGGGGTTGAGTAACCTCAGGTCTTCTTGGTTTGTCTCTCCCAGCATGGAACCTCTGCCTTACAAACTGGGGCAAGGGAGATCAGGGACCTAGAATTCTCAGCAGTGCTGTGCCTATGGTAGAGTCTCTGTTCCGTGAGTGGGGGATAAACAGAAGAAAGGAGTTCCCACCTCTTGGCCACACTCACTCAGAACTTCAGCAACGATTGGGGCAGGATAAGAAATGCCCTGCCTAGGATGATAGCTCTTCAAATGGGAACTGAGGTAAAGAGTGCCTTGTGTTCTTGGTTATGCCAGTTTGGACTGCAGTTTCCATCTTATTGAGATGGATAGGAGAGACAGAGAGTGAGTCTTGGTTCAAATACCACAGACTCACTGTTCTTATTGATTTTTAGTAGACTTTCTTAAACAAACTTTTCTTCATTTGCTGTATGCACTTAGACCATTTCCAGAGAATTTGAGTGGTTATTTTTTAATAGTTTCCACCACTTTCACTGGAGAGTGAGTCTATGGAATTCCTCATGCTATCATGCTGAAGTGGACTGTCTTTCAGAACTTGTGATACTTTATTTTAGGGAGTGACATTTTACACATATACATCTCCACGGAACAAAAGTTCTCTAATTTTAATGTACATAGAAATCACCTAGGCAACTTGTTAAAAATGCAGGTTCCTGGGTATCAATCCCCCAAAGATTACAATTTTCTAGGACTGGGTTGGAAGCCAATAAGAAATCTGCATCTTTAGCAAGCTTACTACCTTATTCTTAGGAAAAAAAAATTGTGCTAAAAAGATTACTGCATACAAGACTGATATCTTCTCTTCTTTTAAAACATACTCTGTGTCTACTAAGAGGCTTTGCACTACGACAGGGTCAAATACTGGTTACTTAAATATCACAACAGCAAGTATGTGAGTATGTGTGTGCATGTATACCAAAAATCTAGGAATACTAGATTTATTATAGGAAATGCTGCAGAACCATGGTTTAGGGCTGCCAAGAATCAATATGACAGACAACCCAAGAGCAAGGCTTCTTGGACTGGGGGCAAAAGTCCTGCCTCAGAATCTTTATTTCTCTTGCAGCTGATCTGACTTTTCCTTGGTCCTACCATTGTGATTTTCCCTCAAAACAGAGAGAGAACATTACAGGCTTTGCTGCAATTAGTCTGATTTGCACACCATCAAGTGGCAATATGTGCTTCTGGTGAGCAATTTAATAGGATTAAAGCCGCTATCAAACATGCTGCAGCAGAAAGGATCCTACTTCACAGCACACCACTAATATGAATCCTCACAGTCACAGTTATAGAAAATGAATATCATTTCATATTTTAAAACTCTTGCAGAAACCATCAGCAATTTATTTTTTCCCAAAGAACCAGCTAATTAAAATTGTAAATGAGGCTGCTGCAGTATGTTTGTATGTGCTCCTGTGGGTGTCTTTTTCCTGAAGAAATAGAATGTGGATGGCTACACGATTGTTCTGCTGCATATTACAACCTGACCCTGCTTCCATCTGCCCACACTCCCATCAGAGGAGAAGGCCACACTTAGGGGAAGGAGAATTTGTGAGAAAGTCATAACAGAAGGCTGATTTAAGAAAAAAGATGGCCCAGAAAGCTGGGAAACCTGGCTTTCTGAGGCACTGTGAGCAGCCAGAGAACACTTTCCTACTGGGATTAGTAGGTGGGATATAATTATAATTATTATTGTTTTTGTTGTTATTTTGACCAAAACACTAGGATTCCCCAGTGGGAACTGCAAAGAACATGTTATGACAAAAATCCAAAGAACAACCAATTTTAACCTTTTCTTTCACAGTTTCTCATGTACCATACTTGGTAGGGTGTCACTCCTACACTCCAGGTGTATTAACAATTGATAGCCTTTAGTGGTAACAATTCATAGATAAAATTTAGGAAATTTCTGATTTTTCTCCCATTACGTAATGATATGGAATTACTTCTCGGTAATGGTCACCTCAACCTTTGTTGGGTCTTTAACCAGTATATCACCAGTATATGAAACATGAAAACAAAACTTAAAAAAACAGGTAAATTACTAATTGATCATTTGTATTTAAAAACTATATATCAAAGGCTTCTTTAAATTATAAAATCTTTGGTACATTATAGAATTAATTCAAAGACCATTAATTATTATCAGTGAATGAACAATGAGCATTAAGTCAATGCTGCTTGTCAATTTAAAAATGTACCCAACCCCCAGCATTTAAGTCAATTTTTTTATACTCTGTATACCTTACTGCATTATGTTTGTATGTACTCCTGGGAGTGTCTTTTTCATGAAGAAATACAACATGGATAGCTACATGATTGTTCCAACATAAGACTTACTGGTTTGTAATTACATACTTATTTGTGATATTATATACTTAACACCTGCTCCCCCACTGGAACCTCCATAGGACAGATCATCTCTCTTTTGTTCACTACATCCAGCACAATATCTGATCCTTAATTACTTATGGAATGAGTGAATAAGATGTCATGAAGTTCTTGGGATCTTAAACTGGGGAGATTAATAGATAGGCTCTAGGATTCCCTTGAATTTCCTGAAATTGTCTAAAAAATTTGTTCATATATACATTTCTCTGGGAAGAGGATCCACAACCCTCATAATATAGCAAAGAGATCCATGACCCCCCCCCAAAAAGGTAAGGAATCATTGGCATATTTTAACAGTAAAACAGGGCTCAATACCAAAGAACTCGCCAAAGCATGCTACAGGTACCTTAATGTGGACATATGTGTAGGTGTGCATATAATTTCTAAGAGCAGAAACAGAAATGCCTCTGTGAATTCACGGAACAACCCACATCCCCGCTTCCGCTGAGTAACTAGATAATTCCTATAGTCCTTGGGCTCCAGCAGTAGTTGCTTGTATTCATCTGTTTCTTGGTAGCAACATCTATCACTCAGGCCAGAGAAAAGGAGTCTGTAATTCCCTCCTTTCACCTGTTTGGGATGCTGACATCCCTCTTAGTGGAAATTCCTTTTAATAACAAACCTGTAAACCTCCCAGTTAACAAAGGCACAGAGCCATGTTTGTAACACACTGGTGCTCAGGCAGTTTGATCAAACAACCCTGGGATTTCCCTGCCCTTGCCCTGCAGCCAGAGAGAAGATCCAGCCTAATCAGTCTAAAGAGGCCTCTGAGTGCTGCATGCTTTCACAGCGGTGGGACTACCAGACGGGCTGGAACACATGAATTGGCTGTTTTTATTATATCTCTTCTTTCTCTCCCAGTTCCAGAAGATGCTTCCCTTCAGTAAATTTCCTCCCTTATTTTTGTTCTGAAAATGGAGACTTCAAAAGTAAATTTGTCAGAGGAAAGGTTTTTGATGTCCCATTAATTCTCAGTTATCCATATTAACAGTGAAGAGTAGTGGTATAAATAATTCAAAGCCAAAGGCTCTTTCTATTTAGCTTTGTAGTTCATTGAGGGGCTTGGTGGCAGGCTTACTTCCCTAATTATGCTTGTAACTTTTCTTCTTATTAAAATAAGTTTGTTTGCCTTAGGGCTAGGCAGTTGGGTGACGTGAAAATTCTGGCACAGAATTTGTAAAATTCACCAGGAGAAATCCAGAAGCCATGCAGATAATCAAACTTGACTAGATTTGAGTCCACATCCTTAATCACCTATGATCAATTGCTTTGCTCCTCTGTGACTAAAGTGAGCCAGCACTGAGACATAATTATCAGAGGCTAGTTGAAACAGAATGAATCCTTGCATTTAGATGAAGACAAAAGACTGCTGTAGCCAAAATAGATAACAAAATCAATGTGGATGTTTTCCCCGTCTGGGTTCCACAACCTTCTATTCTGTAGCCAGTTATCTTTCTATACAAATCTCATGTTTATCTCGACATTACACCCTACAACAGTACTCTGTGCTAGTCATTTGGGCTATTCACAAATATCCCATTCTTTCCTCCCCAGCACATGGCAGGATCATACATCTCCTCCCAGGATGTTAGATGTGGCCATGTGCCTAGTGTTGGCTAATGAAATGTGAGTGAAAGTGGCATTTGCCACCTCTAGGTGGAAGGTTTCAGAGCCAGCACGCGCTTGGCTACATGCTTTGTCTGGCGAGACAACTGGCGGCATCCGAGACAGCGGCTGCTCCACCGGCCTGGGTCCCTGAGCAACTACGATGAGCAGATCTACTACCAGCCAGTAACATGCAAGTTGTAGGAACAAGAAACAAACCCCTTTTATTTTAAACCACTGAGATTTTAAGATGCTTAGTTAACTCACCTTCTCTCTACCATTGCACATATCAAGCTGCACATGGGTTATCCCCCCAACCAAATGCTAAACAGCTTGAGGCCAGAATTGTTTCTTCTTCAGTATGTGAAGTCCAGTGCACAATGTATTTAAAACAACCTGGTAGAAAATGAAATTCCTCCCTGGCCTCTGTGAGCCTCATGTTTATGTTTTTCTGACACTTGTCCCACCTCCCAGCTCCAATGGCTAAAATGATAAGTTGTCTTTGGTGTTCAGATCTAAGGGGAATGGTGGAACTACTCTTTTGGACCAGTAGCACAAGGAGGAATCACTGGCAGAGGGTGGAGAGAAGTAAGTCAAGGCATAATTAGGCTGTGGGCATTTCACATACAATGAATGGGCTCAAGGGGCAGACAAGATTTTGAAATAAAGTCTTGGAGTGACTACATGGAAAAAACAGTACCCCAAAGTGTTAGGTTCATGCAGGGTCACAGGTGTCATCTGGACTAGACTCCTACATCATCATTATTACCATAACACCAATATTTACTGATAACTTACTACATACCCGGCAGAGCTCCAGCTGCTCTACAAGAAATTCACTGAATCCTCACAACTCTATCTCTGTAAGGTAACTACAATTATTCCCATTTGACAGATGAAGAAACTGAAGCATAGAAAGGTGAATTCCCTAACCAACTGGCAAATATCCCTCTCTGAATTCAGCATCTGCTTGAATACTGCTCACCCTGGGTTGCTCACGAAGTCCCAGGGCATCTCGCCCACCCCTTCCAAACCTCCACGCTATGTCTTGCGTCCTCAAATTGCTATGTCCTGGACAGTTCTGCATCCTAGACCAACACAAAGTAATTCTACCCTCTTCTCTCCAGGCAGAGCTTTATGCCTGAAGGCAACAATCATGTGTCCCTTAAGGCTCCTCTTCTCCAGTCCAAACAGCCCCGATTCACTCAACCACTTCCAATGTGCCATAGCCTGAGGTCCCTCACCATTCCAGCTCAGTGACTCACACATGCCAGGGACTGAAAAATGTTGGTTAAGTCAGCAGAGTGGAACTGATAGTCTTGTGTTGAGTTAATACCTTATACAACCCCAGCACATTACTTTAACTGTGTAAAGCAGGGTCCAGAGGCAGAAATGGGGCCATAATCTGCTACAGGAATGGCTGTCTCGCACACATCCACATCCTCGCAAATGCAATACTAAAGGGTCCACATGTTTGGAGTTCCTCGTTCTTACTCAGGTTGGAAGTCTGTTCCTGCCCCTCCTCCCCCGACCCCTCCCACACTTCCCTTCCTCCCTCCCCCAGCAGTGCTGCCAACTGGCCATCCACTCACCATGGAGTTCATGGCAAAATGATTGTGCTGCGTCTGCAGGTCTAGGGCGTGCTGGTAGCTGACTCCAATTTCTGTATGGCTCTGGAGGAATAACTCCTTGTTGTGGCTTATCCAGTCGAACATCTAGAGGGGACAAGAAGGTACAGAGTAATCAGAGGGTCATGGGTCCAACTGTGCAAAATTTTCAGAGCTACTAGAAGAAAAAGAGCCCTCCTCCTGGTGCCCAGTGAGAACCAGTCATCTTAGAGTGAGGGTGGCTCGCAGCCTGGTTTCCCAGGAGAGCCCCAATTTAAGCATAAGGACTCACCACCATTCTCTGTATTTCCCTATAGAGCCTAAGAAAAACAGGGAAGAGAAGCAAGAGAATCAGGGAGATGGGGAAGGGAGCTGCCTACTATCCCTAGTGACTTCCCCTTTGCAAAAATTTTAGAAAGCCTTAAAAGGGCCTTATGCTTGCTTTAGGGACAGGTGGTGAGGGGACAAACTGGGAGGCTTAATCCATACCCTACCACATGAGTAGAGGAGAGAAACCCCTAATGGAAGCACCGGAGCATCCTAACATTCCCTGCCTCATATACACGCTGCTCTACCACACACACTGTTGAATTGACTCTGAACTGAGTCAACTTTTCTTGAAAATCCACAGCTCACCAGTTTCTGCTCTAACCCAGCAGGAACCAGAAGAGGATTTCAAGAGTGGAGAAAGTATTGCCTGACACAGTGGGCACTGAGCCATTTCCCTCCCCTGAGCTCTATACCCTGGTTCTGTTTGGGTTTCCACCTCTTCCAGGCAGCCCACATGCTTTAAGGGGAGCTGACCAGAACCTCAGTTCCAAGAGACAGTCTGAATGCTCTAAGGGTTACCCCTTCTCAGGACCCCAGACCTAAGCCAATCAGTGTATGACACTTCCCGGCCAATGGAATTGTCTCAGAAATAGAAATGCTATCCAATCCAGTACAACAAAACATGAGGGGAACTTTGCTGGAAGCTTCTGAGAAATAGAACCCTAGTGCTTTAGATACAATTTCTCTTCCTCTGATGTCATGGTGAACCTGAATCTCAAATTGCTACTGCCGTTCTGCTGGCAGCTCAAGGGTGAGGCCAATGGGCAGAGGAAGAGTGTAACCAAAACAGTGGTGGGAAACAGAGCCTTGACTGCACCTTGCCTGATTTCCACCTTGTCTCTGGATTTTCTTAGGACTTCAGCCAAGAAATCCTTTTGATTACTTATGCCAGTTTAAGCTGGACTTAGTTTTCTGCCCAGAGCAGCCAAGTGATATAGCCAGGAAAGATGTGAAGCATTTGGAGGAGAGGACTGCCATACTTGGAACTGGCGCTCCTGACTTGGGATGGGCTACAGGCTGCAGCCAGTGGCAGAGTAGAGCAGCAAGGACCTGAGCACCAGTGCTGGCTAAGAAGCTGCAAAGATCGCATCAGCTTTCCTGAAGGCAAAATTGTGGCCTCATTTCACTGTCTATTTCCCTTTAAACAGAAAAGTAAATTTACTTCTTCAGTTACATTTAACCACCATTTACAGGACACTCACTACGTGGCAGACACCGCCCAAAGCAAGGCAAAAATGACTAAAATGTGGTTCTTGAGTTGAAGTGGTTTAAAGGCCAGAGTGGAAAGCAGATATGGACTCATACATTAATACAACTTGACATGTGACTTGATTAAAATCACAGCTTGAAAAAAAAACCTACCAAAATAAAGGCCAATATGGTCTGTTAAGGTAGGTTAGATGGTATGGGGACAGGGGCAAGCAGAGAAGCCTTCCCAGAAGAGGTGATGCCTGAGGGATCTTGGACTCAGGTAGGAATTAGCCAGGTGAAGATGAGTGGGATGAGAGCTCCAGGCAAAGGGGAGATGAAAGGGGCAGAACTGTGCGGCAGCCCAGTATGTCAAGGGTTCCAGAAGCATCCCAGCTGTGCTTCTGGAGCCTGATGTAAGGAGATGTGGCCGGGAAGGTAGATGGGCAGGCTGACCACGGAGAACCCTGCACACAGGCTTTAGGAAACCTGGACCCCATACTGTGGGCAGCCGGAAGTTAGTGCAGGGTTTTAGGCTGAGCGGTGAAGAGTGGCGGGAGCTCTGACAGTGCAGGATTGGATTGGAGAGGCAAGGGGGTGGCAGGGCAGAGAGAATGGCAAGGAGGCTGTTACGGAAATCCCGGCGAGCAAGGGCGAGAGCCTGGAAACTTGGATCAGGGGAATGGCAGTGGAGTCTGAGAAGTGGGCCGACTACAGAGCTAGTAGGTATGGGACTGAGGTCTCACATTCGTTTCAGGAGGGCGGGCAAGGAAGAGCTAGGAAGAACAGCTGGGTATCTGGCATGGCGTCCTGGGTCCTTAAAAGGAAAGGTGCCACCACGGGTGCTCCCTAAAGAGGAAGCTGAGGTGGAGGTGGGGAGAGAGTTGGTTTTGTTTTAGAAGTGTCACTTTGAGAGGCTTACAAGAGTTTCAAGCAGAGGTGTCCTGTAGACAGTTAAAATTAGGTGTCTGGAGGTCAGGAAAGAGACACTGAGGCTCTGATGACCCACACTTAACACAAACACCACCTTCCAAAGGCAAACGTGCATGATTTGGAGGTGATGTTCCCTTTTGAATTACCCAGATCACTTCCAGCTGCCTACATGATAATAAAGGAAGGACGTAGTCATCATTCTTCATTCTTGAGTGTCAGAGGGTGTTTCAGGCTGGGGCTCCTGTTGGGGTTGGGTCAGTATGCTCGGGGCACTGTGCTGGGCCCACCAGCTACGGCCAGCCCCACGTCACAGGCACTCAGTCAGGGCTGGCTGGTTTGCTTTCACTGTTATTAAAGGGCAAGGGGAGAAAGAAGACAAGCACCTCAGGTGCTGAGAGGAATCTCATTCTGTAAGTTTCGATCTTTAAAATTCTGCCTCTCAACCCCTTTTTAAAATAATTTCTCATCTCTTTTCCTTATTGACAAAAGAATCAATAAAGTTAATGAAAATCTGAAATGCCTGAAGTCCTTGGAACTTGTGATGAAAAGGACTCACTCCATGTTCTTTCAGGGATATCCCCGTGGCCAAGAAGTGACCTTCTCTGTATTTTCTATTAAATGACTATTTAGATATGCAAATAAACAGCAGACTTATGTGCTAGCATCAGAATGATTAGATTGCCTGGCGCCAGGTCCCTGCTGGACTGCAGAGGAAAGATTGCTGAACACGGGCCAGCAATGTTAGAGCAGAAAGCACTAAGAAAAGTAAAAGGCAGGCGAGCATGGAGAGTGCTGGAAGAGCTGTCTGCCTTGTTGGATGGGCTTCTCACAGAAGATGTCTGTGCCCATGCCATTCCACCCATATCCATGTTTCACCTTGGAGCATCCAGGCTGCTCTCTGGCAGCCAGGCATTCTGGGGAAGTCCAGCTGGAGGCAGCGCTGCCAAGAGTTGACACGCATCTCAGGCAGAAAAAGACCTGCTCTGCTGACAAGATGGTCTCATGTGATAGCAGGAACCTGGGTCTCTCCAAGATGGCTGTTTCCTAAGGAACAGTCTCAAGTCTTCTCTGTGCTGGAATCTGCTGCCTAATGGTATATAATCCTCACCCTTGTGAACCTGGCTGTCTGCAAGGGTCATCATCATTTCTGTTGCATTCAGTGAAACTGGCGGCAGAGAGAGAATGAGTGCCTGTGGGTACATGTGCACGGTGTGTGTACACGTATGTGTGCGCTTGTATGTGTGTGTACAGTCAAGTGGGATACGGCCTAGGCTGATTCCAGGCCTCGCTCTGTCAAGACTGTAGGCAAGATTCTTCATTTCTGGGCTTCTTCATTTGCAAGCGATAAATAGTTCCCAGAATAGTAGTAAACATCTTGGCTTACAATGGGGTCAATTTGGAAACTTATGGAATGTATTATTTTCCATTAAAATAAAAAGTAGTTTTATTGAGTCTCCTGGATCAGAAGGCATATTTTACTGCTATATTTACATTTCTAACTTTTGAATAAAAGAATACCAGTGAGAAAACTGGCATTGTTTGATAGCCAGAAAAAGGCAGTTTCTTAGTTTCAGCACTGACATTTGTCAGGTGTGTTAGAATTCAAAGTGTCCATTTGAACATTTCATCTCACTGCCTCCATTGGGCCCACTTTACAGATGGGGAACACATTTAAAGAAGTGAAGCCCAGGGTTTAGAACTCATTCATTTCACCCAATTCACATTCACTGAATGCACCTTGAGACAGGCTCTTGGGACACTGTCCTGCTTCCTGCATGTGGTGGTAGGACCTCCTGTGACTGGGCTCCACGGGGCAATTATCTCCCAAAATGTGGTCACCAAGGCCCTCTGAGGCGTCAGCTGAGGGAAGGTGCTGTCTATCACATAGGGCCATTCACTCTCCCATACCCAGCCTCCTCCTCTCTCACCCCTGCCCCATTATGCCTGGGGACAGCTCATTCAAACTGCTCCACTTTTCTCAATAAATACTTTGTGAATGAATGAATGAATGAATGAATGAATGAATACATGCATGCATGGGGTTGCTAGTCTCCAGACAAACTGACCCTACCCAAGCTCCCTTCCTGCTATGACACTTTGTGTTTTGATCTATTTGAATTGGACTCTCTGGGAGACACTTGTATTAGACTAACCCAAAGATCTAAAGAAAAAAAGAAAAAGTAAAAATATTTCCTTAGTGGTTTCAAACATTCTGATCTCTTTGTTTTTGTTTTTTTGAGAAGCTACAAATGGTAGGTTCAACAAAATGTAATATAACAACAAAATTCCTCCAAGAGGAAAGTTCATGTCTAAATAATGAGATTTTATCTCTTTGTTTGGAAACCAACATAGTTTTGTTTCATTAAGAAGATAGATGTTATATGTAAGCTACTTGGTTTTTTTTTTCTTTTTCATGGTTTGCTTTTAACTAAGCTGAGTAATCTTTTCAATGCTGGTTAAAATTCAGTGAAAATATAAAAATCTGGTTCTTAATATATAATAAATAATAAAAGAATCTATTTAAATGCAAATTAGGAAAATAAACAGAAACCTTTTTTCCCTTTTCTTATAAAGATGGGGATAGCTAAAAGGTTATTATTGTTCTGTTCTGTTTTTAATGAAGCGTGAACTATTTCACAGAGTGAGAACATTAAATAAGGATCTTGTACTTATTTTCCTTCAGTTGCCAAATTTAGCAACAGCATCTGATTTAGTTTTAACTTTCGAACTACCTTACCACCTACTATTAGTATTTTATACTGCGTATAATTATAGATTATATTGGCTTTAAAATTGTTTATATTCAGCTCTGATGAGTTGATTAAGAGGAGAGAAGGCAACCAATGGATCTTCCTTGCCTAGCTATACACATCCCAACTACCACCTGTGTCCTCTGTACCTTGCTTGTACATTGCAGTGGTCCATCCATAAATACTGCACCCTAAAGATCACTAACAACCCCTTGCAGGCAAGACTTGGCTATATCTGGGAAACTTGGTGTGTAGTCTGTTCCACAATAAAATGTTATGTGTGTTAGAGTGCAAAGAACAGAGGGATCAAATCTTGGGTTCTAGTACAGATTCTGTTGTATGAACTTTGACAAGTTAGGTATTGGTCTGAACCTCAGTTTCTTTATCTGTAAAATGGGGGTAACAATTTATACTATTCCATCCTTCGGGTAATAGTGATATTCAAATAAGATAATGGTCTCTTGCTTTGTTAAGTGCTACATAACTGACAGATTTTTAAATCCATATACAGTGAGCATATTCTATTGCACATATTTCCCTAATGTTTTCATTTAGAGCACAAAACAGATGAAAGGTATAGATTTAAAATGGCAGTAGGTTCACCTTACTGCAAAATCACCATGGGCTAATGGCAGTCACACCTGCAGCCCACACAAGAACACATCCACAGCCCCCCTCCCGGAGATACACCCCACAGGGTGTTGCGCAGACACGGCCCAGACACCCATGCGTCCTCCCACTGCCTCCACCCTCACATACACAGAGGGGCCCTGTGGGTATCAGAAGGAGAGAGATCCTAAAATGAGAAGTGAGTGGGAACCGAAGGCAAATTTCCCCACTTTACAATTCTGCTTTCACATGAACTCTGACTTAACCTGAGGCACATATTTTTGTGCAAACAGGGCAACACACAGACCCCATATGTGTGTTCTGGTCCCAGGACCCTTCAGACCCTTCAACCCTGGTTCTCAATTACTCACTCTCCAAGTGTTCCTATTTTTCCAAAGTGGGGCAAATAAGGAAAAAAAATAAAGGACCCCAAAATGTGGGCCTAATTAATAGGTTCCTAGAATTCTTCACTGAAAGGAATTTTGACACTTGACCTCTTCTGTGTCTGCAAGGCTTGCAGGCCATAGGGAACACAGGGTTGTGAGAGACCATCTTTACCCTGTAGCCAAAAGCAGGGAGGTAGCTGGGACTTGGGTCTGACAGACTGCAGGTGTCAATAAACACTTTTTTGGGAGAGAAGGTGTTCTGGGCTTCGCTGTTTTCCTTTAGGCTTTCGCCATGTCAGCTGGCATGTTTTTCTATTTTATATATTGTATAAAGGAGAAGCTATTTTTATCTTTCACTATAAATCCAGCTGCTCTAGGGAGGATGGCTCAGCCTGGTTACCTGGTTACCTGGGAAACCCCATCACTGTAGCTGCAGGAATCAACCAGGACATCAAACAATTTCACCGAACAGGCTGTGTCTCTGACCTATAGACATGCTACTGACCCCCAGCCACGTTTCTTACACCTTCCATATCCAAATTCCCTAACTCCCAAATGTCACATCTAGCGTCCAAACATTTTGCTCACATCTAGAACTATCCCAATTTCTCTCTAAAAAAGGCAAATGTCTCCCTGTGAGCGAGGGGTTAACAAAAACCTTTTCCTCTTCTGATGATAATCTGACCTTCAGTTAACATCCCAGTTCTGTTTCCCTGGAAACAGATAAAGATAGTATGTGAAAATATGTTACTAAATCATGTTGACTATGGTAAAAACACCCCCTGATTGGTAAACTGTATCTGAATTGGTAGAACCATCGTGAACCATAAATACCTGATGGAGACACCATACCTTGGGCTTCCCTGAGTGTGGTGACTCTTGCACCTGACATGTCCATTGCAGGGACCCTGGAAACTGTAGCGATGGAGTCACTACAAGAGATGCTGCCTCCTGTGAAGCAGTTTTTAAGCCATGGCAGTGTCTGCAGCTGCCCACCGTGTATTTTGTCTCCTTGCACCTGAGCTGGGTGCAAGGACTATTCCACTGGTAAGCTGTGATTGCCATCATATCATCCTGAGTAGATCAGTGCCAAGGGTGGCCCATGGCAGTCTTGTAAGTCAGAATGTTTAGTAGCACTTAGAAGACTCCTGTTAGGTGATGCATCCGTAGTTCAGAGATAAACCATACATACAACAGTATTGTGCCTCTTGTCTTCCCTTTCCCCACCCTTTTTCTCATTTTTAATTTCTCTCAGTAACAGCAGCAATAACCATGGTAACACCAATAACAGAACTAACATTTCCTGAATGCTCACTGTGTGCTAGGCATGGCTCTAAGCACTTTACATATGTTAACTCATTCAATCCTCTTGATAACCTCATAATTATCTCAATATTACCATCCTCATTTTACAGATTGGGAAACTAAGGCCCAAAGCCATAGCTAATAAGTGGAAGAGCTGAGATTCAGACCCAGGAGGTCTAGTTGCAGCACTGATGCTCGTAACCCTGTTGCCCCACCTGTCAATGTTTCATTCCATCTACATCCTTCTCATCATCACCAAACTTTCAGACGTATGTTCTGCCCCTGCTGTCTTTGTTTTCCCTTTATCCATTTCCTCCCTAACCCTTTGTAATATGATCTACCCTCTACTACTATCCTAAGTCTACACCATATAAATTGGTTTCCAGAGAACCAATCATCTCTTCTGTTCTGCTTTCTTCATTTGGCCATTTCTCCTTCCCTTTGATCTTGAGTCAGAATCTGATGCAGTCCTTCCAAAAACTTGGCCCTCCACACCAGGTGAGTTTCAAGGGCAGCCATCTGGTGGTAGACACGATGAGCTTCTCCCTGCTGCTTTTGCAGGTTCTACCAATGCTAAACTCTCCCAGAGTACCAGCTCCTTCACACGCTCCATTCCCCTCCGTGACACACCATGGCTACACGCAGCATGACAAAAACAATACAGACACTGATTTTTGAAAGCTCACCAACCCTCCAGTCTTACACTGATTTACCCAAACTTGCCTCCCACTCTCGGGCTGCCCTTTCATGGCCTCACACCCTTCCTGTGACGGTCCTAAGGCTTGGTCCTCAGCCTTCTGCCTGTTACCCATCAGACTCTGTCCATGTGAAAATCCACCAAGACTCACGACTTTAGCAACAGGAGTAGTATTTCCTAGTTCATGTGCCAAGCCCTGTGCCAGGTACCTACACAGATTACCTCATGGAATCCTTTTAACAATGCTACAAAGGAGGTATTGTTAAATCCATGTTAACATGCTGAAAACTCAGTACAAAGGGGTGAAGTAAATTGCCGAAGATCACACAGCTCGTAAGTGATGGAGATAAATTTAGAATCTAGTGTCCATCTGAAACTAAATCCCATACAATTTCCTCTGTTCCACGGTGCCCTCTAACCTTAACTTCCCAGGTAACTGACAAGAATAAATATGTGCCAAGCTCTGTACACTGAGCTTTACACATTATCTCAGTGCTCATAACAGCCCTATGAGATAGTAGATACCATCGTCAAAGACATCAAATAAGTTGGCCATGGTCACATAATGAAACTCAAATGGCATATTGAAGACTCAAATCTAGGTCTGTATGATTTCAAAGTCCATGCTTTTAAACCACTATCAAAGGTGAATATCCCCTGGATGTTCCAGAGCATGTCCAACTACTATGTCTTTTCTATGAAAACTATCACCTTCTGAATTCCCACATCTTCTACCCATCCCCCAGATCCATTAGTTCTTTCTTTCCTCAAATAACTCTGAAATAGTCCCTTGACTTTCCATTGCTACTGCTACTCACTCCGCAGCCCCTCTTGCCTAAATTCCTGACATCATTTCCTTACCAGTCTCCCTGACTCCATTTTCTGCCTCATACCACATCACCTGCCTCTGCCAGGTTCCCTGCTCTGATACACTGCTTTCACCATGCCATTCCCTCAGTTTCAAAAAAACAAAACAACAAAAAAAACATGAAATTATTACTGTTATCTGTGATCTATAGGTTAAAATCCAATCTCCTCATTCTGGCATTAAAGGTGACCCTCCTCCCCAAAATGGCCCAAAGCTGCCTTTCTTTATTATTTTATATCACTTTCCTACACCAATCATCCTTTCCAGTCATGTTTTATTCACAGCCATGCAAGCACATCATACCATGCTTATTGCTTCCCCCATATCTGTGCTCATATTTTCTTTCCCCCCATGAAATTTCCCAGTCAAATATCCAAATTACTCTCATCCTTCAAAATATAACTGAAGTCTCATCTCCTCTTGATGCCTTCTTTGACCAACTGAAACCACACTGATTTTTTTTCCTTCAAATTTATGGCTCCAGCATATACTATAGTAATTCACAAACCTACCCTTAATTCAAAACTATCTATAATGTTTGCTTAAAAAATAAAGCTTCCTAGGCCTTACCCTTGAGATTGTAATTTAGTAGGAGCTCTCCAAGTGATTCTGATGCACTTCAATTTTTATTTAAATAGTTCATGTGGAGACTTATGGTCTGTCCATGATTGGATAGCTGGTATCAGACTGAACCCTATCATCTATAAACTAGGTGAAAGCATCGGTCAACGACCAACATAGACCAGTGATCCTTGGAGGAAGGGAAACACACAATGTGGTCCCCATATTCTCCCTGGCTTTATCCCTGAGGGTATTTTCCAAACAGTGGAGCAGAGAAATAAGAGCTGAGCAAAGAGCAGTGATTTTGATGGGTATAAAAAAACAGAGATTAGTGTTTAGGGCTGGTAAGGTGGTTGGAATTACTTCAGTGGTAGGATATTGGACAAGAAGGAGCTAAGAAAAGGAGCCCTAAAAATCTTCATTAAAATCTCCTTCTGGTCCCTGGCCAAACCCTAAACTTTGCACATGCAAGGCAAGACTCCAGAAGGTCTGACAAAGAACAGCTATGGGAGGTGGAGGATATTGAGAGCTGAGCAGAAATTTTAGAAGTTACACAGTGCTGGGGAAGTGTTAGGAGTACTAATCCAAATAGTATGAAGAGACTGGTAAACACTCCGGGCACTGAATAGGTCTCCACAAAAATGTGTAAGAGTAAAACGCACATCCTAAGAATAAGGGCTATACCCTAGAATTAATGAAAACATGGAAGTAGATCTGCCACAGGAAAGCTTGAACAAAGGCTCAAAGGATCAAGATCTGCTGATAATTTAATTGCAACCTAGAGAAAAACTTAATAATTTAAAGAATGATAACCTAATCAAGTATTTACACTGTATCATTTACAATTTCCAGTATACAATATAACTTACTAGACATATGAAGAAGAAAGGTGATAATCAAAAAATACAATAGTCAGTAGAAACAGACACAGAGATGATCAGGCTATAAATTAGCAGATAAGACTTTCAAAATAACCATGATTAACATCTTAAAGAAAATAGGAAGGAAGGAGACGAAATGGCCTAAAAGATGGAACACTGCAACAGAGTCCAGTGCTCTGTTTCATGTGACTAAAAGCATCCTCATATAGACAGGCACATGCTCGTGCAGCTTGGAACAATATTTTGTTCACTTATTGAGTACCTACTGTATCCCAAACACTGAATTAGAAACTGATGATAAAAGATCAAGGTCAGAATCTAGTGAGGGAGATAAATGTATTCAATATTCTCTGGATTTTAAGTGTGGAAAGTACTATGAAAAGGGTACTGTGGGTTGGCAGCAGAGAAGCACTTGGTCTAACTTGATAGAAGTAGAGGAAAGCATGGATGACTTCCAGGTGGTGGCAACCTCTGAACAACACTTGAAAGGTAATGGGAGTTAGTCAGGTGAAGAAGTTGTAGCTGGGAAGGGCATCTTAATGAGAGGAAATTGCCTGAGCAAAGGCCTGGAGGCTTAAACAACACTGAATAGGGAGGAGGCACAAAGAGCTCTTGAGCGTGAAGTGAGAGGCAGCAAAAATGGATGAGGAGAGAGAGGGGCCAGGTCACAAAGGGCGAAGGCTGAAAGGCAAAGGAACTGGGCCTTTGTTCAGAGGCAGTGGGGAACTCTAAAGAGGAGTGATAGATACAATCGACTTCCCTTTTAACTCTGACTGGGTTCTACCCTGAAGCCCCCAGATAGACAGTTTTTTATCTCATTGCAAAGGGGAGTCCAAGCTAGCTCTGTCTCACAAAACGAATTCAACTACACACTGCTGACTTCACTAACTGAGGGTTCTCTCCCTCCTCTTCCCCTCCCCCTCCTTCTTTTCTTCTTCCACTCCTTTTTCTTGTAACCCTCCAATATCTGGGTCAAAGAAGATAAATATAAAGGAAGAGATAAAGGTAACATATGAAAGGTGCCCAGCAAAATATATGATAGCCAATGCTGAATGCATGCTAATTCCTTTCCACTTCCTCTGGGTTTGGACAGGATAAGCTGGCAGTCATAAAAAGTAGTTGCTTCCTGATTAGGCAAAACTACATGCTAAAACCACACACTGTCCTTGAAAACGAGCCACAGCTCAGTTCTGCTGGGAGAAGCACAGGTTCATGGTAGGCCTTAAAAGGCCACTCTCCTCACTCCTGCCCTCTTCCTGCTAAGTGATATAATGAAAAGCCTCACCAAATCCATTATTCATATAAACATTTTCAGACTTTAACTAAGGGTTTTTTGCATTTTATTTCCAGTCTGTTTGCCTGGCTGGACTGAATTCCCTGCAGCACTGGCAATACACACGGTACCCCCTGTGGGGAAAGAACAGTTATCCAGAAGCCAGCAAGTGAAGCAGATGAGAAACAGGACCAACCAGGCCAGGAGTCAGCAGCCCGGGGATGTTGACTCCAAGTGGCCAAATTCCTTCCATCTGACCCACAGATGCTGATAAAATATTTTCAGGAATGGAGTGAGGGAATGTGCTTTACTCACTTCCCAAAATGTAGAATCGAAGAGGTCAAACTTTATTTAATTCAAGCTGAGAAAACAGTGACCAACGTTATCCCAGAACTAAATTTAGGCATAAACTGAGATCTGGCTCTTGGCAAGTTAATTTAGATGAGCTAATGCTTATTCCTGGCATACAGGATACACTCAATAAATGGTAACTATTATTGTTACTGCAAAAATGGAGTGTCTGTTGGATGTTCTCATCCAGTCCTCCCACACATCCTAAAATCAGCCATGCCAATCACTTGCACATCTGGGAAAAAATATCACACATGGGCTAGGGAGGAGGTAGCCCTCCCTTCAGGAATCCCTCTCTGAGAGAAGGGGGCTAGTGCTGTGCTGGAAAGGGTCTGTGCTCAGGGGGCCTGGCCTTCCACAGAGGAGGAGAGCCCTTCCTGGTTCCCTGATCCCTGCTTTCAGCAGCGGCTTCAGCAGTGGGGCCAGCTGGTGAGCACCATGTGGGAGCCTGGCTCGGGCATATCCAGGAGCTGCTCGGTCAGGTGTCCAGCTTCGAGATCCCACCTGGCAGAGCATACCCTGCAGGAGCTCAGGAAGGACTTATGTAATGAAAGCCCCCACCACTCCTTAAAACTTTCCATTTCTTTAACAATCTTATTCAGAGGACTAAGGTGGATTCCTGGGTTTAGGTGGTGCCACTGTCCCTAAGAGTAGGGATGAAATACAATATAATAAAATGTAATAACCAGATAGCTAACTCACTTTCCTGTGCCTCAAAGGAAATTAAAATTTGAATTTAGTCATCCATCCCTCTTCCAAAATATTTTTGGAGTTTCTTTCCACCCCCGTCCTACTGCCATCATGCTAACATGAAGGCCTATGCTTTCCTTCCTCCCTGGCATCCAGTCACACCTGGTCCTATTTTCTTTCCTTCAGGGCATCTCCAGCATTTGCCCCTCTCCTTCCCACTCCGACTACCACCTCATCTGCTTACTCTTGAATCAGTATAAAAGGACGAGAACTCATTTCCCTGCCTCCAAATCTCTCTCTCAGTTGCAATATGAAATTTGCTAAAACCCCAGTTTTAAAATGAGAGCACTGGAGTTGCATCCCTTGAAACCACTCAGCAGTAGGTGGTGCTCTTGGGCTGGCTCAGAATGCTCACAAAAGTTGTTTCATCAGTCAGTCCAGTGAGTACAGACTGGGCCACAGTTCGCTCTTTATTTAGCACTGACTGTGTGCCTTGAGTTATCTGAGACACTGGGCCTGACCTCCAGGAATTTGCAATGTAATTGGGAGAATAAGGCCTTTGTGCATAAAGCTGTAATACCCGATGGGATGGAACAGGGCCTTTGTGAGCAGCATGGATAGGGGCTATAGGAAGATGCCCAGGGAAGAGAAAGACCACCTCCAACACAGAAGAGTGGGGAGAGTAGCATTTGAGCTGGGCTTCAGCTGGGGTAAGGTTTCAGTAGGAAGAGTACGAAGGGAGGTTAGTATAACAAAGGCGTGAGAAGGTAGGACTGGGCAAAGCACAGAAGAGGACTTCCTAATGATGGCAGCTATATGCCCAAGTCCAGTCTCGCTCCAAATTCTGGGATGTTCAAGTTGGCAACTCCTCTTGACACCTCATGACAAAGGTCAGCTCCCCAAGAAAATCTTTGGGTTCAGGACAAGCACCACTGTGGGGTGAGACCAGTCAATCCACCTGATCTGCATGGAGGAAACCAGACATCCCTTTTTTTCCTCTATATCGAGAAAGGGCATGTCTTCTCTCACCACATCCGCAACTGTCCCCACAGCAGAGCCTTTCTCACCTTAGAAAAGGCTTGCTGAGGGGGGCTGGAGGTGAGCCAAAGAGCAAGAGAAGGGGGTTTCTTGATGGGCGTGGGGTGGGGAACATAGGGGAAGGGCCTCCTGAGATTTCAGTAGAGGTAGGTTTCCTCCAAGGGAGCTAATATTCCTTGTGTATTTTACCAAGAGTTTCCTGACTCTCTCTAAGATAAGACTGTGGAGCTTCGGCTCTGTTTGGGAATGATCTCAGAGGGAGCCATGGGACATGGAGATGGGGTTTTTCCTTGAAACCATCAACTCAATACTTTCGTACTGGAAAAGTCTCTCTATGCATACATGGAAGCATCCTTGTGTTCACATAGGAGACAGTGCCTCTTCCTGCTGGGCTGAAAGAACAGAGTTCTCTGGGTGGCATACTCCGGGGTCTCTGACTGACTAACCTGGGCTACGAGAAGCAAGCGCGCCTACGCACACAAATCTTTTCTCAGAGATGGAAGTGGGATCAAGAGCAGCACACCCCTCCCCACCCCTTCTCATATTTGAAAATCTTGTCCCAGGAATGCCATGTTGAAGAATTCAGAACCCATATCAAATGAAAACAGGCCAGAAGAACTGGTGGCAGTTCATCTGGCGCAGAAAAGACTGGGAAGGTCCATAAGGACTGTCTCCAAGTCATCAGAGGACTGCCCTCTGGGATAAGAAAAGGACTAGCTCTGGGGGGCTCTGGGTCAGAGCTGGGACCACAGGGTGGAAGTCCCAAGGAGGCAGATTCTGGCCTGGTGGAAGGAGAACTTTCAAATATATGCTGCTATGTAATAATGAAACACGCTTTCTTACTGTGGCTTCCTTATCCCTGGAAATGCTCAACAGAGTCTAGAAAAATGCATGTCAGTCAGGGAGGCTAGAAAGGAGCTCTGCTCTGGGTAAGGGATTGGACCCTCTGATTCAAAGATTCTAGCATTCTAAGATGCCCCTGGCAGAGCCTGAACCACTCATCATAAGCCAGCTATCACCATGCCCTGGTTACTCGGGGAGTGGTATAACTCTGGAGTGGCTCTGACCCCCTGTTGTGACCCCTGATAACTAACAAGGCAAGGATATCACCCTCCTGCACTCCTCCCCGTGGACCCTGAGCTCCAGCAATGCTGGACAGATGCTCCCAGAACCCACCGTGTACTTTGGGGCTGCCATGCCTTCCCTCACGCTCTTCCCTTTTTCTGCACCCCAGCTTCAGCTGAATGTTTCTCCATCTACATTGTTCCCATAGCCATAGTGGGCACCTCAGGAAACTTCCCCTATGCTCCTGCTCCACAGTGGGAGGCCTGACTCTAGCTCTCTTCCTATTGCCTGTCCCCAGCACAAGATCTGGCACTTACTGAATTGGCTTATCTTCACCAACAGTGTTCTAAGATCTTGTCAATGCTTCCATTTCCCTTACCTTATACTAGCAGCAGATCTTGTATCTAATACTCATTGACTGTTTCCTTCTCAAGATCCCTTCCTGGTTTCTCCAGGCACCAGGTCCCCAGCTCGCCTCCGTGCTCTGCTGCCACCCGCTGCCTGCCCACTGTCCGCTCTAGCAGCCTTATTGTGGATGAGGGCGTAGTCTTTCCCCTCCTCCCCAGGCCCTGCAAAAAAGCCTCTCCATGCCTCTCTTTTGTTCCTGGTCCCATTTATCTACATGGCCCAGCTCAAATCTATCTCCACAAACCTACCATCTGTTGAGTATCTTCTAGGCTCCAGGCATAGATGTTTATATATATATATTTTAATACATACAACAATCCTAAGGCATGTATTAAAATCTACCTCTTGCAGAAAAAGAAACTGCTTAGAGAGGATGAATTGGCCACAAATAGCTAATCATCCAGCAAGGGGTTAAGCTGAGATTCAAACCCAGGTCTCTGTGATTGCAAAGCCAGGGGTCCTTCTAAAAGCCCCAGCTGTGCCTTCTAGCCTGCGCTCTCTCCGCCCTCCATGCGAAGCCTGAGCCACACATGGAGCACTTCCTGAGCTCCACCCAAGGAGGAAGCAGGACCACAAAAGGGAAGTGAAGCAGCAAGTTCAGAGAGAGTGGATGCACAGAAAGGGTGGGGTAAGTACAGGTCAGAGGAGGTACACAGGGAAGAAAGGTCACGAATAGGAAAGGCAGTAGAAGGGTGAAGGGGAATAGGCCAGAAGGTGAAGGGAAGGAAGGAAAGTAGGTTCTTCAAAGTAAAATGTCTGGTGGGAATCTTGAAAAGGGTTCCTACCCTGAGACTCAATTTATTTTTTCAAGCAAACCTTGTAAATTGTACCTCAATGTCTTTTGTTCTTCAACAAGGGCACTTAAGACATTTCCTCTAATTCCCCTACTGGGGCCAAGCTGTTTTCTTTTTTCTTGGACCACCTCCCCACTCTCTCCCCCAAATACTCTTGACACCCCCAGCCCCAACCCCTGCCCAGTAAGCAACAGACCTTGACATCTACTCATGTTATTAGGTTAAAACCAGGTTACATTTCTAACCTATCTTATTCCTACAAGGTATCAGGGTCACATCAAAGCTGAACCTCATTTTCCCTACACTAGTCCCCACCCAATGCCTGGGGTGGGGAGACGTACCTATACACAGCAGAGGACATGGTACACAGTAGGCACTCAATGTCCACTGACAAATGAATCAGTGAATGTTTCTCACTTAATTCCCTGTGCCTCACACAACTTCTATCTCAGATCAGAACCTAAATATCTCTGATCAGTTCACCTAAATTGTTGTGGACAAAATCAGTGTGACAACCGGGATTCTGAAAGTACTGTTAACATCATATCTGTGTTCTCAGTTCCAAGGGATCACTATGGGTCCACAGTTCTATGGGGTCCATTCGTAAGTAGAGGTCACACAGGCTGGCTATTTCCACACCACAGTTCAGGTCTTGGCCCCTTCCAGCCCTCGTGAGAGACCTGGGAGGGAGCCAAGCCTCCCATGCCTAGCATCCCTCCCAGTCCTTCCTCTGCTCTCTTCTCCACACCCAGCTCCTCGTGCAGACCTGGTGACCTCAGCATACAGTGGGGCTGAAAACGCAGGAGAGGGAGGAAGCATATAAGGAAGAGAGAACACTCACATACACTTGCAGAACATCGTGACTTGGGTTATTTTTGGAATCTAATGTTTCTAATGTTCAAGGGGAGGAAATGAGAAAAAGTAAGTAGAGATTCCCAGGACCAGCAGTCTGGAAATAATACAGGACACGATGTCCTGTCTTGGGTGGGACACAGACAAACTTCCTTGCCCTGAGCCCAATCAGCAGGGGGTGGAGCGGGCAGTGCTTTGCGCCCCAGTAAGAGAAGGGAGGGCAGGGACGAGAGGGCACCAGAGCCTTTCTCCAAAAAAAGCAGGAAATTACAAACCGCCCAGTAAAGACCTTGCCCTTCTGGCTTAACTGAAGGTCGCTGCTCTTTGAAGCCTCCCTTCCAACACAAAGGCTCTGGCAATTCAATCACAGAGACTGGTTGGCACGCCCTCTGGAGGCCAGTCTGGTGCCTGCCCTTTTACCGCAGAGGGGGAGAGGATACTGTTCCGGCAACCCTGCCCTCCATTCCTCCCCAGCCCCTCTAGCCACCTGTGAGGTTGCCAGCATGCGCGCCCTTTCTCCTGCAGGGCAAGGTCAGTGTGTGTGTGTTTGTGTTGGGCAGGGAGCTTACCATTCCATGCTGCCTTCCAGGCTCTATCCCAGGCATACCTTCCAAACCTCACCAAGTCACCGTTTTCCCATCATATTCACACCCGCCTGGCCTGCCACACAAAGTAGGTTGGAGAGCAACTGATGAACTGGATGACTTTGGGTGGATTTCTGCTCTGGGTCAAAGTTTTCTATGTAAAAGGAAGGGCTAGACCAGAAACTCCCTAAGTTCAGGGGTGTTAGAAAACTTTAAAAACTGACACTCAAAAAATTATTACATATTATGATTACTACAATGGCACTTCAGTTTGACAAATGGCTGTGGAGTCATGCTCGCTGCTGGGTCCAGGGGTGTGGGGCTGGAGGTGTGAAGAGAAGAGGCAGTGGGCCAGTGTCTGGCAGGAAGGAGAGGCAGCACAGTTTCTCCACAGCTGGACCCACGGATTCTCATCACCCCAGGTCCTGCTTTGGGCCCTGGGGAGGCATCAGAATCATTTATAATTGGAAGGAGAGGGCAGGAAACAGCGGTGGATACTTTGCCCAGTGACGGGGAGTCCTGAGGATGTCTTGAATTGCTAATGTGGCTAACAGGACACACAAAGAGCAAAACACAATGAGAATGTAACTCTTAGCATAGTGCCCTGATGCCTTTCACCCGGTGGGCCCCACAAATATTTTCTCATGGTAAGTAACATGAAAGTAATATTATTTCGTTTGCACAGGCCTCCAACAATATCAAAATATGTAGATGTATTACATAGATGGACTCTAAGAAATGTTTCTGGACCCAGGTTTGCAGAACAGTAAGATTAATATGTGCCTAGCTATAATGCAGAGCAGAAGGTGACAAGGGTCTCATATGTAGAAGGTGTGTGAGGAGGGGCAATCACATCCCCCTGGGGAGAGCTGCTTTCCTCTGTGACTGCTTCAAGGACAGACATTGTTTTTCCAGAGACCTTTCCCTGTGGCAGCTCCCCCGACCCTGGCCCACCAGATACGACCCCAATTTGGCCTGACTGCTCCTCTCTCGTGCCCTACCCAGGGGCACCAACAATCTGGTGATTGTTGGTCACCACTATGAATCATAAATGCCAAAAATTCAGTTATTGATTTTGTTCTATCAGGGATCATTGAAATTATTTGAAGCAAGTTCATTTGTAAGATAGCATCTGTGATACCCTGCATGGTCTCAGCAGGTGCTAGATTACTGAAGAGTAACTCATGACTGAAATAGTGAGAAGGGAGGGAAGCCGGTGTTTAGGGAGCAGCTGTCCTAGGCAAGGCACAGGGGCACCTCCATGTACATCATCCCACTCAAGTTTCATATTCACCCTGGGCAGCAGGTCGGGCTTTTTTTTTTTTTTAAGTAGGAAAAACAACAGATTATGGTTCTATTTGCTGAGAAAGTTTCTAATTTTCCATCATCAACCAAGGTGATAACTCTAAATGGAGAAGAGCCTACTATATATATATAGGGGAAAATGAATGGCAAAAAGGCAAAAGTTACTATAGAACCGTTGGCCTGTAACAGGGCTTAGCTATCGTTAAGTGCAGAAGTCTCGGAGGAGGAGGAACGGCAGGCACGTCTGGGTGCAGTGGGTGCCGATCTTTCTCATACTGCTCCGAAGGTTCTGATATGCCCCTCGCAGGCCTACTCTGCTGCTGTGGCACCCCACTGCCGCGATCACACACATGCCCTGCACTGCACTCTTCCTGCTGAAAGACATTTTCACAAAGAGCATGAACACCTGTGAACGATGCAGTGTGGTGGCAGCAGGACAGTTGAAAGACAGTAGCTAGTCCAAATTTTTCATCCTTGTTCTTTGGGAACTGAACTGGGAGTCAGAGGTGAGAGATGTGCCTAAGGTCTCCCGACTGGGAAGGGGCACATAGGACAAATCCAAAACCCACTTACAAAGCTCCATTTTCAGCATGGGCATGGCGGCCATGGGTATGAATACAATTTCACTATGCAAGAATGAATAGGTAGGAAGGCATTTAAAATTAGGTTCTCCAAAGGAAGATTTCTCCCAGGTGATATAGGGAGGGCAGGTATGAGAGGCCCTTGTCTGGACAGATGCATTGGTCACGGAGGAGGTGGATGCCTGAATATCCTCCCAAGTATGATGATAAAGACCTTGTTTGGGGTGTGTCCTGAACACAGGACTATACATGAAACAAACACAGTGCACTACATAATCCAAGAATAAGCACAGTTCCAATATTGGGAGCCCGCTGGGTAGCTGTGTCCACTTTTTTTTGGATTCTACCACAAGAATTGGGATTATACTCTTCTAGAAAGGCTTTGGGCAAGACAAACACATGGACTTCCTGGGTACACCAGTATAATCTCCTTAATTCTGAGGCAAAGCAGACAAGGTTTCTCCATCAGTTAAGTCCAGTAACACCCTGGAGCCCTTCTAGGCACTGCTCCTTCCCTGCAAAGACTGAAGGATTTTGTGGACCTTCCCCAAGGGAAGGAGGATGCTATGGCAGCTTTGGTATTTTCTGAACCTTATCGTTGGCATCAGTACATAGATGCACATCGAGGTCACAATGGCTGTCACCAGGACAATGAGGCTGGTTTCCTGCAGTGCATGAGGGGTAGACTTTTCCACCTCCAGTTCTACCACTCTAAGATGTGTCCTTCAGTATCCAGGAAAGGGGAGGGGAGGCTGGGGAGGATACCCCACTGAGCAGCACCCACTCTTTCCTTTTCCCAGGGACATCTACGAGTCTACTTAATGACCCTTAATGCCACAAACTGCCCCTAACAGGGAAGCGTCCTCCCTTCTCTCTAGTAATGGGATGTGACTGCAGGGAAGATGGGGTGCACTGCGGGGTGCATGCAGCTGGGGGGCAACTGGCTGTGAAACAAGGCTGCAGAGAGCCATGATCCAAGCCTGGCTAATGAGGAGAGACTGCCCTGTGAACACAGTGGAGGACAGGCCCATTACTTACAGACTAGAAGGCACAGGGCCAACATGACAATGTTGGTCTTTCATCAAGATTCATTGTGTGTTACTTGAACCACCTATGAATTACCCGGCCCTCCCAGGAATTGCTCATTAAGGCTTTCCTGTCATTCCTGAGCTGTGGTATTTCTTCTTCTCTGAAAACTCCCAATCACAGAAACTGTGCCTAGGACAGTGGGGTGCACGGAGCAGACATAAACAATAATACATAGGAGTTTATGACAACTTGCTGCTCCAGGACAGAAACTCCGGCCTACTCATCTTTATCCAAGTGCCTTGTTTGAGGCTCGTGACAGCTGCCCGATGGAAGTTTATTAAATGAATAGGTGGCCTTTTTATGAATTATCTGTGGAACAGAGCCTCTCCTCCTGAAATGTTTAATTGGGAGAGAGAATGGCTCCCTCTCCACTACCACCAAGATGAGGAATGCAGGGGGTCATTACAGAGGTCAGAGAAAGGTGGTAAGAGATGGCTTCACTCCCAGACCAGCTGGTAAATGGGTACACCGCCTACTAATCATGCCCTGGGAAACAGGCTGTCACACCACAGGCCAGAAGGGAGACTCTATGCCCACCCATTTACAAAAATAGAAGTCTGGGTGATAACCAGTCTCCTTCAATTGCCAAGAGCTTCCCAGATCTGGAATTAGAGGCCTCCAACAAGCCTCCCACCAGAAAGGAGGCTGAGCCATAGCTCATGCAGTAAGTATTTCCTCATGCCCTTGTGTAGATGTGGATCTGTCCATACAATGCTTCCCCAAACCACCACCCTCCTCACCCCCTTTCAAAAAACACCAAATAAGTCAAGGACTGAGGCACTTAGTTCTGCACAGATATTTTAAATTAATCTTGGAGCAACTTAAAAGGACTGTTTTTCTCCCCTGCCCCACATCGAGCACATTTTCTGGGGCAGCAGGTCACGCCTGAGTGGCATTTCCACCACTGACTCAATATCAAAATATTCCTAGGCTGCTTTCTTCCCATCATCCTTTCTTTCCCTCTGCTTTGTTTTTGATATTCTCTCCCCTCCCCTCCCCCTCTACACACACAAACATATACCACAAACCCCCCTCCCATACCCCCAACACATGCACATGTACACACACACGCACACACATATGCTTCTTTGCAAGGTATGAGTGCGCCATGGAATATGGATCCTAAACCTGGAATCCAGGTGTAGAATTCAGGGACTGGGTACTTGGACAGGGAAAACAAACATGCCTTTATCTTCACTAACCTCTAACTGGAATACAGCATTCTCTTCCATTATGAATGGAAACAATAGACTACATTCATGTTAGCAATACTCGTGCCTCTGATATCAATGGAAACACACGTTTTCATATCACATCCTGAAAAGTCATTTATGCTCATCACAACTTCAAAACTATGGAAGTTATGAAACCTCGAGTAGATCTTGCTATTTAATATGTTCCTAAAGATGTACACACATTATTGTTATTTTTTTAAATTTAGTAACTGTCTTTCAATAAGTATTTTCCAAACCTTTATCTACCATTTTGTACATTTACAAATACTATTCTGAGAAGGGGTCCTTAGCTTCACCAGGCCACAGGGGTCTGTAAGCCAGGAAAGAGAAGAGCTCCTGCTGTTGAGTGAGCATGAGACGGTAGCCTTTAAAATCTTCCCTAGAGTCATGAGGGCATGAGCCAGAGGACTCGGGGCTCACAGGCAGTGTTCAGTGGTATCATCAGGCAGGTCTAGGAGCAGAGGGGTAGTAAGGTTACTGGACACGAGTTTGGGTGGGCTTTGGAGACAGACAAAATACTGGCGGTGTCTAACTGGCAGTGTGATCTTGGGCAAGCCTCTATATCTCTCTGAGCTTCCATTTAGTCAACTCTAGGAATAATAACATACCATGCAATTCTTATGGTATGAACTGGGAGGATATATGTGTTGCAGCAATTACTGCTTGGTTGACTGGTACTTACCTGACTCTAGAAGGTCAACCTTCCCAACCTGGGAACTTCCGGGGCTAAGGGTATGACGTTTTGTTTTGCTTTGTTTTTGAGACAGGCACTATCTGTGCCTTATGCAGGCCTCTCATATCTTTGAGTTTCAGGGCTACAATGAAATGCCTCAAACTCTAAAACACATCTAGGCAGACCTAAGTCCCCTTCCTGCCTTTCTGTCCCTGGCTCTGAAATAGGCACCCAGGCCAGGCTGCAAAGCAGCAGAAGACTCAGAACAGAACAGAAAAGGAGATGTTCCAGTCCTGCCACCATTGGTCACAGGAGCCAAAGTCCCTGCTTCTGGCTTCACAGAGCTGGTGGCTCCTGACCTGGGTCTCTCGTCATTTGGTGAGCAGTGAGGGCAACTCTGCAGTCCAAGCGGCCCCTCCCACAGCAGTCAGGCCACTGGGCAAAGAGCCCTCAGGAGGGCCAGGGGAAACTTTTTGACTCCTACGGTTGTGCAAGAAGCTCCTTTGCATATCTCTTCTAAAGACTGGCTTAGGTGATGTCCAAAAGTCCTGCTGTAGAAGGAGTCTATATATTCTTTAAAAATTACATATATTGATTTTCATCTGATTATAAATTATAAAAGCTTAGAAAGCACAGAAAATTTACACAGAGAAGTTAAAATCAACCGTAAGTCTGGCCCCTAAAAATCAAAACTACTAACACTGTGGTGAATTTTCTTCCAGTTATACCTACATTGGCACACTCATACAAATTGGGATAATTATATATAGTTTTATATCCTGATTTCATCACTTGAAAATACCTAGAGGCATTTTCAATATGAGCTCTTAAAAGACACAAAACCATTGTATCAGAAGCTGTCTGTAAAATTCACAAGTTACTAAGAGACGTTATGGTATTTCCTAAGAATAGTACTGTGCATTTAAATGTGTTATTCCCAGAAACCCAATAGGAGGAGAGCCCGTTTCATTCTTCTTAAAGTGCATTTAATAGTAAGCTCTCCTCTTTAGCTTAGAGGAAATTTAGAGAAGACACTTTTTGCCCTCAGCAAATAGGCACTATATGATATTTTTCTTTTTCACTTTCTCATATTTCCCCTGATAATGGGAAAGCTTTGAAAATTCACTGCTGGAAAAAAATGGGGTCTTGCTTGAGAAAGTGTTCCAGGAGCTGAAGAAAAACCTCTAGAAAGAAATAGCATGGCAGGAAGAGCCCTGGACTTCAAACAGAAGAAAGTTGGATTCATATGTCAAGTCCACCACTGCAGCCCTGAGATCAAAGAGCACCCGTTTCCTTGCCATCAGCTGAGACGCCACCACCCACCTCAAAGGATTAAAGGCTGTAAAGATTAAATAAGACTCAGTGTGTGAAAGTGCTTTGTCAGTAGTAAAGCACACTGCAGGACAACAGTCACTAAGTCATGTTATCGTGACTGCTAACAGTATTGTTATTTTTGTTGCTTAGCCAGCTTGAACCACTCAGTGCAGGCCCTGGGAGGGGCAGAGTCCAGCAGGGCGAAAGTGTAGATGCTGCAACCGCACTGCACTTCCTACTTTGGCCAACTTATTTAGCCTCTCAGTTTCTTCATCTGTGAAATGGGATAATGATAATACACACACCTCATAGGACTCTTAAGAGGAATAAAATGAGTTAATTTATACACAGTGTTTACAACAATACCTAGCATAATAAACACCATATAAGGGGAGCTTTAAAAAGTCAGTGATCAATAGCCAAATGTAAGAATGAAATAAATGAATACAAACTAAGGCCAGTAAGCACTTTTTAAAAAAGTTTTCCACAAAAGTATTATCATTAGAATGTTGGACCAGAAGCCCGTTTCCCTAAAAAGCTATGCCATGCCCCCCAAATCGGGCCAGCTCCACCCCTACCTTCTCAGCATCCTGCTCAAAGAGCCGCAGCTGGAAGCACTGGTCCAGCTTGAGCTTGCGCACATGCCACATCTGGTGCAGGTGCTGCCGGGTGGAGTGCAGCTTATCCAGGAGGCTGGTGATCTTGGGAACCAGACTCTGGAAGTCAGCGCTGCCCGGGATGCAGTTGCGCCCTGAGAAGCCGTCGCTGCAACGGATGCACTGCAGCAGCCGCTGCCCCTCCCGGTCCAGCTCCTCCACAGGGGCCTTCAGCACCTTCTTCTTAAGCTGTGTGTGCTCATCAATGAGCCGCCGCGAGCCCTCCACATCGACGGGGAACTCCTTCCGGGCCAGCATCTCCTGTAGGTCCTCGAGGCGCGAGAGCAGGTGCACAGCGCTGTTGAAGAACTCCTCCAGGGAGAGCCGCAACTCAATCCACTCCTCATGGTTGTAGTCCAGGGAGCCATCGAACTCCTCAGTCAGCTGAGAGGGGTCCACCAGCTTCGTGAGGCCCTCCACGGACACCATGCTCGTCTGGAAGGGGCAGACACAGAGAGAGAGACTCACTGCTATGGGGCTGAGTTGGGGGAAAGACCCCAGGGCAGTGGTAGGAGGAAAAGAGAAAGGTCAAGGGGAAAGGCCCCCATAAATCCACATAATAATGTCTACAGCTTGCCTAGGAAAGCGTGAGTAGGAGAGTGTGCAGCCCACTGGTCAGGAGCCACAAGTGAGCCAGGGTCAGCAGTTTCAGCAGACAGCCTCTCCACCCGCCCACCATTTGCCACTTACGTCTCTGCTGCCCTCAGCTTCCTCCTCCTCACCCCAAGGTTGGAAACCGGGCTTAAAATTTGAGAAGCAGAAGAACAGACCTAGTGCCTGGGGGTTTAGCTCTTAATAGCTTTAAAACCCAGGCCCATGAACCAGGACATCACCTACCGTTGGATTAAGTAGTATGCATCAATCCTTGGGAAAGAGTGGATCTTTCTGCCCCACCCCTAGACTCCCCCTCATAGCACATCCCCTTCTCTGGTACAGTGAGCAGAACCACGGCTGGGAGACAGGGATTCTGGGCCCTCGGTTTTCTCCGTGAGCCCCCTTTGAGCTCTTGGAGAGCAGAGTGGAGAAATGTATGTAGCCAGGATGCAGGGCAACAAAGGACCCCAGGCAAACACTAACTTACCATCAAGTATCTTTTACTATATGATTTCCCATTTCTCTTTCCTGGAGAAGGAGAGGCTATCAAAGAAATATCTGGGTCCAGCCCTACATTCATTAATTGTGTGAATTGGGGCAAGTTATTTAAGTTCTCAGAGCTCCAATCCAGTCTCCTCCTCTGTGTAATGAAGATAATACTATTTTTCTCCTCGGAATTAAATGTGTCAGTGCGTGTAAAGCACCCAGGGTGCCTGGCATGGAGTACTTGCTCAGCCCATGTGAGCGCTCATTGTGATGATCTGAAGGCTGCATCATTACTGGAACCCTTAAAAGCCATTTGTCTCTCTGTCTTTCTATTCTCCAAGCATCTCTTTTTCTTCTCCCTTTTCCCTCTAGGATGGGAAGGAGCTGCCTGTGTCTGGAATGAGGGTTCTCCAATTTGACTGATCATTAGAACCCCTTGAGGAGCTCACAGAAACACTGATGCTCACACCCCACCCCTAGAAATTCTGATTTAGCCAGCCTGGACCGAAGCTCCAGCACGTGGAGTTCTAGAAGCTCCTAATGCGCAGCCAGCGGCACAAGCCTCTGCGAATCTAAACTTCTGCTCCCCAAAATGTGCCCTTGAAGTAGCAGCATTGACACTACCTGGAAGCTTGTTAGAAATGCAGAATCTTAGGCCCCACCTAGACCCTACACTGAGACAGAATTTGCGTTTCACAAAATCCCTAGGGGGCTCTGTGCATTTAAACTTTGAGAGGCCCTGTCTTAGAGCACTTTCCCCTTTGAATTTGGCTCAAAGTTTACCATTTCCAGGAAGTCTCCCGTGACTACATTCATCATTTATTCATTAAGTATTGACAAGCCCGTCCTCTCATCTCTGTCCTCACTTATCATCTCAGTCTGCACTAGGTATTTCATTTGCTGTTTGCAAAATACCACTTTGTAAGTATTCTTCTGAGTGGGAGACCCCTAGCTGTCTCTCTTGTGTACTTCTTGTTTAGGAGGCAGGGACAAGCTCGCTCAGCTTGGAGTGAAAGTGGGTTACAGGGAGATGGGAAGTCTGGGCAGGTACATTAAAGCAAAAGTTTCAAGACTTCTTGTAAAGATCATTTTCAGTCTCTTCAGCTTATAAATTTTTATGTTTGTTGTCGCCACCTCTATATAAACAAATCAAAAATACAAAAAGCACTCATTTCCCTGTAGGACCCCTAGTGTTGGGTAGAGCTGCTGGGAGAATATGAGAGGTAACTGTTTTTTACACCAAGTCAAACTTCTTGTGTCATTTATGCAGAGTGAGAACTGCCTCAGTCAGGTTGTGCTCAGTGGCAGCCTACTGGGGCCACTGCTGCACACAAAGGTGTTCCTGGCCCGGGATCTCTTGAGAGTTGCTGTAAGATTAAGAGGAGCTCGGTCTTTGCAACATACGCATGAATACAAGGTTCATCCCCTTGCAGATGAGCGCCAGAATTTTGAGAAAGGCGAACAGTTCAGATTTGGCTGAACAAATGTTCCCGAATCATTGATTTAATCTGATGTATTGTCATAAAAAATTCTCAAGGGATACGTATACCCTTTGGAAAAGTTTAATTAAAAAATAACATGTATTCCCTGAATATAAAAGTAATACATAAATCTCAAAAGAAAATATGAAGAAAATAAAATTCATCCATAATCGGGCCAATTCTAATAAACCACTGTTAACATTTACATGTGTCTCTCATTCTTCTTCTCTATATGTATGCTTAAAAAAGCATCGCAGATTATATAGCCTATATCATTTTATAACCTGCCTTCTTTTTTTTATTAAGGTATCATTGATATACATTCTTTTAAAGGTTTCACATGAAAAACACTGTGGTTACTACAGCTACCCATATTACCAAGTCCCCCCAACACCCCATTGCCATCACTGACCATCAGGGTAGTAAGATGCCAAAGAGTCACTACTTGTCTTCTCTGTGCTACACTGTCTTCCCCGTGACACCCCCACACACACACCATGTGTACCAATCATCTTCCCCTCAATCCCCTTCTCCCTCCCTTTCCTTCCCACCCACCCTCCCGCACCACTCCCCTTTGGTAACCACTAGTCCCTTCTTGGGGTCTGTGAGTCTGCTGCTGTTTTGTACCTTCAGTTTTGCTTCATCATTATACTCCACAAATGAGGGAAATCATTTGGTACTTGTCTTTCTCCACCTGGCTTATTTCACTGAGCATAATACCCTCTAGATCCATCCATGTTGTTGCAAATGGTAGGATTTGCTTTCTTCTTATGGCTAAATAATATTCCATTCTGTATATGTACCACATCTTCTTTATGCACTCATCTACTGATGGACACTTAGGTTGCTTCCATATCTTGGCTATTGTAAATAGTGCAGCAATAAACGTAGGAGTGCATATGTCTTTTTGAATCTGGGATCTTGTTTTCTTTGGGTAAATTCTTAGGAGTGGAATTCCCAGGTCAAATGGTATTTCTATTTTTAGTGTTTTGAGGAACCTCCATATTGCTTTCCATAATGGTTGAACTAATTTTCATTCCCACCAGCAGTGTAGGAGGGGGTCCCCTTTCTCTGCATCCTCTCCAGCATTTACTGTTCCTTGTCTTTGATGCTGGCCATCCTAACTGGTGTGAGGTGATACCTCATTGTGGTTTTTATTTGCACTTCCATGATAATTAGTGATGTGAAGCATCTTTTCATGTGCCTGTTGGCCATCTGAATTTCTTCTTTGGAGAGTTGTCTGTTCATATCCTCTGCCCATTTTTTAATCAGGTTATTGGCTTTTTGGGTGTTGAGGCATGTGAGTTCCTTATATATTTTGGATGTTAACCCCTTGTCAGATATGTCATTTACAAATATATTCTCCCATACTGTAGGATGCCTTTTTGTTCTGCAGATGGTGTCCTTTCCTGTACAGAAGTTTTTTAGTTTGATGTGGTCCCATTTGTTCATTTTTGCTTTTGTTTCCCTTGCCTGAGGAGATATGTTCAGGAAAAGATGCTCATGTTTATATTCAAGAGATTTTTGCCTATGTTGTCTTCTAAGAGTTTTATGGTTTCATGACTTACATTCAGGTCTTTGATCCATTTCAAGTTTAGTTTTGTGTAGAGAGTTAGATAATAATCCAGTTTCATTCTCTTACATGTAGCTGTCCAATTTTGCCAACACCAGTTGTTGAAGAAGCTGTCATTTCCACATTGTATGTCCATGGCTCCTTTATCATATATTAATTGACCATATATGCTTGGGTTTATATCTGGACTCTCTAGTCTGTTCCATTAGTCTATGGGTCTGTTCTTGTGCCAGTATAAAATTGTCTTGAGTACTGTGGCTTTGTAGTAGAGCTTGAAGTCAGGGAGCAAGCATAATCCCCCCAGCTTTATTCTTCCTTCTCAGGATTGCTTTGGCTATTCAGGGTCTTTTGTGGTTCCATATGAATTTTAGAACTATTTGTTTTAATTTGTTGAACAATGCCATTGGAATTTTGATAGGGATTACATTGAATCAGTAGATTGCTTTAGGTAGGATGGCCATTTTGACAATACTAATTCTTCCTATCCATGAGCATGGGATGTATTTCCATTTATTGGTGTCTTCTTTAATTTCTCTCATGAGTGTCTTGTAGTTTTCAGGGTATAGGTCTTTTACCTCCTTGGTTAGGTTTATTCCCAGGTATTTTATTCTTTTTGATTCAATTGTGAATGGATTGGCTTTCCTGATTTCTCTTTGTGCTAGTTCATCATTAGTATATAGGAATGTAACAGGTTTCTATGTATTGATTTTATATTCTGCAACTTTGCTGAATTTAGTTACTAGTTCTAGTAGTTGTGGGGTGGATTCTTTAGGGTTTCTTATGTACAATATCATGCCATCTGCAAACAGTGACAGTTTAACTTCTTCCTTACCAATCTGAATGCCTTTTATTTCTTTGTGTTGTCTGACTGCCATGACTCTAGGACCTCTAGAACTATGCTGAATAAAAGTGGGGAAAGTGGGCATCCTTGTCTTATTCCTGATCTTAAAGGAAAAACTTTCAGCTTTTCGCTGTTAAGTATGATGTTGGCTATGGGTTTGTCATATATGGCCTTTATTATGTTGAGGTATTTGCCCTCTATACCCATTTTGTTGAGAGTTTTTATCATGAATGGATGCTGAATTTTGCTGAATGCTTTTTCAGCATCTATGGAGATGATCCTGTGATTTTTGTCCTTCCTTTTGTTGATGTGGTGGATGATGTTGATGGATTTTCGAATATTGTAACATCCTTGCATCCCTGGAATAAATCCACCTTGATCATGATGGATGATCTTTTTGACGTATTTTTTAATTCAGTTTGCTAATATTCCATTGAGTATTTTTGCATCTATGCTCATCAGGGATATTGGTCTGTAATTTTCTTTTTTTGTGGTGTCTTTGCCTGGTTTTGGTATTTATAACCTGCTCTTTTTCAAAAGAATGTATCATAAGCATTTCCCAATGACACTATTTTCTAAAAATAATTTTTAAATGGCTTCCTAGTATTTGTGTATTAATGTCACCAAAACTAATGGGTATTTAGGATACAAACTATAAATGTATATTTTGTGTATGTAGATCTATGTAAATATGTGTGTACGTATGTGTGTATATTATTGCAAAAATCACTGGTGATCAACATTCTTAAAGACATTTTCGTACTAATTTTAATTAGCTCTTTCCTTACCTTTTTGTTTTGTTTAATTTTTATATTAAAAATATTTTCCTAGAAGAATTACTAGATCAGTGAATATAAACTCTTTTTAAGGGATTTGATACAAATTATAGTTGTTCCCAGAAACAACTTCCCCTGTTTTACAACCCACCAATAGTAAACAGGATTGCTTAATGACACTGTGCACTTGCGACAATCTCTTGAGCTTCTCCTTCTGAGCTCATTGGTAAGGCACAATAGTTAGGAATCCTGAGATATCAGCCTGATATGTTGCATATTGTAGATACAGAAGTGGAAGTGAGAAACGTGTGAGTGACAGAACGGGAAGGGAAAGGGAGTCAGAGAGAGAGGTCTGACTCACCTCAAAGATGAATTTGGAGCTGCCAAAGTTGGTCTTCTGTTTCTGCCAGAAGTTGTCAGGTTTGATGATGAGGGCCACATGGATCTCGGCTGGAAAGGCTTCCTGCAGTGTCTTGAGGAGTGGCTTGATGAGGTCCCACTTGGAGCCCCGCATGTCGATGATGACGGTAAAGCCACGTTTGCACACGTCCTCACTGTGGGGAGGTGAGAGGTCAGACATGGTCACTCTGGGCAGTGGCGACTGCAGTATGCAGTGAAAAAGAAACCAGAAACCTACATTCCTTTTCATCTGGACCACCCTTCCAACCACATGCCAGGTCTCCTGGCTGCCTTGCAATCCAACTCAAAACATACTGCCTCAGAAAACCATCTGACCTGAGGGCATTCTGACTTGTCCCAGCACTTAGCAAATAACTCAGCCTTCACTATAGTCAACTGTACTTGTTGGGATGCTTACTGGTTAGGTATTCACAGTTGCATTTGGTTTTCTTTTAGTTTTATTCTCCCTCCCATTTCTGGGATGAATCATGCTTTCCCAATTTGAATACAAGCTCTCTAAAGACAGGGACCCTGTTACCCTTAAATCTTAGATGGAAAGTCCTTGGTATGAGTGCTGGCCCCTGTGCCCACAACAAGGCAAGCACTGATGCACTTTACCAGTGAACCCAAACTGGGAAAGAATCTTTTTCAATAAAGGGCTCTAGGCTGATTCTGTCAATTGATTAGAGATGGTACACAAAGAATTAATAACACAATATTGTCACCACTGTATAGAAGATGTACTACCCGTAGTTCAAAATGTATGTCGACTTTTTGAAAAAAAATCAGGCTGCTGCATCATGCTGATTATTCTGAGGTGGCCAAGGTCGGGATGATCAGAACAGTGGGTACAGCGCAGCGGTCTCCGTGGACTTGTGTTATATGGTCAGAGTATAAAAAGGCATGTTTCAGGAACTTCAGAGAGGGGAAATGTCTCTTGAAATCAAGGTCAGAAGAAGTGATAGTGACTATCTTGAAAATCAAAAAATAATCAGACTAAGTGAATCTAAATGTTGCTATATAACTTATTAAGTAGCAAAGTTTATTTAAACACTTGGACTTTAACTACAACTCCTAAGAACCAAAAGAAAAAAAAATGAAGGTCAAAATAGTTATAACATCTCAGTTTGGAAGAAAGTCTACGTTTTGGAAGTTAAGGGTTTTTCCTTCTATCCTTGTTGGCTTATTTAACCTATGTATTTATTTTATAACTCAAAATAGACCTTGGTTAATTCATATTTTTATGTAAACACTGGTGTAGTATTTCCTTAGGGTATTTCACTTAATTTCCTATTTCCCAGACTGTACTTGTTTAAACCTCTGTGCGCCCTGTGCAGGTAGTATGACCCACAGATGTGCACCACCACATGTCAGTCATTTACAGCTATTGGAGGTAAGGCCAGGGTTGGAGGATCAAGGCCACAAAAGGAAACAAAACCCCTTTTCAGGCTTCATTCTCAAATCTCAACCAGAGTGTGAATGAGACTGGTGAGGAGACCACAGCTTCTGTGATTATGTGAGCGCCTCAAGCATAAGGCAGCTTACTTAGACCTCCCAGTTAGATAGGAAAACTCCCCAGGCAAGGATTCTCTTTCCATCTCTTCTTGTTGATACAAAGTACTAGACTCAGCATAAGCGGAAGGCTGTGTCTTTTGCTTCTCCCCAAACACTGCATCCCAAAGGAAAGGAGCCACCTCTTCTCCTTGTCTGATACTTACTGAGCCAACAAGTGGCCAGTCTTCCATGAATAAGTTTTTCTGCCCTTTTGTCTGAAAGCAACATGACTCTTTCTTGAATTTCAGGTTTTCTTTCCCATTATAAGGGAAGCTAATTATAGAAAAATTAAAATATTCAGAGATTTGTATAAGAGGAGCTAATGGTAGGAATTCATAATACTCTGGCCTATTTCCTTCTGGTCTTTTTGTGCACATACTTTTCACACTGTACAGTGGTCCACTTTTCACTGTAACCATTTTTTCTCAAGTCTAAAACTTTTTTGAAACAGTTATGTTTAATGATATTTTATACCTTTACCTACCTTATTTTTTTTAATAATAACAACCCATTTATTGAGCGCTTACAATGTGTTTAAACTATGCTAAGAATTTTTCCATTTAATACAACAAGTTTATATAGTAGGCTCTATTTTTTTTTCAGTTTTTTTATTATGGTATCACTAATATACAATCACATGAGCAACACTGTGGTTACTAGACTTCCCCCATTATCAAGTCCCCACCACATAACTCATTACAGTCACTGTCCATCAGCATAGTAAGATGCTATAGAGTCACTACTTGTCTTCTCTGTGCTATACTGCCTTCCCCGTGCCCCCCCCTACATTATGTGTGCTAATCATAATGCCGCTTAATCTCCTTATCCCTCCCTTCCCACCCACCCTCCCCAGTCCCTTTCCCTTTGGTAACTGTTAGTCCATTATTTATACCTACCTTATTTAATCATTCTCTGTACTGCTTTACAGAAAAGCTTACCAACTTACATGTCTACCAGCAATGCCTGAGCACACCACTGCCCCTTAGTGTATCCTTACAAGCACTGGTCATTGAACTTTTTATATCTTTGCCCATTTACTAGGAAAAAGATTGCATTCCTTTAAATTTGCATTTTTTGATTACTAGCTATAGGTTATTGGCTCATAAGTATTTCTTCTGTGACTATCCTAATCAGTACTTTTATCCATTTTTCTACTGAGGCTTAATGGCTTTTCCCATCACACTTAAGTTCATTTTGCTTGACTCACATTTGTTGCATGGCCACTTACGTCAGGCACTGCAGGGTAGATGAGGGTTTTGCCTTTTCTTAGAGACAACTGACTTCCTTGTCTGCCTGTTCCTGAGGCTCTATCACTGTTACCTTAATTATACTGACATGAGAAATCTCCACCCTAACAACAAATAGTCAGCATTGCTACCAAGAGTTGGGAGTTTAACTACCCCAGTACCTAAATATGGTGATCAGTAGCAGCTTAAACACTATTAAATAATAATTTCTGACAACTCAAAGTAGAAATCAGATACTAATATTCCTTAGGAAGTTCTCACTAGCCCAGGAGATGGGGAAAGAGGCCCAAGGGATCACTGCAGAGAGCTAATGTAATTGGCCTCTTTCTGCAAAAACAGCTATTCTCCCAAGACGCTTTGTGTGTTTGGTCTCAAGTAAGGAACAAAGCTTAAGGAAGAGGAAGGAAGAGTAAAAAGTAAGGAAGAGGAAAAAGAACTTTCAACCAGTGTTTACTCTATGCAAGGATTGTAGTTGGGCACTTGACTTATGTTATTTTATTTTATTGTCACAATTATAAACTTAACATGGTTATCTTAATGTAAGAGATGGTGAAATTGAGGTACAGAATTTGCCTAAGGTCACATAACTAGTAAGTGGCTAAGCAAAGTGTCAAAACCAGGACTTTAAATTAAAGCCCACACTCAGGTCACCATATCATATTACACACCACCGTATATGTATACTCATGATGTGTGGTGTTTTGTGACTGGGAGTAAGGTTAAGGGTCAGTCGTGAGGGAGTTAGATTAGGGAGCTCACAGGAAATTAAGGAAGGAATCAAGTAGATGACCTCTATTCATGATCTGTGCAAAATCAGAAAATCACAGAAGCAAAAGAACAGGGCATATTGAGAAAGTTCAAGTAATTCATTTTGGTTTGGGCATGAGAGTAAATGGCAGAGTGCTGAGAGAATGCGGTGCTGGGTGCTTTAGAGAGCCTTCTTCTGGGCTCCAACCCTCCTCTTGCACCCATCACACAGGGAACAAGCCTTACCACAGAGTCTGCGCTGCCTCCAACCCAATGCTAGATCAGGCTCCTAGTACCTGAAACCCTAAAATTCTCTGCCCAAGGGGCCCTTAGCCTACTTCCTAGGTCCAATTCCCCAAGGACAAGTAACACCACCAGCATGAGCACCCTTAGTCCTGAGAGGTGGCAAAGGGCTGCTATTTGCAAAGATGTGGCTAGAACATGGATGTGTGAGCTAAGGTGTCCACGTGCATGAATGAAGCCCGCAACAGAAGACAGAGTGGGCAGAGAAGGGAGGCAGAGCATGGGCTGGGGCATCACAATGTTAAAAGCAGGCCTTCCAGAGAAGAAGCACGAGTGGAAGCAGGCCTCAAATCAGGAGAGCTTGATCAATCCTAATGGCAATGAGGTTACCACTGAAGGGAATCATTTGGGAAAGAAACATAATCAAGGCATTTGGAAGGGTTACCCTGCAGCTGTGCAGAAGATTAAATCAGGGTCAGCCAGAGGGAGTGGCAAGAGCAGCAGAGAAACCACCTCCTTTGGATCTTTGCTAAAATGCCTCCTAAGTGAAGTCTTGCTTGGGCTGCCCTATTTAAAGCCACAGCTGTCATCCCACCCTCCCTTTCCTGATTTATTTTTGTCTTTAGCACTTATTACCATCTGGATAGTATATTTTACTTACTCATTTATTGTCCACCTACCCTCAGTGGAAAGTAACCTCAGTGAGGGCAGGGAATTTTGTATTGATGTCACAGCTGGATTCCCAGGGCCTGGTGCATGTGCTAAGACACAATACACGGAGGAGGTTTAGGTAGCAGTTAAGGGTAAGGAATCTAGAGCCACCCTTCCTCAGTCTGAATCTGGCTCCATCATTACTTACTGAGGAACCTTAGGCAAGTTAATTTTAACTCTACACCTCAGTTCCTTCACTGTAAAACATAAATAACAGTAACTACATTACAGAGTTATTTTAAAGGTTAAGTTTGTTAATACACAGAAAGCACTTACAAGGGTTCCAGGCACAAAATCTGTACTGTGTAAGTAAGTCTCAGCTGCTGTAGGAGACCCTGCCCACCCAAGGCCCCTTTATGGACCACTGAGCCCCCCTTCATTACTCCCGAGCCCATCTCTGGAAACTTGACTGGCTTCTCGGAGTGACGTGTGCCACTTCTCCAAGAGACACGGGGGTGGTTATACCCCCACTCCAGGGGGACCAGTGCCTCTTAGATAGGGGTGCCAAAGCTCAGACCCATTACCTCAAGGCAGAGTAACTCTGAAGTGTGACCTATGTTATAGAGCCTCCTCACTGCCCCAGTCCTTCTCTGGCTGGACTTCACCTGAGATCGCATCCTTCCTTGGTCCTTCCCCTTTGCTACTCTGCTTCTCCCACTCTTTGTAAGTTTTTCCTGAAGAGAATGCCCTTCCTAAATCATTTGCTCCTGAATCCCTGTCTCTAGAAACACAGCATAAGACATACATATATGAACATCACACACATATATGAAATTCTAAAGGCAATTTGATATATGGTCTGGAGATTAAAAGAGAAATAAATCTGGGTTGCAAATTTTGACTTGGGAGTCACCCAGTGCCTGGCACATAGTAGGTATCCAATAACATTTGCTGAATGAATAAACCCATGAGCAGTGGTGGTAGATATGTACAGAACTGGGTGAAATCATCCTATGAAAACAAGTAAGATGAAAAGAATCATCTTCTGAGTCAAGGATAGAGCTGATAGGAATATCAATATTTAAGAGATGGGAGACGAAAGTAGATGAGCCTGAGAAAAAAAATGCAGAGAGGTTAGAGAAAACCAGGAGAGGAGTGAAGTCAAGTCAGAGAGGAAAGGATTTCAAGGAGGAATTCAGTGTCAAATGCTGCAGAGAGGTAGGTCATTAGCTGAGATCAGAACTATTGCACTTATCATCTAAGAGGCCTTGGTCCCACTGGTCAGAGCAGTTTCAGTGGAGTGCTAGGGCAGGAACTGGGTGGAGCAGGGAAGCAGTCTCCCTAGTTGACCTCTGAGATGATTAGAGGAAATGTCAAAGCCATCAGAAGTTGCTTTTGGTGCACTCCCAGCCCCTGGCCCTGTCTCCCCAACTCTAGAACAACCAGGGTCTGCACACTGCTCTCTGGCTACCCGGAACCTCACGCCATGATTCCCCAGTCTGCCTGTCCCCCCAGCCTCCATGCCCAGACCTCTTTTCCTCTCAGTGTGCTAAGATAGGGAGCAGGTAGAGCAAACCAATTCACACTGGAATATAACTAACAGGGAGCTTTCCTTTTCCCTTTAGGTAATTTACCTTTCAAATGGTATTTCTTAGCCCAGATTAAATTTCCAGGGGCAGAATTTTGCACTGTGTATGGTGGGGATGAGAGCACAGCAAGGTGGAGTTTGGTGCAACAGGCCTTCAGATTCACTACGGACAGGAAAGGCAGGTGAGTGACCCTCCCCATCTTCACCTCCCGTGCTTTAGACGGAGAAGGCAACCACTGCCCCATCTCCCTACCCACATTCCCACCTGGGGCTTGAGATCTGGATCCACTTGGCCAGCTTCTCACCCTCTGTGATAAGTTATAGTCCCTTCAAACTGAGTTGTAAACTGTTCCATAGACTCTCAGGAGTGATCAGGCCCAGATCATAAACGTATGCTGAATGACCAGATGGTAGACTGGATAGGTGTCTCTTGTCCTCACTTCTAGACCATTTACTCTTTTGTTCATTACATGTCACTGGGGCTATTTTCACTCAGCAAGCCTGAGCTATCTCAAAAAAGCCTTTGCACCCCATTTGGCAATGTTTTTCAAACTTTAGTGACTTTCATTATCACCTAGGACACTTGCTTTAAAATGCTGATTTGGGGGACACTTTTTAGATATTCTGATGAAAATCAGGCTGGGATGAGGCCCAGGAGTCTCATGGTGATCCAAGGACAACACCTATACTCTCTTAGGTGTGGTTTGTGAGTTTAATGACACTCACTTGTCTAAATCAGATTCAGGACAGGCATTTACAAACAGTAGTTAACAAACAACTATATAGTCAGAACAATGTTTGCAAGGTGAACCAACAGCTATGCTACATAAGAGCCTGTCAAAAATGTTAGCAGGTTTCTTTCTCCAGCTTCATGCTCCCTCGAATGGAATTATTTATTGCAAGCACAGGCTTGGGAGGAGTTCTGTCCTTGCAGTGCATTTCTCTGGTTCTTTTTTGCAAAAACTGAGTTCCTCCTCTTTTAAGGTCTAGGGAGGCTTTTTCTGAAGGGCCTGACAGCTGCACTCCCCAATCTATCTGTGCTCAACCAGACACCTGCTGGAGACCTGCCTTCCTGGTCATCTCTCTCTACTTCTAAATTACCATGAAGTCATTGTGGAGTTTCTGCTTCTTACCATGCATCTGACCTGGCGGCCTCATCTGAAGCTTCTGGGCAAGTCCTGGGTTCTCTCTGGGTTCCCATAGGTCTCGTCCACATCCTGATACCCCCCGAGTTGTCTCTTGACTCTGTGAAGGCTGTCCCAAGTCTTACTGGTCCAGTTGTGGAGGGTCTCAGTGGTGGGTGGTGAGGAACCAAAGAATAGGCTTGCCACGGTGACCCTCTGTCCTCCTGGTGGCCCCCCACACCCAACAGAGGTCACAACTTAGCAGCCTGTTACTGAACCCATTCCCCCAAAGTGGTTTTATTAGGCGCAGTTTCACTGTTGTAATGCTTTTGAGTATCTTTGGAGGAGGCTTAAACGCTCTAGACTTGGAGCAGCTGTTTTCGATAAAAATGGGACATACGCATATATTAGTAATAAAAGTTAATTTTACTAATCACATGAGAACCTATGTTGCTAAGCACTTCATATGCATTATCTTTTTATTCCTCACATGAAACTTACTATTAGCTGCTATTATTATCTGACCCTGCCTCTGAGGAAACTGAGGTTCAGAGAGGTTTAGTAAGTTGCTTAAAGTCACCAGGAAGAGGCAAAATCAGTATCTCAATCTGTTCTGGTTGATTCTAGTTTCTGTCATGCTACCTTGCTTCAGAGAGACACAGAATGCTTGAGTTGAAGAAACTTTAATGTTCATTCCCTCTAACCCTTCATTTTGGAGCCGAGGCCAGCCAGTTCCAGAGAGGTAAGTGACTTGGGGTCACACAGTTGGGTGGATGTTTTGGCCATCTGGGTGAGACATCGTGGTGTCAATCTCCCTGCTTCAGGGTTTCTATTAATCTACGAGAACTCTGGAACTAAGAGGAAGAAAACTCCTCCTAGACATCAGATTATCTGGCTTGGAAGCCCAGGGGTATCCTGTGTTGAGTACTAAAGCCTCTTCCCTAGGAATGAGGACCATCCTCCCCAGTTTCCACTGTGCTTGGGCAGCAGAGAGACAGTTTACCTCAGCACCTGTGACTCGCCTGAAACAGCTGCTGGAATAAATATAACATCAATCCATCCTGATGGCAGTGGGGGAGCAGAGATGCACAGTGGGCACCGCCCAGCACACCAGGCAAGAGGGAAGCGTTTCTGCTTAGTGTGTCCGCTGGGGGCTGCTCACAGGGCTAGCTGCAGAGTGCCTGCAGTCTGGGGTATCAGAACCCTAGTGTGAGGGCCCAGGAGGCCCAGTGCTTGGGCTGAGATGGAGTAGGAGTAACTTTCAGATCAGACCATTCACTAGCTTGTCCAGGGAAGATGACAAATTCAGGGTAGAGGGCTAGACTGCTCACTGAGGAGTGGGCGACAAGAAGCACAAAGCAGGTAAAGGACTTCCTGTCTGAGGGCAGCACGGGCCCTGCACACACACACACACACACACACACACGTACACACACGCACACAGCGCTGGCCCTACTTGTGCAAGCAGGACTGCCAATGCATGACTATTTGGAGGGATGCCTGGAGAAGCCCCAACAACATGGTGCATGGACAGGCTTTAACACCTGGAGAGGTTCACTGAAAGCAGACAGAAACCAGCAAAGGGCGGAAGGAAGAGTAGCCCCAACAAGTCACCCACTTCACACTTTTCCCTAGAACTGTGCTGTAGCCATGGCTCCCTGAAATCATTTCATGAACTGAATTCTCTATTCAGAATTTGAGGAGGAAGGAAGGGGCCTGGAGTTCTGAAGAGATAATGATTCCCCTGACCCACTTGTGTCTGAGTTCTGCCATGTCAGTCCACGGAGAGTCTCTGGCTGTAGATCTAGGTTTTGCTTCAGTCGTTTGCACATCACTCTGGTCTGTGTTAACCTGCTTTCTGCTCCATGTTGACATTTTAAAAGCAGCTCTCTGCTGATGGCCCCAAACCATACCACATCCACTTTCTAAACAACCAGAAACAGGCAAGTGTTAAAGAAAAGTGTTAAGGACTCATTAGCACTTGCTTTAAGCTTTCTATCTGGTATAATCAGAAGCAGTAAAAAGAACATTGGAGGAGGCAGGGCCTTATAGAGAACTGAGCCACTCTCTGGGGAATGTTGCATAGTGAATGACTATCTGCCCGCACAGATAGTTCTCAAACTCATCCTTCAAATGCGGAGGGCTCCTGGGTGGTCAGGTGGCCAAGGGCAGGAGAGAGGAGCTTAGAGAGGTGGGAGGGGCTCTTGCCTGTTGTGTACCTCTGTTGGCAGGCTTACAGGTGACTGTCCACCATCAGCTGGCTTTCTTTCATGATATGACCCAGCTCCCATCAAGGCCTCTTCAGGATCCATGTTAATCCATCCAGATGTTTTTGTATGTTTTATTTTGTTTTGTTTACTGGAAGACATTCTCAGTCCACTTTCCAGGTTCATGGTTCATGATTATTCCAAAGAATTTGTGTTTTTTCTACCTATTTAAAAACACATCTTTTTGCTTCTGCACCTTTGACCTATGATGCCAGGGCTGGGGGGCAAAGGTCAAAGATGATGCTTTACCCTAAATTAGAGCCTCAATTCCTCCTCTGGAAGTGGGGAGACTCTGACTAATTGGTCTGGGACTGGGCTCAGTAGTGTTTATAAGTTCCTTGCCAATTCAAAAGTACAACCATAGTTAAGTATTACTATGTAAAGGTTCTGGAGATTTGCTTGCCCATTTCCAGGCTTAGGAATTCCTCCTTGACAGTTCCTCACCTCCAACTTTACCAGAAGCAAAACCAACTCTTGCCCCAGTCAGAGTCCCAGGGAAACCTTACACTGGAGGCCAAATAAGGAAAGATGCCATTTTCACCTCTTTCAAGTCTACTATGTAACTCTACTCAAATGAAGCTGTTTAAACAAACAAAAAACTCTGCTTGCAAAGGTGCTTAAGGCAGGCATATGGCTGATTCTCTTTCCCCCACCCCTGAACAGTGCAAAAATATTAAATAGCAGACTCAAGTCCCAAGATTGCTCCTTGCATCCCCAAATATGGCCATAAGTGATAGGTCCTGTGGTCTAAAAAAACACAGCAGGACCCCTGCATTTGCAATACTGACTTGTCCTTCATGTTACCTTTAAACCAAACACTCTCTAAGAATCAAGTCTGCTCAGAAAGAATAAACATTTGCCATCATTCAGATACTCAAAAGAGTATGCCACAGACTGAAGGGAGCTTCCAGGGAGTACCTAAAATGGCACAGATGACAGGAGAACCGAGGTGCAAGTATGCAGCCTTGTAGAGGATGGCCACCTCAGAGGCACCAGCTTGGGTCAGCTGCATAAACCCTGGTGTGTTTGCAATCAGCAGGTCATGTTTCAGTCTCATAGGCTCTGAAACACAACTTCCATTCACCAAATAGACCATGATTTTTAAATCAGACTTGCCTGGGGGCAGGGCATTTGGAAGGAGCTACTCTTAGCTAGAAAAAAGCTCAGAAACTCCTGGAGCTTTTTCTTCTAGCTAAGAGCGGAACCATTGCTCCTAGAAGTCCGGGGTTGGCTGGCCAGAGCGGGATGGTGGCAGAGGGGCAGGTTCAGGGGTGCTGGGATGGGAACTGACACATCCATTTCCAAAACAACAGCTCCTATCCTTTTCCCAGCTGCATCACACAGCTGATCATCCTCCTCTCCCTGCATGGCCCTCCACCTTCCTCAGCCCATCTCCAACAGACTCAGGGCCACACTCCTCTGGCCTTCTCCACCTCCCCCATTTTTCCCCCCAGTCAGGCTGCATGAAAAACAAGCCATCTTTTAACTTAAGAAAAAGTTATTACAAGCACTGTTCACACATCTTTGAGTAGCAGACCAAAATCGAGTCCACATTCCTAAGATGTGACCCGTCTAACCACAGTGCCTCAGTCTACATGAGACACTGGGGGCTTTCCAAGAAAGATGGAGCTAAGCCCAGAGGCTGCAGTGGTGCGCTGTGTGCCGCGCCGCCCAGCCCGTGCTGCCCCCAGAAGTGAAAGCAGTTTCTCCTTGCTTGCCCCCATCCCTCTTGCCATCACCACTCTTCCTCCTCCTCCTGCTGCATCCCTGCCTCTCCACCCTCTCACGGATCCCCCACTCTCTGAAGGGGCTCAGTTTCCTGGCAGGGCGGGTGGAACCCTCATTTAATAAACCACACACTTCCTTCAGGAAACCACCTTGGGCCAAAACGCACCTGCGCACATCTCCACTCTTCCCTCGCTCCTCAGCTAACATTCACTTTCTTGAACGTCCAGTGCCGTTTGCCTACAGCACACACAGACACTTACCAAACACACCCACCAACACAGACACCCTCAGCTACCCCTCAGGCAGTCACCCGACGGGCATGCTACTGCTCTTTATCAGCACAGCGCTCCCCTTCCCAAAGGGCGGGTGCCCTCACTCTGCAGCCAGCCTTCCTCTCCCCGATACTGATGACATCCCTGTGATTTACATGGAGGAAAATCCATGTGGTGGCTCAGGCCGGAGTGGGAGCCTGAGCACGACAAGTGCAGTCATGGAGAGCTAGACAGAGGAGACCTGAGAGGGCACATGTTTGGAACTTGAAACTACACAGGCAGGGCTCTAATGGGTCTTTGTCCCCACCCACAGCTAGCTCAGAGGCTCTGAAAGCTCAAGTGTGAGTGTAGCGCTGCCCTGGGGGCCACCAGCTGTCCCACAGTTCTGTCTATGTCAGGGACAATGCAGGGTTGTAGCAACTGGCCAGTGGGGTGGTCCTGGGCATGTCACCACATTCTCTGGACAGCATTCAGCCCTTTGAAAGTGAGGGTTGGCCTGGCTACCTCTATAATTCCTTCCTGCCTTTGATTCCAGGATTCTAATCCAGCTACTTCTTTTAAAATCCAGGACAGATTTCACATTTAATAAATTTTCTTGGATTAAGTCCATTTAACTGGTATACCTGTTTAACCACTGCCTTGAAAACCTTCGGTTTTGACTTCTCCACTGGTTCCTAGAACTTTAAACAGGCTGCAAGTCTTCCTGGAGCAAGAACTGTGTCATCCCTCATTATCCTGCAAGTTCAGGGGCAGCCTGGAAAAGCCAGAGTATTATTAGACCATTCTCTCTAAGTTGGTGTGTATGTAAGAACTAAACAACTGTCTTGCATGTGTGTAAAATTAAACCTGGACTGATTTGCAGGCATTCTAACAGAACAGTCCATTAAGTCAGGCCTGGGCTGCAGGGATGTGGGAGAATGGTTGTTGCCTTCTTCCAAGTCCAAAACAGGGTTTTTCTTCAGCAAATGAGTGGTGAAGCCTGAGTTTCTCTCAAAGGAAAACAGTCTGGAGATGAGTGAACCTTCTCTTCCTGGGCAAGAAGTCAGGGTGGGGCATGTCACAGCACTGGGTTTAGACCTTGCACCAGGCCAAGAGGAATTTCTGTGCAAATCATGGCACATGAATTACTAATGATGGGAACAGATGAAATTCCAGCTCAGGACAGCACAGGGCAGTTTGAGAGATGACAGGGAGAAAAACATACTGGTTTTGGGGTTTTTGAGTAACTCTCAAAATCAAGGCTGGTCCTTGCCTCACCTAAATGGGTGGGGAGCAGGGAGAGGGGGAGGCTCTGGAAGAAAAGTTAAGATGAGCGAGATCATCAAGATGCACACTTGGATCATGCCAGTAAATTACCCAAAGAAACATTTGTCCTGGCTGAGTCACCATGGCTCTGACGAAGAGCTCCTGTCTGGGTTCCAGGAGAAATGGGGCTGGCAGTCACACTTGCTCAATATAGAAACAGGAACACTCCTCCTTGGTGAAACAGTCCACTTCCAGTTCCCTCACATGCTCCTTTAAGCTCTGTCCTCTGGCAGAGGGCTCTGCCTTCCCTCTGCCACAAAGCCAGTCTACTCGCCCTGGCCTGGGCATCCCTTGTGCATACAGCACCTTACAGAGGAAAGAGATCCTGAAGGAGGTCTGGGGCTAAGCTCAGTGACTTCATGTATGGAAGGAGAGCCTAGCATTGGCCCCTGAGAGGTCTGGGGGTGAGATACTGCCCTTTTCCCTTGGGGAGCTCCCAGTCTAATGAAATTCACTCAATTTTCAAGGTGCTGCTCTGCATCCTCACCCACCCAACAAGACCCACCATCCCAGTGGCCCTCAAGAGGTTCACCATCTGTTAGGGAGAAAGTTTTGTGAACAATCAGAACTTATAGAAGAGATGAGGCCATCACCACTATGTGATGAGTTTTCTAGATTCAAAAGTCTTTTTCAAATTTTGTTCAAAGTATTTTGTTCTGCTTAGGTGATGCTGGACTTTTAAGAAAAAAAAAAAAGAACTCTTTTTATCTAAAGCAATCCAAGAAGAGACAAGATGTAGTGGAACAGGCAAGGAGGAGACATCATTCTTTTAGTAAAAGCTACATTGGCAAACTGGTGCAGAAATTTCCTGCAACTAGTGAATATTCTCAGCAACAAAAGCCCTAGATAATGGTGTTTTTCTTGTTCTTGCCTTCTATGTTCAGAGAAAGAAAATATTGCCTGAAAAGGAAAATTTGAAAAGACAAACTAGGGCTTTTACTTCAGTGTTTGTGGCTTATGAAAACTGAAAGAGACAGTGGGAGTTCCAAGAGATAAGTATGCTTCAGGCTTTGGGACTCCAAATCTAAGACTGAAGACAAACCAATAGGAAGGATTTTTTCTTTTAATTTTAAGAAAGATTTTATTTTGTAAAAAATGTTAAGAATTGGTTTAGACATACCACTTTATTTAGGCATTTCCCCCCCGCAAAATAGCATCTTTATGAAGTTCTCAGTTTCAAGTTGTAATTATTACATACCTAGACTAAATATTTTCACAAATATTATTTTATTGGATATTTCTCTAAGATTATATTAAATCTATTTTGTAGTTGAGGAAAAATAATTGTTGCTTAGTGTTTACTCAAGTTCCAGTGTTTCACCAAAAATTTTTAAATGAAGCCTGGAAAGTCCAAGGTCTAATGAGTAAGAAAAGCAGAACATTATCATTTGGAGTCCCTGACAAAACCCATCTGTCTTTTTGGGGCAGCCAGGCTGAGTACTCCACCACCTGGTGGCAGAATTCCTAACTTGCCAGAGTGTATATAGTAAATAATTAGTGTCAGTGTGCAAAATATACCTAAAATGTACACAACTCCAAACACCAGTGAAGGACACATGATAAGACCTGATGACAGATGAAAATAATCATATGGTGGAAGAGGGAGAAATAGCCCCAAATCTGGAACCCACCAAGTGAAAAGCACATCCTTCTTCCCCAGTGCTAGGCTGTCTCTCCAACATCTATATTCAGAGAACTCCCATATTTCCAACATTCCAGACAAAGGAGTCTGAACTAAATTTAAATCATCCTAGTTCCCTAGCATGAATTCCAGAAAAACCTGAAGGTACTGGGATTTGTTTCACCTGACCTACTAACCTAATCAAGGTGGCACCAAAAATGTCAGCTTTCTAATCAGCCTGCTGTTGGTGAACCATAGTCTTCAGGAGCCTAAAACTCAAAGTAAAAGGCTGCACCTAAGCTAGAGGCTCAGTCAGTATTGCTGCCCAGAGACAAACTCCAAGGAGACCCAAGCTGGAAGGCAGATAAGGACCACAGCTCAGACGAGCACAGGGGAGGCTAACAACCACTCCGTGGCCAGCCAGGAATCGACGGCACAACCCAGCAAAGGACAACACATCGGAGGCAAAACTAGAAAGACGCCAAGGGTAAAAAGCAATTAAGTCTTTCCAGATTTCATATCAGATCTGAACTTTAATGCATGGTTTCCATTAAGAAACCTTTAGTTTGGGAAAGTAAAAAGAATCCTAACCTGGGAGACCTAAAGGGCAGGCCCTGGGACCAAATCCTTTACTCTCTTCAAATCCAGGATCAGGATCAACTGTATAACAGATGGCCCGAATTTAAAGTTTCTTGATGGTGGTGATAACGATGTTTACACAGAGGGGCCTGGGCAGTGACGAGCAAATAAACTTTAATTGGAGAAATGGAGAGACTTGGAAGTCTAAGGCAAGACATACAGGAAATATAAATTGGGAAATTTGGAAAGCAATTTGGCAATGTGTATTATCAGCCTGAAAAAAAGGTCCACAATTGCCCAAATCTACCCTAAACCATCTACACTTAAAACAAAGATGTTTACTGAGAGTTATTTATAGCAATGAGGTTTTGAAAATGAGATGACAGATATTAGATATCTAATGATAGGTTAATTTAAATATAGGGTATCCCAAGACACATTATTGTGCATAAAGTTTTTAATGTTAAGATAATATTACAGTATGATGTGAAGTGAAATAAAACAAAAAGGAAATTAAATAAACAATGTGATTCAATGCTGTTTTTAAAACGCTCTACAGAAAAAAAGACAGGAAGAAAATATGTCAGCATATTAATTGTTACTATGTCTAAATGGTAGAGATACAAGTATTATTTTTAATTCTTTATATTTTTGCACTTCTTTTCTATAATAAAGAAATGTTTTTCTAATAAAAGAGGTCAAGACTTTCACTTTTTCACACTATAGGGAATATATAGTCTTTCATCAGTATTTATTGTGGGCCTGCTAGGGTGTTACTGACCTTACTGCTATAACTACTATTCCTATTTGTGCTAATGCTAACCTTAACCATCTCCCTAACCTTGACTTTGACAAAGCAGTGCTAGGGACAATGAAGGACAAGTGACAAAACGAGGTCCCTACTTTCAAGCAAGGAAAGGGAAAGAAACTGCTGTTTGCTCCTGGCTCCTTCTGTGTGCCCAGTCCTGGGCTAGTACCATGCATGTATTCTCATGTGATCCTCACCACCACTGTGTTAGGTAATATCTTTAGGCCTATTGACAAGGGAGGAAATTTGTCAGCAAGCATGCACAATTGTTCTTCTAGAGGGGAGGGTTCCAGGGTTCATCCTTCCTGGGCTGAAATTCACAGCAAAACTTCCAGGATCAATGTTTTTCCTTAAGCCCACTCTTTCCTGACTTACCAGTCCACAGGTCCACTCCCACCAAGTCAAAGTCCCTTGTAAAGGTCATGCTGAGGACACAGCTGAAGGACACATAACACCCTCCTCTCCGTTAGGAATCCTTTTCTCCAATGTTGGGTGCTGGATCTATCACCTAAAGGCAGGTACTGGACCCTGGAATAACTGGGCTCTCACAGTTACTTCATGACACATGGTTTCTGCCTCTGATTGTCCAGGTTATTTTTCCCCAGGAAATCACAAATGCTTTTCTCTGCATTTGAGGCATCATGGCTGGTGTTCCCTCTGCCACACACATGGGCTTCCATCAGGACTGAGCAGGCACAGACATGCCAAGTCCAGCAGTTGGCATGGTCAAGGAAGTGAACCAATTTCAAAATGCTATCGGCTGACTACTAACTAATGCCAGAATTATGCTTCTGATGCCAGAGCAGAAAATAGAACCAGGCAGGTGGCTGAAAGAAACAGCACAGCCCCACGGAAACTGAACAGGACTACCATCCCTGGAATATAGTAGAGATCACACCCACCAATCCAAGCTTTACGTCACGGTCTCTGCTACTGAAAGTCTTTTACTCATCTCTTTATACAGTTTCCATGGTCTAAGTGCTTTTGCTTTTTCACTACATCTCTTGGTGGTGTTTGGTCACTAAGGCATAGTTGACTATCATCCACAGATGAGCAGTGTTTTCATATCTAAAACTGCACAACAATGACTGAGGGAGGAAGTCTGAGGCATCTTCCCTGCCACCTCTATTGCCCTGCACACCCACAGTCACCATCGCTGCCTCAAGCCAGTAGGAGCCTAGGCTTGAGGCAATCACCACCTGCATTCCCTGCATGCAGCAACCTTGACACTTAGAACCCAAAGAAAACCTTAGAGAAACCAGGTTTGATGCACAGACTGTCACTGCCCATTATCATTACAGCTGTCTGCCCCCTCATCTTCTTACCATGCACTTCCATGGTCCTGTTTCAATCCAATTCTTAGCCCATCCTTAGGAGTTACCTTCCTTCTCTTCCCAAATCTGTCCCCTCACTCCATCACTACCACCTCCTTCCCTCTGGCCCCCTCATCTCTTCAGATAATAAAAGCTCAAGATTTGCTGCTAGACCATCTGGCTCCAGATATATTGGCTGCATACCCATAGGCAAGTACCTAACCTCTCTGAGCCTCACTTTCCTCCTGTGTAATCCAGGAATAATATCACCCATTTCAAAGTGTCATAAGAATTAAGTTATGCATGCAAAAATACTTATCACAGTACAATAGGTTAAATATATTAATAATGGCTAGCATGTATTCATCACTTAGTAGATCAGTTCCAGAAGTTGGAAGCATTGAGTGCTTTTTACACACTCAAAACCATGTTTGAAAATTCATCCATGTTTTTGCATATCATGGAAAAGCTAGTCAAAGAAAACTACATATGGTACAACATGGTTTTTATAAAGCTCAAAAAATAGGCAAAGCAAAACAATATATCATTTATGAAAAAATATGGTAAACTATATGAAAAAAGCAAGAGATGGATAAAGACAAAACTCATAATAGTGGTTATTCCTGGAGGAAGTGAGAGAGACAGGGGAGTGAGGAGCCACAGGTAGCTTCAAGCACAGAGGTGATGTTCTGAAGTTGGAGGGTGGGCTCTCAGGTGTTCACTTTACTATTAAGCTTCAAGACTTCCGCATACATCAATTCCTTCATATATTGTAAACATTACTATACAAATGTGTGCATATATACTTGTCTTCAGGAGACAGACTAACAAGTACCAAGTCCCTGGGGGCTACAGAGAAATTGCTATATAATTTCCCCACACATCCTTGTGAGATGGACATTCTTTTCCCAAATTAAAAGTCAAAATATTGGACTCAAGAATATTGAGTAATATGCCCAAAGTCTCACCCTCTGCCAAATGTCACCCATTCGTCCCTCCATATCCATTCTCACCTTCTCCTTCTACCCAGTGCCCTGGGCAGCTGACCCCACAGGGACTGCATCGTGGGGCTCCCCATCACCTGGCTGCAGTCGCATTCAGTCAGGGACGAACAATGACAGGAGGTCAGAGAAAACGGAGGGCAGTGAAAGGAAAATATCAATTCCCTTACCCCCTCAGGAAATCACAGCGAGTGGCTTGACTTCCCTCCACCAAGGGCCACAGCTCCTCTCACACAGCTATCTCGCTCTGGATTCTAGGAACTGCTCCGCACCATGCTCTTACAGGCCTAGAAGTAGCAATGTGTCCCCTTCCTCCTATTTCTAGCCCTGGATAACTCGGGATCCAAACCTTGCTGGTTTCCTTGGCTTGCTGGTTCCTCGCCTGCATCATGTAAGCTGTCTTTTCATTAAACTCTTCTCAGATTACCCAGGTTGAGTGGACACGTGTTTTCTGACTGAGAAGTGCTGGACTGACCCAGTGTCTTCTCTCTCCTAAGATGCCACTCTTCCCTTTGCCTTAAAGGTTTGCACAGTTCAAGGAAGCTGATCATAGCGGTGCTGATGTGACTTTGTGTTCCTTAGTAGCAGAGCAGAGCACTATTTGCTCTTCAAGGCTTATGTTACACACAGCTAACAACAGAGACACCTAACTGATAGTGCTGAGAAATTTGTGTGGAATATGGGAACTGTAATAGAAATGACAAGCCCTCTATACATAAGCATCAAAATTAATTTAAAATCAATCTGAAAAGGTATGTTTTAGGCCAATGTTCTCATTGGTCCTATTTTACGGACCTCCCATCACTACTCCCCACATCCTCCTTTAATCGATGATCCCAGAGCAAAGGGCAGGATGCCAACAACACATCTCAACAGGCCCTTACAACGAAACGCATTCGGTGATAACAGTTTGGATAGCTTGGGCTCGTTCATGCTGAATACAGTGGGAGGACACCCTTGTAGTTTTTACGTCCTCATCTTTTAACTGTCTTTCTGGCTCTCTCTGCTTATTTCTATTTTCCGGTGTTGCTGCACAAGGCCAGTGCTGGCTATAAGCCCAATTTATATCGTGCTGAAATCAGTAGAGAAAGAGCAAATGTTATCAAATAATAAACTGAATACTGGCACCTTTGATTGGCATTACAGAATATCCCATCTTAATTTCTTGTCATCTTTTCTCACCAATATGACACCTGCATTCCTTGCCAGAATGCTTCACTTACCATCTCAGCCATGCTGCTGAGAGCAGAGTTAAGTGGCAGATATATCAAGGGGCTGATAATTGGTGCTCTTAGGAGCAGCAGAAAGATGATCATGACAAAGCAGGACAGGAATGAGGAGGAAGAGGAAGAATTCAATGCAATAAAAAAATAACCTAGGACTTCTTTACTACATACTTAGATATTCTTATTTCAAGCATTTGGTCAACTCCCAAAAATCACAGTGGGTAGATTATCCACCCTGTAAGCTCTGCCTGGGCAATTGTTTACTCTCAGGCTAGATTTTCTATCTTGTCTCTCAATTTCTAGGGACATTTATCAGCTGACTGTATCTGAGTATTTCCTTTCCACTCCTTTCATGTACAGGTAACTGCAATCAGATAATAGGCCAGAAGGATAAACATGCTAGGTAAGTGTAGAATGGATGACAGTCAGAAAAAATTACATGAGAACTCACCAAGGTCCCTATCCGGGCCCTAGCTCATAGTAGGCACTCAAATATTTGTTGAATTGAGTGAATGGAGTTGTTAAGAAATTGAATTATAAGATTTTAAGGCCTTTTCTTAACCTGATATTCTAAGATTCCTACAACAAAATGGTAGAAAGCTTGGAGAGGACCCGAGAGATGGATGCTCCAACTCATCAGAAGCAAGAAAGAAAGTTGGAAAGGACTCATTTCAGGCCGAGATGGATCCCAAAAGAGTAACTGAGACTGTTCCAAACTCACACCCTAGGATGATCCTTGGTGCCAAGTGGTGACCCAAAATTCCCACCCCAAGTCCACAGGATCTGAAAAGCTGTTCTCTTAGGCTTTAAGATGTAGACAAAATCTGAAGTGAAATCCCAGGCCTTAACTTATTTAGGGACCCTGAGAAAGGGACAGTATGTTGGTGGGGATGGTAATATTCTGTTTTGTGCTCCTAGATTTTATGATACATCTTTTTTTTCCCAGTATCATAGAAACACAGAATTCAGGGCAGGAACATTTCTGAAATTATCTAACCCAGCCTGCAGCCTCATGCAGGAATTTCTCCAGCATCCCAACAAGAGGTCATCCAGTCCCTAGACTCAGAAGCTCCTTCTCCAGAGGCAGTGGCATGTGGGCAGCTTCTCTCTTCCCTTCAGAGTCCTGCTGTACCTTCAAACCACTGATGTAACAGAGACTAGGCCTGTTCCCTCCTCTTCGGACCTGCGCTCTGCTCTCTTACCACTTGAAGTTAGCAATTACTTTTCTTCCATATTTTCCTCCTGCCACAAAACATCCTTCAATCTGTCAACTGCGCAGACACAGTCTGTGGATCTCTTAATGCGCTGCTCCCCTGACAATACTCTCACTGGTCAATGTAGTTCTTAAAATGGGCCTGGCAGAGCTCAGTGTTGCAGAATTGAACACAGTGGTCCAGTTGTGGCCAGGACTTTGTAGGGTGTAGTGAGACGATTTCTTCCCATTCATTTATAAATTGTCACAACCACCTGTTTAATCATCTGTTCTAGAACGGTGCCAGAAAGGGCCACAAGATGACTGGTTCCTTAGATTCTGGGATTCTTTTTCATCCCTCACTGGTCCTTATTTGCCTGTATTTTGCCGGCCAGATCATTTGCCTTGGTGGTCACTGGTTTGGCACTGGGTAGGGAAATACCTTGAAACACCCCAGGTTTTCCCTAATTTTTTCAAAATATCTGTTCCTGCTCACTGTGAATACTCAATCTGCCTGGTATATAGAGGCTCTAAATATTTTTTATTAAATAAAAAAGAATGAATAAATACATGAATAAATGAGTAGGTCCCAAAGGAGTCTGTCTTTTTAGCCTCCTGGGCCATGATCAGAATAGATCATTTCTTGTCATCAGTGTCATCTACCTAATCTAGCTAATCATTTCCAGAGTTTCCCTTCTTTCCCAGAGCCATGACTAAGCAGAAGAGAGGCAAACGCTATCTGACTCACTAAGTTCTTCGGTTTCCCTCCCCCAACTTCACTGTCGAGGACAATTCTGTTCCAGGTTTTGCTTCCAGTAGTCATCATGTGTGAACTTGTGACCAAGAGAATTGGGAGGTGATGGATGGGCATGGCTGGTTGGCAAACTCTGCAGCCTGCCAGGTACTCACAACCCTAATGAACACAGGCCCCTCGGGACAATAGCAGCAGGCATCCCAGAACAATTCTTCCCATAAAGGTGACAATAGGATTCTTATCTCTCACCTGCCAAAACCTGTGAAGAACCTTTTCTGTTCTCAGGTGCACAGGAGCCAATGCCTGCGATCACCCTCTGAGAATCAGAGGGCCTGCATCTAGTATGTTCCCTCAATGATAATGTAGTTTCTCCTTTTTCATGACCTTCCTCTCAGCCCCTCTTGGGTTTTGTTCCTTTTTACCCAGCAGAAATCTTTTCCTTTTTACTTCTTCCAATCTATTCTGTCCCATCTTTGTTTAATCAGTCAGAAAGAAGAAAAGCATTCTTCCAATTCTTTTACCCTCTATTATAAGGGAAAAAAGGAGCATGCATTAGCTGCAGGGATGTGATAAACATTCCAGAGAGAAAAACGTACCCTTCATATCTCTTGGGATCCCAATTTCTTCTGGCTCTAAAAGTAATGAAAGTCAGTCATGGGTCCCCATGAAAACTTTTCTTGTAAATTGCTTTAGGAAATGCCAGATTTTATGCCTGTTAGTAGTATACTTGGGAAAGGTGCTTTTAAAACTGCTTAGCCCTGAGATGGCTAAATTGCTAAATTACCTACATCAATCATGAGTTATTTAGTCCATCTCCTTGCCTCCAAGACAGGGGGGAATATTTCTTCTGTATAAAGACTTCCAGAAAAAAAATTTTATTATATTATTCATTCAGAGTCTCATGCACTCAAAGTTTACAAATTCTTCTTTGGAAATAACCTAAATACCTTTCCTTGGAGCTTAAGACCTTTATCTTTTGTCTGGCCCCTGACGGACATGATACAGAAAAAAAACAAAACAAAATACTATTCGACAGACATCATTTGTTCATAGCCTTCTGCTTAGAGCTCTTCAGGGCCCCCCATTGTATTTAACATCCTTCCAAGCATTTGATGACTGCTTTTAAATCCCCACTGCCACCTGCCCATCACCATCCATCAATCTCTTTACATTTGTCTTCCCTGTAGCTCTTCCAAATGTAGTGCTTGCCTCATTTGACACCTGCTTCAAGAACTTAATCAGCACCTTCGATAATTATCCAAGGTCTCCCAGCAAAGACAGAGCTGAATATATAGCTCCTCTCTGCAATTTACTAATTCTTCTATAAAATGTGTAGAGACAAGATGAAGGTTCTGAAAGCCCAAGGCACCACTTCTTATTTGTCACAACGAACACTTGACAGGCCCCAGCCCTACTAGGAGACAGAGAACAGAGTTCTTGATGGCCAAAAGCAAGGATGGGGAGAGCATTGGGGCAGGAGTCAGGAAGGCTGAGTTGCAAGCCAACCATTGCCACTGTACCCTACAAGGAACTCTCATCCCATATCAACCCTGTTTCCTAAGCAGATCATAACATGTACTTGCCTAGATTACTTCTCAGGGCTTTTCCAGCTCTCACATTCTACATCTCTGACTAGGCAAAGGCTTCTCTTCTCCCTTCTTGAAAGATAGAGACCATCTCCTTGACATGTCTCTCTCCACCCACTACTGTGGACAGTACCAACTAGAAACACTCAGAAACCAATGTTTCTTAATCTTTTTAAAAATTATCACCAGCCCCAGAAGAGCTTTTTTATACATTTTTCCTAAATCGTCCCACCCAATGAAATTTTAATATCATAAATAAACAGTATATCTGTTTATGTACTGCATGTATCTGTGCTTAATTTATAAAAAAGCAAGTTTTTGCTACCCCCAAGAACCAACTTTCATCCCCCTTGGGAGCAGTATTACTGCATTGAAAATGAATGACTTAGATTGACCCCAGGGCTGCCACTATCTGAATGATACAGGTGGAGTTATTTGCCCCAAACTTCAAAGCCACAAACATTCACAGGCCAGAGGTTTTGAAAATAATCCATTACATAAGGCAGTGTAGAATTAGCCCGAGTTCCCATTTCCCTAAAGTAAATAGCAGCATCCTATCATTCCCTTCCAGGCCACACTGACTCCTGTTCTAGGCCATGTCCTTTTTCTCTTTCCCTGGGACCTTCACCTCTGCCCATGTTCCCACTTCCAGCTCCCACTCCATTCATATGCATCTCAGTGGTAACAATGGGAGTGATGGGCATGAGGTGAACAATGGATGACGATGTTCCAGGAATAACTAGAATCCATTCCACGGGCAGAAACAACAAGACCTCTGGCAGGGATACAGGCCAATTCCAACTCACTTGCATCAGCCCAGCTCTGCCCCTCCCTTCCCTGCTGGACATTCCCCTTCACCTTACCTTGGCACACTGGCCAAATAGGTCACGAGTTTCCGCAGGTCTTCCTGTCTTATTCTGTCATGATTGCTGCGAGCAGGGAAGGTCAGGATGGGTCCACCTCGCTTATCACGGCCCCCTGCAGGGAGGAAGAGGAGGGATCTTAAGAACACCAGCCAGAAAGTGTGCCATAGAGGGAAAAGAATTCCTTCTGGGTGCTGGAGGAAGCAGGCAAAAATCCAGTTACTGCTTAGGACAAGGCCATGGGGTTTAGGTATAGGTAACATGTGACCTTGGGTAAGTCTTTTGACTTCTTTAATGCTTCATCTGCAAGATGCAGATGGACATGACGATGACCACATTACGGGGCTGCTGCAAGGACTGATGAGCTGGCACATGGGGAAGCTCTGAGAAAAGTAAAGCTCTCTATGGATGAGATGATAATGGAGGTGGCGATAACTGCTCTTACTGAGAAAACAAGCTACTGAAAGTGTACGGTCTTTGGAAAGTTCACTTCCAATGCACTTCTCTTTGCCTACTTCTGTGAGGTGGGAGGGCTCAGGATTACCTGACTACCATGGTGAGAAGCCCCTGAAGCACCCATCCAGGACACCATTGCTGGAGGTTTTTAGTTCCATAGAAAAATTTTCTACACAGCCAAGGATGCACCCCTGCCTGCCTGCCTGAGGTGCTACATGTCACTCCAGCCTGCCAGGTGGGCACATGAATCTTTGTTGGCAATAAGGATGCTCAAGGTCTTATTCACTGCAAATGCATAGTTGCACACTATGATTACAAATGTTTTCAAAATATCATGGCAAAAAAACTGGAAGGAGCCGTGGACATACAATGGGGAGATGACAGCCTCTTCAACCGCTGGTGATGGCAAAACTGGACAGCTACATGCAAGAGAATGAAACTGGATTATTGTCTAACCCCACACACAAAAGTAAACTCAAAATAGATCAAAGACCTGAATGTAAATCATGAAACCATAAAACTCTTAGAAAAAAACATAGGCAAAAATCTCTTGGACATAAACATGAGCAACTTCTTCATGAACATATCTCCCCAGGCAAGGGAAAAAAAGCAAAAATGAACAAGTGGGACTATATCAAACTAAAAAAGCTTCTGTACAGCAAAGGACACCATCAATAGAACAAAAAGACATCCTACAGTTTGGGAGAACATATTCATAAATGACATATCCGATAAGGGGTTGACATCCAAATTATATAAAGAGCTTATGCACCTCAACAAACAAAAAGCAAATAAGCCAATTAAAAAATGGGCAGAGGAACTGAACAGAAACTTCTCCAAAGAAGAAATTCAGATGGCCAACAGGCACATGAAAAGATGCTCCACATCGCTAATCATCAGAGAAATGCAAATTAAAACCTCAATGAGATATCACCTCACACCAGTGAGGATGGCCAACATCCAAAACCCAAACAACAACAAATGTTGGCAAGGATGTGGAGAAAGGGGAACCCTCCTATACTGCTGGTGGGAATGTAAACTGGTTCAACCATTGTGGAAAGCAGTATGGAGGTTCCTCAAAAAACTCAAAATAGAAATACCATTTGACCCAGGAATCCCACTCCTAGGAATTTACCCTAAGAATGCAGCAGCCCAGTTTGGAAAAGACATATGCACCTCTATGTTTATCGCAGCACTATTTACAATAGCCAAGAAATGGAAGCAACCTAAGTATCCATCAGGAGATGAATGGATAAAGAAGAGGTGGTACATATACACAAAGGAATATTATTCAGCCATAAGAAGCAAACATATCCTACCATTTGCAACAACATGGATGGAGCTAGAGGGTATTATGCTCAGTGAAATAAGCCAAGCCGAAAAAGACAAGTATCAAATGATTTCCCTCATCTGTGGAGTATAAGAACAAACAGCAGCAGACTCACAGAACCCAAGAATGGACTAACAGTTTACCAAAGGGAAAGGGACTGGGGAGGATGGGTGGGAAGGGAGGGATAAGGGGGAAAAAGGGGCATTATGATTAGCACACATAATGTAGCGGGGGTGGGGCGGGGGACACGGGGAAGGCAGTATAACACAGAGAAGACAAGTAGTGACTCTATAGCATCTTACTACGCTGATGGACAGTGACTGTAATGGGGTATGTGGTGGGGACTCGATAATAGAGGGAGTCTAGTAACCATAATATTGCTCATGTAATTGTACATTAATGATAGCAAAAAAAAAAACTGGGAGAAGTATACTGAAATGATGATCATTGTTCCTAGTAGCAGGCTGGGATTTTACATGGTTGCTTTTTCTTTCCTCTATTTTCCAAACTTTCTACTCACTATTTATTCTATGATTTAAAAATATATTCACTAGTAGGTATGGTGATTAGGAAACAGGATCAAGTTCCTCAGGAGGGTTGAATGGGAACGAAGCTAAGGTATAGCAACCGTGTCCTCCAGGGCATTGGCCATCACACCAAGAACCCCCGTGTCATGATCACAGACTCCCCGTCCCACATACAACTGAGGCAGCCACGTGGCATCTCCCAGAGCAGGAGCCACAAGGGGACCTAATGCAAGAAGGAAAAGGGGTGGCTTGGCCATCACCAGTACTGGGAAAGAAGCTGAAGCTCAGCCCTCTGAAGAAGGGTCTCTTCCAAGGAAAGGCAGAGCCTCCTAGGCCCCCACCCAAGGACGAGTTCATGGATAATGTTTCCTTCTGAGTGTGGGGTCCAGAAGCCATACAGACAGAGCGGAGGCTCAACAAACAAAACCCAGTCCATTCCAGGACACTCCTGCAGAAGAAATAAGGAGGCTGCAGGGAGAAAAGGGTCAAATAAGATCAGGGCCACCGAGAGACTTGCCCTGATGAAAAAATGTTTCAGCAATAGCCCTACCTGCCAGCACCCCCAAGCCCCTGCCCCAGGTCCAAGCCAGGGCAGAGTTGTGTAGAAGTACCACAGAGTTGGGCCCGGCTGCAGCTCCAGGCCTTCTATACCCTGGGCCCTGGTTCTTTGAATGGATGACCACCCCCAACTCATCTGCCCTGGAAATGGTTCCCCTCTCCCAACTGCCTTCCACATGAGGAAAAGGAAACAGAAAGATTTACATGGAAGGTTTCCTAGAAGCTGGGAGGGTCTCCCACACCCTCAACCTTCTCCTCCAGCCTGACACCTTAAGGATTTCCACTCTTAGATGATTCCAATGGCAGCTGTTGCCTTTGCTCATGACCTTTCACAGGTACTGTAACCGAGCCACGGGAATACGGGGAGCCAGCGCTGGTCTGCCTGGTAAAGGCTAAATAAGGAGTTTGGAAGGCTATTGGCACTGTCTCTCAAGCTAGAGCCAGTTCTGCCCTTGGAGACAGGAGTTTCATAATCATGGCTGGGGAACGTTGCAGATGGCAGGAGTCGGGGAATGAGGAAGCCTGGGAAAGCACGGATGAGGTGTCATTGAGAGGGAGCGGCAAGATCAAACCAGGCATTTTTCGGAAAGGAGGCAACCTCGCAAGATTGTAGAATAGGAACAAGCAGAGGAAGAGGATCATGATGCTGGAAAGAATGGTCCCCATGGGTGGAGCAAGGCCTCAGAGCAGGTACAGGGGAGGGGCCCTGCCCCTTTCTCTGCAGAGAAGAGGAAACAGATAAATTACAGAGAGAGAGGAGTTCAGCCTGCCTGGGGAAGATTGTTCTTTAGGTAAAATAGGAGACAAGATTACCTGCCAATGGTGAGGGTAGGCTTGAGGTGCTGGGGAAAAGAAGCAGGCTGTCACTGGCCAGCAAGCATCCATAGAGAAGGAACAGCAAGGAAGTGCATAATGTAGGCTTAAAGGGCTACGGCAGGAGGTTGGGGCAGTGAGAGCTCTGCTGAGGGCTTTGGGTATGGTGTACATGATAGGTTCTAACTTGAGTGAAGGCAGAAAAGAGCTGATGCATGGGCCCAGTGAGGGTGGGAAATGTCCTGCTGGACTTTTAGTTCCCAGAATAGAGGGAACAGCATATGTTTTGTTCGTCTGATATCCATCCTCTCCCAACTTACAGGGGAACTTCAAAAAAGAGTTAAAAGTAAGAGGCTAAGCCCACAGACAGACATATCAAGGGTCAAGGTCTTGGATGTTCATGGCCAAGGTAAGGAGATAGAAGGCGTTGGTGTCACGGAGACTGAGCAAACATGAAGGTATAGGCTTAGATGGATAATTGACATGGGTGTTGAAGTTACAGGGGGCAATAAGCACAGATGAGAATGAGAATCCCCTGCTAAAGTCTATGTGCATTATGGAGGTGGATCCCAGAGGGTAGAACACAAAAGAAGTTGTTTTGAAAAGGTGATAGAAATGGTAGCAGGATCTTTAAAAGTGCCATTCCCCTGCTCATCAAATACCTGTTATTTGCCTACTCGAGCAAGGCTTTGGTGCTAGGAGCTACAGGATAGGAATGTAGAGAATAAAGAAAGAGGGCATTATTTGATGCTCTAGAAATAGCACTGATCCCCGGCCATAGAGGCAGGGCACGACAGCACTAGGGAGGAGGCAAGGCCAGAAGCAGGAGGCTTCCCTGATTGAGCTAGAGGAGGAATGGTGCTCACATTTTAAGGGGGATTCGGGTTTTAGTTAGGGCAATTTGGGAAGATGGGGAGGGACGAGAAAAATTCATCAAGGGAATCACACCAAGAGTTTGGTCCAGGTACAACAGTTCTGCAAGATGTTAATGGATATACATAAGTTTTTTTTAAGGGAATGAGTTTATTCTATAGTTTGGGAGATGCTTCATGTACTTGATGGACAGGTGCTTTGATGAACAGGGCAAATCTCCATGAGGGGGGATAAAATATGCATTTCCCAAACTTAATTTGAGAGTAGAACACCTTTTTCTTTTTTAAGGATAATTGTGTAGTGCTGTTGTTCTACGGAACCCACTTTGAGAGACATGGATCCAGGGTACAGAAGACTGTGCCACACAGCAGCACGAGTTTCCCTGGAGCAATGGAGAGCAGTGTTGGTAGGAGATACGGAGGCAGAGAGGGACATCGGGAGGTGGCAAGACAAGGGGTGGGCGCACGCCAAGGTAAGAGAAGAAGTGGGCCCTGCGCAGGAAGGCTGGATAAAAGGGACAGTGGGTGCTGTGAGTAGGAGGCGCAGGCTCACAAAGGAAGCCAGAGAGGGCAAGGGGGTGCCACAGGCTGTGACTATAGGGCAGGCCACCGGGCTGGAGTGGGGGAGGCTCCCTGAAGCACAGCTACAGGTCCGGCCACACGCATGGGCACACGCCCACACGCAGAAGCTGCTGGGCTGCACCACATTATTGCAGATGTGTGTTCCCATGGCAGCACGGTTTCCTTTACCCTGGGCATGCTGGGGGCACGAGCAGGGGAGAGTGGGCACAACCAATAATGTGTTTCTCTGCCCACCACCTGCCTGCAGTGCTTTCTTCTCAGAAAGAACTGCAACTGCGACACTGCATTGTTTAATTCTGGGCTTCTTTACTTTGCGTCATTCTTGGGTTTTGTCTTTAAAAGCTTTGGATGTAAGGGCCTTGTTGGTTTGTTTTTTGTTTTATTTTTTTAGATGCAGCTTGTCATTTCCCTGGCATCCCCAGCGCCCTTCCCAGGCACAGAAGGACAATGTTCTCCAAGCCCAAGTTTCTGGCGCCACATGCAGACGAGTGAGACTTGTGCTAGACTGCTTGGCCCACACTGGCATGTGAGAGTGAGCTGCACACCCAGCCCCCCTGATCTTGCTCTGGGAAGCTGCCACCTGCCTCAGGCCTGACTAACCACCTTCCTGGCGTGTTGCTTCTATGTGCTACCGTAGGACAACTCCATACACTCGGCAAGGTCTTTCTGAGGGCTGGCTGAGCCCTGCTGCAGGGCTCTGACTGAATTAACATGGGAAAAGATAAACCATGAACAACCAAGCAAGGGTCCTCATGTCAGAGTATACCATATCTGCACCCATGTGCCCCAAACTGCTATGGAACAGGATGGCGCTCAGAGGCTAGGGTAAAGCCAGGAAGGCCTCCTGGAGGAAGCAAAGTGGGAACTGACTTAGAAAGAAGAGAGGTTCAAATTGACAGAAGGTGTGGGGAAAGCACTGCAGATAGAGGAAGCTCAGGCATGAGAGAAATGGGAAGATTGGCAGGATACCCAGGGGACAGGAAAGACATCAGGTTAAACAAGGCTCGGGGCCATAAAGGAGAAGAGATCTGACTGGGCTCTACTTGGCAGCAGACAGTAAACAGTAGATGGCTGTGGGCCATGTCCTGGGTGCCAGGCTATGGAGCCCTCCAGCCCTGGGGTCCTGGAGGCTGTCTCACCTGGACCCCTACCCACACTGACATCACTGCCACGGGAACCTGCCAGCAGGAGAAATCAGGCTGGAGCTAGCGCTGCCCAGTGGCCCCCAGGTCTTCTGCAAGGTCTTCCCACATGCTCAGCAAGAGCTCAGAGCCACGCTGACAAAGGCCCTGGAGGCTGTCTCACCTGCACCCCTACCCACACTGACATCACTGCCACGGGAACCTGCCAGGGGTTGTTCAGCCTGTGCTTTGACATCTTCAAAGGCAGGGGCTCACTCCTAGTAAGATCTGCAAGCTCCTGATGCTAATGGAGAAAGGCACCTTCCCAGTCACTCTCATCAAACACCACCACCACCGATACAACACGAGTATCACTACTAGTACTGCTACTACTACTAACAACAACAGGGAATGCACTGAGAACCTCACACAGGTTCACATACTCCCATCCCATGCTCTGCCTCCCCTCCCACCCCTGCACTCTGACTCATCGGTCTCTCACCGCCCCTCTGGTCAGGAGACAGCCACTCGCCACTTGGTTTCTCCTCCCCCACCCCCCCACCACTTGGCTGTTGCCCCCTGGCCAGGCCAGCGGTGCCTGTGGAGTGAGCCACTGCACGGAGGGGCTGCCCTGGCTCTTTCCCTGCACGCCCACTCCTTGTGGAGGGTGGTAGAACTCAGAAACAGGCTCCATCTCTAAGGTATAAACGAGCACTTGGGTATGTTTCTTTAAATGTGATCCTTGGCTACTCACATGGCCAATACCCCAGCCCCTTCCAAAGATTCTGATCCAGGAGGCTTTGCATCCATTCTGATACAATGAAGCCCTAGACCTGGCACCTGGAGAGATGCTGGTGCACCTATAGCTTGGCTTCAATTACATCAAGGGTCACCAAACTTTTCCTAAAGGGCCAGAGAGTAAATATTTTAGGCTTGTAGCCATCTGGTCTCTGCTGGAACTCTTCATCTCTGCTATTGTAGTGAGAATGCAGCCACTGACACGATCTGTAGTAGGCCAAATAATGGCCCCCAAACACATCAGGTCCTAACCACTGGAACCTTTAAATGTTATCTTATTTGGAAAGAGTCTTTGCACATGTGACTGAATTAAGGCTCTTGGGAAGATTATCCTGGATTATCCAGGTGGCCTTCAATGCAGTCACAGGTATCCTTATAAGGAGGAGGCAGAGGGAGGTTGGACACAGAAGAAACTGTGACCACAGAGGTAGAGATGGGAGTGATGTGGCCATAAGCCAAGGAAGGCTGGCAGTCACCTGAACCTGGAAGAGCACAGAATGCATTCTACCCTAGAGCCTCTGGAGACAGCACAGCCCTGCTGACGCTCATTTCAGCCCAGTAAACTGATTTTGGACTTCTGGCCTGCAGAACTGTGACAATAAATTTCTGTTGTTGTAAGCTATGGAAATTGTGGTAACCTGTTAGAGGAGCAATAAGAAACGAATATACCTTAACAAATGCACATGGCTGTGTTTCAGTAAAACTTTATTTACAAAAAGAGGTGGCTGGTTCACAGGTTAGTTTGCTGACCCTTGAATCAGACATTACAAGATCTAGGTATACAAGAAAGACTGGAGAGAAAGGTCAGAAATAATTATTTGGAAGTCATTATTCAGAAAAATAAATAGATACAAATATTTGAGTTCCCTTTGCCAGAAAGGAGAGAAAAGGAGCCAGAAACATTTTTAATCTCCTGTCCATAACTCACTCAGGGGTGAACCCAATAAAATCTCTGGCAGTGTGTGAAGCATACACACTCCACCAACCGAGGCATCCCCCAAAGGGCCTCAGTGGCTCATGCCGGGCTTACCAGGCCTGGGAGGGCGGGGTGGGGTGAGGTGTATGTGTGTGGGGGGCAGCCTGTGAGGTGTTGGGGGGCACCCACCAGTGGCTATGAGCATCTCCCAGAACACCCAGCTGGGACCAGAGCTCTCCCTTCCCTTTCTGCCTGCCTCTGGAGAAAGACAGCAGCTGCTCCCTGTACCCCTTCCATACCCACTTCTCTCGTCCACACACAAAGAAGTGAGTACCAACTTGCATGTGCGTGCACACGCGCTTTGCCAGTCCATTTCAGAGGAAAGTTCCACAGACACTCACCAGACACGAAGGCCACTTTTTCCTTTAGGATGGGAAGGACATCAGAAGCTTTCAAACCATCATTCCGAAAAGACCCTGTGAGACAACAAAACAGAGGAATCAGGGTGAAAGAGGCCAAATGGCTGAATCCCTGGGCCCCATTCTCAGCATCCCCACCCCATGATGGGCCAGACAGTTATGCCAGGTTCAGACCCTACAGCCCAGTCCCAAGGAACAGGAGAGGGTCCACACAGAAAGAACGCCTCCACGTGACACCAGGCCACAGGGGTGACCAAGGATGTGGCCCTCCTGGTCCCTCCCAAGGAGAGGACAGTCCAAGTCACCCTCCGCTATACAAAGCTCTATGCCCTGGAGGTAAAAACTATAATCCTGTTGCTGTGAGCAAGTCGAAGTTGGGGGCCTTTTAAAAAACTATTTTTGTTCCTTTAATGCCTAGCAGAGTGTCTGGTACACAGTAAGTACTCGGCAAATATCTGTTGAACAGGTTAATGTCAAGATGGACCACAATGCCCCAATTAATTCTTTTTACTTTTCCCCTCTGTGGTACAGTGACTCTTAGAGTTTATTTCACAAGTGGGAAAAGTAAACCACAAAAATCCCCAAGTGGGAAGCAAAGTTGCAAAGTAGAATGCAATAGCCTTCTCCACCTTCCTCCTCCTCCTGCTCAATGACATCATCACCATCTGCAACAGACTAGAGGTGGGGAGACACCAATCTCCTGGGAAGGAAGTGACTCCCTTTTTAGCAACTTGTTCTCTGTCTAAATCCATCTCTCAGTTGGAAAGTCCTTTCTGGGGAATAGTTTAGTTCCTATTAGTTAGGGGGTTGGAGGCAGAGGCCTGGAGTTCACGTAGAATAGAAAAAAACAATGTGCCTGGAGACCACAGCTTCAAAAGACAACCCAGCCTGGTATGAGAAGGGTGGGAAGGGAGGACCCAGCTTCCACACACACACAAAATCCCAGACCAACTCACTGAGCCCCTGTCATTCAACTTGAGTGCTCTTCAAGGACTCGCCAGGAGAGCCAGCCCACACTCAGAGCCCTGCAAGCTATAACTGGAATCTCTGCTGTGTATCACAACTAGGGACATGGCACAAATGGACCCCGAAAGAGAGGAGGTTCTGTGTCAGCTCAGTGAGACGGAATCAGAGACCACAGGCATCCGCTCTATGGCCTTTCTCCCCTTGGCTTACTCCCCTGTGGTCCCAATCTGACAAACTATGTATGGGGAAGGCAATCCTTCTCAGTGCTGTCTCAATCCCTAACACTGACTGTTTCTAGAGACCCCTGGGAATTTTGGCAACCACCCAGGATAAGATCATTGGCCTTGTGAAGGGAAATGAGCCAGTTGCCCATTCAACCAAAGAGGAAGAGAGATGTGTCCCCAGAACATCAGTTTCCATGGCCAGAGGTCATATCCTCATCCCAAACAAATGCCCAAAGTGTCTCTGACCATTTCACCTACTTTTTCTTTTTCATTCTTCACTAAATGAAGACAGTGAACTTTTTTATTTATCAGTTACTTCTCTTTACAAGTGGCCCATAGTACCTGATGCTGGAGTAACTAGCTACAAGGCTCGTTTTGAGAAGATCATGGGCGCTAGAAGAAAAAAAAACACCATAAAAAAGAAAGCTGTAACTATAACCATTGGTGTATATTTTCTATCTTTAGTTTCTACAGATCATTATGTTTTGAACTTATCTTCCAACACAGAAAAGTTATTAAATCTCACTAGTAGAAACTAAGTAGATCAATATGAATCATTATAGAATAGGCACACAGAGTTTTTTCACTCCCATGCAATAGGGTGATGTTTCAGCTTCCTCATGAAAGAAGAGTCCTATCGGGCTTTACCAACTAGACAAGAATCATCTTTAATGCATGAGTTCTGCATCAAAATAGCTTATTTTCATATGTGAAACATGCCTTTCTATACATCAGTTTTAAAACGTTTTCCTGTATATCACTACATACACTGTTTCTATAGAAAAAATTTTTAATAAGGAAGTTAAACTTCAGTCCTGTCTTCTTTCAAATTATTTACAAGTTCAAAAATAGTAAAGCCCCCCCCAAAAAATAGTAAAGCCCAAACAAATGATATTTTACTGAACAAGAATCCACAAACCCTCTTGTCTCCTAAACTCCTGTCCTATTTTTTCCACTACTCTTCCTCTCCTTCCCTACCATGTTAAAGGTATACAAGATGGCTCTGATTCCACATAGTCCCTGGATATTAAGGAACAGTTTGGAATTTGTTATAACAAAAGCAAAAGGTTCCCCATCCTACCCCCTCTTTGCTCCCACCCATACAGAGAGAGAGGGAGCTCTGAATTTCATCCTTCCCACTCCACTTACTGTGCTCACCTCTTCCTTTTCCTTTCCAAACTCCAGGACCTGACAGAAGGGCAGTTAGTAGCTTGTCCATGCAGCTTGCAGTCATTGGCTCCAGCAAATATCAATATCTTGGGTGGGACTGGTCTAAGATTCCTAAAGTTTCCTCTCCTGAGGCTAGAGTCTTCTCTGTCTGGTTCAGACCACACTGAGCTATCTCCCAGCTGTGTGCCCATTATGAAAAAACTAAAGCAGTCAGATTTACAAAATCCTTAACTAGGGGATAATCATTTGCAACAATAGCAACAAGATTTTTCACATTATAAAAGGATTTCCTCCAGGGTCTCGTTAAATAAAAGTTGCCTTAGTGGTTGGAATTAGTTTTTCATTTGCCAGAAATGGAGCTACAAATAACTTTTTAATAATATTTGTATTATGTAAAGCCAGGTAGAGCTAAACCAATTAGCCCAGCAGCTCTGAAGTTGGTGACCTAGCATAAAAAAACATATTTGCACTGGTGAACAGCCTGTTTATCAATTCCCCCAGGGCCCTTGTGGAACCAGCAGTTGGAATCTATAATAAAGGGGAAGTTCATTGAACACTAACTCAAATAGGACCAATGAAATAGCAACATGTTTTGCTATCAGATATGTGTCTGGGCAGACTCATAGTAAATGTTCAATAAATATTTGATGAAAGAATAAATGAATGAATGAAACGTTAACCCTTCCTAAAGTGACTTGCATAAATAAGGTCAGTGGCCTCATCAGTCACACCAAGTATTGGTATCTGAGCAGATGATCTCCAGGGTACTACTCAGTTCTACTATTCTGAGACTTTTTAAACCTTTTCTTCATATTTATTGTCCTTTAAGATCCTCAGATTATCAGATCAATATGCTTTGAAAGAAAGTATTGGGAACAAATTCAATAACAAGATTCAGTGCACTTTGGGAAGATAAAACAACTCTTCCCTGGCCTCCCAGCCTGCATTTTCCCAGGAATCAGCTTAGCGATTGGGATGCTCAGGGCACATTACCCAGTGGGCCCAAGTCACCAAAATGGGAGTCCTGCAATGGAAGTGCTTCTGTGAAGCCTCATGAAGAAAGAGCCACGTTGAAAGAGGCAGACTTGAACTGCAGTTGCTACTTCTGATAAAAGGAATATTTGATAGCACTCTTAGACTATAAACTCTAGACCAACTGTAGATTAGCTTCCCCCTAGAGAAGAAAAGCCTGTTGAAACATTAGGCCCCTTGCTGCCTCTAAAGAAAGCCTGAGAACGTATAAAAGCCCCTGTGCCCTTGGACTTAACTGCAGGAAAGAAAAGAACCAGGGGGAATCCTCATAGACCTGACCCACTGTGAGTTTCGTGCTTTTTCTTAAGGACAAAGGCAGCTTCGCTGGCCTTCAGCACTAGTCCCACCCTGTTTGTGTCCTGCTGTTGTCAGAATTACAAGCCTGCTGTTCTGTTAATTAGCAAAGTTGAAATACTCTGCATCTGTTAGGGAAGTAAGAATTACTATCGCCATCTTTCTGGGATCTCCAGCATGGGTCCTCGGTAAGCCCCACCTTTGCCTCCTCCTTGCTCCAAATGTGTTAAGATTACATGGCTGCTGCTTATTCCTCTTCACCTTTTCCTAGTCACCATTTCCTATGCTGGGAAATGCCAATCATCTTCCCTCTGGCTCCCAGCCTCGGTGTGGCCCCACTTGGCAACAGCAGGACTGGCCCTCGAGCACAGACCCTGGCTGTGGTTCTGTGGCTCTGGATGGCAGTGAGTCTCCTAGGGCATCTTGGTGTCTTGTGCTCCTGGCTAACCTCCTTCAAAAAGCAATCCTGATTTCAACAACTGAAGAAACAAGCAACTAAGTATTAGCCTTTAGAGGTGCACCCTGCCAGGGTACCCATGGACTACTCTTTCCTTTTGGTTCTCAGTCACACCCCCTTAATTTGCACTTATTTAGAAGTTACTGTGTAAGCATTTTAATGCTGCTTCAAGTGGGCCTCAACCCTGTTTCACCACTGAGATGGCAAATTTCACAGTTCTGAGGTCTCTGCCTCCTCTTTCCACTCCATTCCTGTGGTGCCCAGCATGGGAGCCTTGATCAAAGTGGTACTGAAACACTGACTGATCTGCTGCACAAAAGAGATCTGGCTTACAACCGAGAGTTCCAAGAGCTCATTAGGCTGAACCTTGGGTTGGGTATAATTTGAACAATTTCCTATACCCACAGTCACTTATTCATCAGTTCTTTATTGAGCACCTATTATGTGCTAGGCTTTATGTTAGCATTTGGTGATACTTAAACAAATAAGAAAAGAACCCTACTCTCCAGGGGACTTCCAGGCAGAAACAGGCAGGTATGTACATAGAACAATGAGCTGGTATCAGAGAGAGGACACCACATGTACAGAATGCAAGGGAGTTCAAAGGAAAGGTGTTCTAAAGGTATGCCCTAATGCCTTGCTACGCAAAGTAACAAGCATCACCTACCAGCTAGAACTTCACTAGAAATGCAGACTCTCAAGCCGCACCCGATATCTACAGGATTAGAACCTGCAGTTTAATAAGAAATCCAGGTGATTCATATACACATAATTTTGGGGAAGTGCTATACACTAAATTATGTCCTTCTCTTCCAGAGTTGCCTCAAGTCAAAGATAAATTAAAGCATCCTTTAGCCTAATCTAAGCAGAGCCTCTAAATTCTGATGTAGTGATGTCATCACCCCTCCCACCTCCACCATGGGAAGACCCCTCACCACTGCCCAGGGATTCCAGAGATTCAGCCATTATCCTGAACCCATCACTCAAATTCAGCTCTGCAATAAAAAGGCTATCCGGAAGATAGATAACTTTCTCTTCCAGGACACTGAGACTGGACTAAATCTTGCTTTTTGGTGGTAAGAATATTTATGAATAACACATGTCCAAACTGCTCAGAATGTTGGTAACTTACACCACTCTCCTGCATCAAATATTTTAACTTTATGACAAATCTTCCTCACTACCCCGACCCTCAGAGCCCTGCCTTCTGTACTGTTCTTAGTACCATTAAGAATGATCACTGATCGTATTTATAGACCATGATGCCATCTCAGAGACGGCCCTGGAGGACAGGGGAGCAGTCAGTTTATGGTTCTTCATTGTACTGCACCCCGTCCACAGGTACAAAGCCCTGAACATTAAGCAATACTGGATGAGAAATGGAGGAAGGAGAGGTGCCCCCTACCCTAGGGAGCTCCACGTCTAGTTCTCTAAAGAGAACTTGAAGCTCATCTCAGGCAGTTCTCCCCCTGGGGAGGAGACCCAGTTTCTGACCTCTGAGAGTTTCCAGACTAATAATAAACCTAATGCCATTTCCCCCTGACACCAGGAAGCTACCAGACTCTGTATAAAAAAAAAAACTTAAGGCTATGAGATTCTGATAAAGACTCTCCCATCCTGCCCCCAACCCAGCTGTCCTGTATCCCCTGTATCCTGATTATTGGTGCCATCATCCACTGAGTTACCCAGAAACCTGGGAGGTGTCCTAGACTCCTCCCACTCCTATATCCCAAACATCAGTTCAGTTACTTTGTTTTACTGATTCTACTCTTAAATCTCTCTCTAATCCATCATTTCCTCTGTACAGTTTCACTGAGCGCCCCGTCAGGTTGAGCTGTCCCTGATTGTATCTTGAACTCTACCACTCCTGAAACACATTTCTGTTTTCATTCTACGCATTAAGTGATCCTGATGTCCTGAGGGTAGAAACCACGTCTTACTCATTCCACCCCAGCATCCAGTACAGTGTCTGTCATGCAGAAGAGGCTCAAGAAATACTGAACTGAAGCTGAGCATGTACAGGTCCTAAGAAGACAGAGAGTATGAGTGGTGAGTTGGAGGCAATTCATCAGGACAGCTTCCCCTAGGAGGTGATCTTTGAACCAACCAGGTTTTGAATAAAAAAAGGGCCATGGAATGGTGCTCTGGTGGGAAGTAACATGTGCCAAGACAGAGAGGATGGGGCGAGCAAGCCATATGCCAGAGATGGAGAGAGCTTACTGGCTGGACAGAGAAGTAGGGTTAGGGAGTGATGGAAAGGACAGCATGAAGGTGGTGGGTGGGCTCAGTGATCTCACCCTGAACTTGATATTTCAATAGGGTAGTCTTCTGGGAAGGCATCAGCAAAGATGGGGCTGCGAGTGCCTTTGGAAGCTCAGAGGGCCAGGACTGCGCCCCAGCAAGGGCCAGAACTGGATGGAATTTGGCTAGTCCCCAAGGAAGGCCATGGTCCCAGAACAGAGTTTGATCTGAACCTCCACTTCACATTCTGCTCTATCTGCAAGGAGCTGGGGCAGGATGGGACACATGGCCCCTGCTGAGGTGGGTGGCAGAATGTGGGGGTGGGGGACAATGGAACTTTGTTTCTTTTTATCTTCTCCCTAAGGCCCAAGAGAGGCAGGAAGAATGTTTGTCTGTGCTGTGTCTCCTGGGAGCTTGTCAGGCCAGCAGCAGGCTGGGAGTTTGCATGAGACCCCACGAAGATGCAGTGTGGAAGCAGATCACAAGGGAGCAGACTGAAGACGTGGTCCCTTCTGTGCAGGGACTAGAGGGGCAAAGCCCCTGGGGGAAGACTGTCTGTGGGTAAGGTTGATGACCTTCCTTCCTCACTGTCTCTTCTCTCTTCCCCACTTTCCTATATTAACCCAGGAGAAGGAGACAGGAGTGGCAAGAATGAGAGGGAAAAGGGTAAGAGGTAGAGAGAAAGAGCTGGGGAGGAACAAACACATACACACACACACACACACTCACACACAGATGGAGGTGAATGTCTTGTCTCCTCTTTATAGATGCTAATGAGCTATTCAGGAAACAGCCTGTTGGAAACTCCTCCAGTGACTATAAATATGTTCCTTGGAGCTCTCATTAAAACAACTGCCACTGAGGCAGGAAGTGTGTGCTGAGAGGAAGGAATAAACTGGCAGAGAAAGAGCCTGGGCAGCTTGTGTCAGCAACAGAACACACAGCAGTGTGCAGATTCACCTGCCTCTCCCCACCCTAGGGATCCTTCCACCCAGTGGGGCAGACTCCCCACAGCCGTCCCTCACCGCTGACACCTGCAAATAGCAAACCAACGCCGGCAGCTTCCTCCCTCCCTCCATTCCTCCCTCCTGGAGCAGCAGCAGTGGAGGAGGGGCGGTGTGGCAGAGTTCTCCTCCTCCCTGGCACCAAGCTAGGGGACTTCTAAGAGAAGGACATTGATGAGTCTCAGTTAACCTGATTTCAGGTTATTAAGCACCTTTTGTGTGGAAGGCACCATGGCACTGTGGATAAATAACACTGTCCTTACGCAAAAGGGGACAAGGCAAAAAGGGTTCCTCTTCTGACAAACCAAAGGGGCCTCATGCAACATGAGGCAGTAACCAAGGACTTGAGACGACAGCAAGACTGGGCAGTCTTAACACTCGGGAAGGAGCAATGTCTGCCTTCTTTCAACTCTGACCTGCGTTTGATTGTCACTCCTCTCAATGTCCAGGTTTTGCTTGTCACTCTAGTGAGAGGTGTACTTTCCCCAGAGTGCCTTCTCTCATTCTCTCCACCCCAGACTGGGCTGGTTCCTCCTTCTCTGTGTATCACATGGTAGGCACCTCACTGTCCCGCCATCTCCACTTCTGCATCTGGATCCCTCTCTGTACTCTGAACTCCTGAGGACAGGGACTGGGTGCTTACCTCTGCATCTCCAGTGCCTGGCACACAACTCGTGCTTAATGAGCAAACAGGGACAGCGCCTTATTCATCCACAGAGCCATGGGGCCTTCCACCCAAAAGGTGCCTAAGTGCTGTGCTTTGGCCTCCCCTGGTCCCTCTCTGTGCCTACCTCTATGCCCTCCATCTCCATCTTTCTTTCTCTCAGGCTTCCACATGAGCTCTAATTGTGGCCAATTTCAATATTAACTTTCTAATGTCAATATTAGATCTAAAGGCCTGGCTAATGGGCTACTTTTGAAGAGCAGAAATTTGTAACACTTACCATTGCTAAATTAGCTCCATTAAAGATCACTAATAATTAGCACTTTAAACATGCGGGTAACACCTCTCTAAGCCCAGCTAATGAGCAAACTGTTTCTGTTTATTCTTCACAAGATTTAATATTAGCTCCAGTTGAGACCTCAGCTGCAACACACACAGGCTCACTCACTCTCCTGGTCTCCCTGCCCGCCAGAAATGTTGACATCATTCAGTGTACTCTAGACACACCACTTCAGAAGTGATTGTATCTACCTATCACTTTTTAAAAACTGATTCTTTGCTAACTGGCCAGGCTATTTAAAGTGCTTATACCTCCCGGATGGTGTTATTGTCTTTTTGTTTCATTGAGCATTACTCTTGGATGGGTCTTCAAAGTAACAAAGAACATTAGCCAGTGATGAATTAGTCATCGATGAATATGAATCAACTGTTGAGCATTTGCTTTAATAATATATTTACAGAGAGCTCCAGAAGTACTCAGAGGCAGAAGGTGGGTGCTATGGAAGTTCAGACATCTAAAAGGCTTACTCCTTGGGACACTCACTCTCAGTCCCTGCCCTTTTCCCCAGGGTGCCTATCAATAGCTTTTTTATTTTAATTAATTTTAATTTAATCAGGGCATAATTACTAGTTAAATATGAAATCATGTATTTGAAAAGCCAGCTTAGGCCTTTGTCATTATGGAAGGCACTCTGGCAGGTCTCCAAACATGAAATGGCCCAGCACCTCCCAGTGCCTCTCCCCTCTTCCCCCACCCAGTTCCCCAGGGCCTGAAATTCAGGTGTGGGTAGCAGTAAAGCAGCAATGGCTGACTGCAGAGCTCAGAGCGGGAGACCCCCCCAGGGGCAGTTCCTAGAGCATGAGCAGGTTCACCCCAGCCCAGAGCTTCTCCCTGCTCCCACCTCCACACCTTCCCATTCCACAGCTGTGCCATTCCTCCCCAGGTCTCACTACCATGCTCATTGGTGGAAGCAATGCCTCAGGGACATACAGGGCACAGACTGGACACAGACTTGGAACAAATGGAGCCAAATAATAACCAGGTTTGAAGAACTGCAAGTGCAGCCTGACAGGTGAGAAGGGCCACAACCAGAGGTCATGTTATTGAACAAATATCAGCAAAGTAGAGCATCTTCTCCCACTACGACATGTATGCTGCTGTCCTTGGTCCTGAGCTAGTTGTGCAATTACTGTTTGGAGTGGCTGCTATCCAGCCTGTCGTAGGATATGAGGGAGAAATGAAGGAGATGTTAAGATATATCAGGGAAATAAACAAATATGAAGAAGTGTTGAAGGGACATAGACATGAAGAAATTGCTGGAGAGAATAAAAAGACTTTTTGGTATTTTTTTCAAATAATTTAAGTAACCAAAGAGGAAAGGTCTGTGCACCATACACTCACACACACACAAACTGTATACACACATGCACACACGTTCCCATGGAAATCAAGACAGCATGAACTCCTTATGTCCCTCAATGCTATGTTTAGGTTTCTGGATAAACTGGATGACTATATCTGAGGTCAACTGGTTGGCCATGGAAAAATTCTTAGAGTTTTAAGCAATTTAAAAATCTCTCCTTAGGTGATTACCCTTAGGTATCTAAACACTGCCCAATTCAGTTTCAACAAATATTTACTGAGCACCTAGGCAAAGTTCTAGTCACTGTGGGTACAATGATAAAAAATGTAGAGTTCCTGACCTTAATGGACTTTCAGTTTAGAGGGCAACTCAGACACATCAACATGTAATTTTAATAGCATGTAAGAAATACAATGAAAGAGGTTCATATAAGGGACAAATATTCAGAAAATCCTGAAGGGATAAAAAAACTTGAGCTCTAAGAAAATGTCTAAAAAGTGAAGGAGAAGTAACTAAAGAATAGGCAAAAGGTTACAGGATCCTCAGAAAGGTCCTGGACTGGACAGGACAGTAATGAATACAGAGGTCTCTCTCTGGTGGGTGATGGGGAACAGAGATGAGCAGTTTTCCCCCATGACCGAAACCCTCTCCAGAGTAATAGGGATGAGTTAATGCTCACCAGAGATAAGCAACAAGGCGCCCCCTGCAGAGCTAGCATAACCAGGAGCTAGCATAAGCCAAGAAATGAAGAAAATCAGGGAAGTGTGACTCTCAATGCCTGCTATTTCTTTAGAAAGAAGCATGACAACATCAGAGGCTAAATGAGAAACCAGGAATATCTCATGAAGCTTAAAACCTTCTCCAGAATCATGAAAAACAAGAAGGAGCTGGGGGCTGTTTTCAAAGGGTTGCCTAGGTAACCCTCATCTGCTCATCAGCAGACATACTAAGCTGCACATTCTAGAAGCCCCTGGTAAACTGAAGGTGGCTTCCTAGTCCTGCCTCAAAAATGTGTGTGGTGAGGGAGGGCCATGAACCTCATGAAACTCCATGCTGATTGCTGCATGGATGTTCACATGTGCCCATTCTTCAGAGAAGAGAATCTGTGTAATTCTAGTTTTAACCAGATTTTTAAAGGGGTTGATGGCTCCCTAAATGGTTGAGAACCACTGGTCCAAGCAAAGTCAAAATGAGGCTCTATAATCTGTCTACGAGTTGTCTCTTGACCACTACATCCTATCACTCAGCATCTGCCTCACTCATAGCTCACTTTCTAAAACTCACGGTTTAGCTGGGACCAATACTGTGGTTGAGCTGGCAGAGAAAGTAACAAAGGAGAAATTATTTAGATTCCTTAGTTTGAATAAAAGGAAGCTGAGGCAGATGGTGGCAAGGGAAGGCTGTGTATGGGACCCTATGCTCTAAGGATAAGTTTAGTCAGAGGTGGTTCTTTCTCATTACAAGTTACTGAGAGCCAGAAGAAGTGAGGTCAAGCACGAAGTGAGTTTTATAGATGCATAGGCAGTGCCTTTCCTAGAAGACTTCCTAACTTTAGATTCCCCTGGCCTCTAACCCAGACTTGCTAGAGGGTAACAGCTTGGACCCAATACCCCTCCTGGATCCATGAACCAGAAAGGGGAGTCTGCAAACTTATTCAATAAGATCCCTTGGAGACTGGATCATGGCAGGATAAGAAGGGGACTCTCAAGTGTTCCTTGTCGGGCACCCATGACAGGGCTTACCTGGCCACTATTTGCTCATCAAGCCGTCTTCTGCATGAGATAGTGAGCTTTCCCTGAGAGGCAGCTTACGTCCCTGAGCTCACAGGCTTTGGGTTCAGACACAACTAGGTCTGACTGTCAGCTCCAGCACTTATTAAACTGTGTGCCCTTGGACAACCTACTTAACCTCTCTGGGTCTCTGTTCCTCATTGGAAATAAAGAATACCTACTTCTCAAGCTATGGTATTGATTACAGGAGAAAAGTTATTTGGCAGTACCAGACACATAGCTGATGCTGAGTAAACGGCACTCCTGCCCTCTTCCCTGTTCACTCTGACAGAATTAGCGTGGGGCCTAGTACATTGCACATGCTCAGTAGTAAGTGTTAATTATGTGAATGAATGAATGAGCGAGTGAGCAAATGAATGGAATAAATTCAGAACACAGCAGCTAAAAACTGCCTCCCCACGTTCCCACCACACACCTGTAAGCCATTCTGCTCACACTCCATGCTTCCTCTAGATTTTTCTTGTTTCTCTTCCTTACCCAATCTGGGCTGTTTGGTGGGCACTCCAGCGTCTCCTGCTCCCCTAGCCAGGTTGCCTAGATGCCAAGGAAAGCCTCTTAAAAGGAGACCTGCTGCTGACCAAGCTGATTAAGCACTTCCCCTTCCTCTCGTGTCTAGACAGCTTTGGTCATGGGCATTCCTCCCAAACTGATGTCTACGTGCAGGAGCCTATAGCTGGCCAGCCTCATTCCTTCTTCCCCAACACTTCTACTCCACTGCCCTTATGAGGCTGAGTTCCAGACAGAGACGTACAGGTCCAGGTGGTGTTTTGAGAAGCACCCCTACTGAAAATAGGGCCACTGTGTGAGATGAGGTAGCCCCAATATCTACCTGCAGACAAAACCTTCAAAGCCCCATGAGAAGCCCCAGCTGCCTGCAGGGAGAAAGGGCAAGAGGCCTGAAGAGAGTCCATGCTTTGTGGGTCTTTTCCTTGATTGATCTTGAGCTGTTAGGCCATTGTGAGTAGGGAGTTCAGAGGAAGAAAGGGTGGAAGGCCACAGAGCTAGGTGTGGAGTCACAGGGGAATGTAACCCCAGGTGAGTTGGGCCCTCAAATCTACCTACTACATAGAATAAATGACCCGTAGCTGCTAAAATTTTATGTTCTATGCTCTCTGAAACCATTTTATCATTAATTCTCCGATACTTAGAATTTCTCCAGTAATCTGAGCAGAATACCTCCAGAAGGCTGGGAAACCCGGTCCTCTTTGCTCTTTTCCAGCTCCTTGAAGAAGAGCCCTTGCCATGAGCAGGGAGCCAGGAGACTGCCTTGTTGATAGATGAATGTGCACATGTACTCAGAACACAGCTTATATCCTAAAGATTAGAATAATGTTAAGGTAAAGAGTAAAGATGTTTATTATGGCTTTATACTATTGAAGAATTATATGAAACCTAACTGTTCAACCATGGTGATGGTAAGATAATCCATGGTATATCCACTCTCTGTAGCCATTAAATATGACATTGTACAAGAATAATTAATGCCATGGGAAGTTTCATGGTATATTGTTAAGCGGGAAAAACATTATAAAACAGCATGTCCAACCTTATCCCAATTGTATATATACGGACATGTGTCCGTATAAAAGCCACATATGTACATATACGCAGTGGTCATCTCTGGAAAATGGGATTATGGCTGATGTTGTTAATGCTTAATGCTTTTTTTCTGCCCAGTTTTTCTTACTTATTCTTGAAATAATTGGATAAAAACAAATTCCCTCCTTTGTACATTAACCTTTCATTACAGGATCTTTGTATAATAATAATGCATTAAAAAGTTTAATAATTAGGTTATTGTTATGATACCATCTGCAAACAGCATTTTAAAAGCAAACTTATTTAAAGTTTAGGACAACTGCAACCAGCTGTTCACTGTGTGATGTGATTCCATGGCAAATAAAAAGTGGCTACCACTCATCACACATAAAGTAGTCTTATGACTAAAAGAACTGAAATCCAAGTAAGCTATAAAAAGAAAATAAATTTTTCATTGAATGTCATTTAGAGATTTTCCATGTATGCAAATAGCGTTTGTCTCAGGAATGCAAGACATTAAAAGAGAGTCAAGTAAAATAAAATTCAAATAAAATCAACATGCTTTGTATTAAAAACTAAATTTTACAGCAAATATCTGTTAAATGAAACACAAAGTTCCTATTATGTGCCAAAGGGATTTTTAGATGTCCATTTGGAGGAATAAGTGGATGAAAGTAATTAAACATTTTTTGGGAAAAAAAATGAAAAATGGGTTGGGCTTACCCTACTAGATATTAAAATGTATTTTTTTAAACGACAATTATTAAGAGGTGGAATAGATGCAAGAATTAACATACAAATGAATGGAGCCTGATTCATAGACCTAATACAAATCTGGCATATTTAAGAACCTATTATATGATAAGGAAAGAATCTAAACTAATGGGGAAAACATGAATTATTCAATAAATGGCACTGGGGAAAATGGACTATTTGGAAAAATCAAGTTAATTCTCATAACTTCATACCATACACCAAAATAAATTTTAGACAGATTAGAAACCCAAATCTTAAAAAAATGACATGTAAACAAAGACCTTAGGAGAAACGATGGCTGAGTATTTAACTGATCCCTGAATGAGAAAGAGCTCTCCAGGCATGAAAGCATTGAAATAAATCAGAGAGGAAAATATTGACGGTTTTGCCTATGGAAAAATTTAAAGTATACATCAGAGTATAAACAAAATATAGAATGTAAATGACAAACTGGGAAACATATTTACAACTCAGCTGACAGGTAAAGGATTAATATTGTTCCCTATCTTAAAAACAAAGAATGTAAATATATATTTCAAAAAAGGAGGAGAAATGGCTAGTAAACATAAGAAAAAGCAGCCAATCTAATAAGTAACCAAGAAAATGTAAACAATGAGGTGTTTTAAAAGCCATTAAATTTCCAAAGTTTTGCAAAGGCACTGATCCTCAATGCTGACAAGAGTTCAGTGTTAGCCCTCCCTGCTCATGTCCCTGCCAGTACAGCTAAAATTGCTGTAACCTTTCCAGAAAGCAATTTGCTAATATGAATCATGAATAATAATGCCATGCATAGCCAATGACCTAGAAATTCCCTTTCTGGCTGCCTACCCTTAAGGAACTAAGTAAAAATGAGGACAAATATTTGAGGACAAGGGGTTTTGAGCAGCACTTTTTACTGTGATCCCAAACTGCAAATAGCCTAAATGCCCAACAAAAGGGGACCAGTTAGATAAACTTGAGATAGATATAAGTGAAACACCAATCAGCCATTAAAATTTTTATTTTTGAGTAATTTATAATTTCATGGAAGAATGCTCAAAATACATAAAGGAAAATTGAGGAGATTAATGGTACTTATACTATATATGTTACGTTGGATCATATGAAATTGCTGCAACTCAGCTGTTTTTTAACCTTCAGAAATAACAATTTGGTATGATTCCTAATACAGATATATTTCTGAGTTATGGGTATATTTCATTTTCTTCTTTTACTTTTCTACAGTTTTCAAACTTTCTATAATGAATATGTATTAAAAATTTTAGGTTGTTTAATGAAGACCATATGAAGAAATACCCAAAATTCAATCTATATTAAACACCTTTCTCTTGTCTAGATTTAAAATCCTCTGCCTCTTTGATCTCTTATCTACATGCCCTTTATCTTTGTCTTTCCTTTAGTTATTTGCATGTTCCGTAATCTGCTCTTTGGGGTTAATCTCCAGAATAACAACCAGGGCCCTTAAAAAAGGTTTTGACCTGGGCTGTCAATGTCAGTTTCCCTTCCTGCAGGAAGTCTTCTCAGAATAGGCACAAGAGTCATGAGATTTATATTGCCTAGAAGCAGCCAGTAGATGTACCACAGTTAGTAGAAGTACCACAGAAGGGGAAAGCAGACAGCCTCCTCACCAGGAATCCCCCCTAACTTGTGTCACTACCAGTCCTCTGGATCTGGGACTGAGGTCCCTGCCCTGTCCTGTGGTGGGCTTGCACACAAAAGGTAAAGGCCCACACGTTGTAGAGAGGGCAGCTAGGAGCTTCCCTCCAACAGCATGCTGGTGAGAATTAATCCCAGTTACCCTCAGCCTGAAATCTTATGTGTTATATGTGCTTGCTGTATATGCTGTCTGTTGGGATCTTCATCCACATGATGAGGATTCACACCTCTTGCTGCTATGTTCCTTCTAGCACTTCTTGACTGTGCCACTCATGGAGCTCCTGGGCTCCATGGTGGCAGAAAGAACATCATACTTGGAGTCAGGTAATCTGTGTTCAACTCATATCAACTTAGCAACTTGAGGGATCCTCCTCATCCTCCCTGACCTCAATTTCTTTAAGTGAACAGTTCAATACTATCCCAGTAGGGATAAAGGAAACTCAAGGTAAATTAGTTGCCAAACTGCAAAGCCCTACACAAAAGTAAAGTATTAGCTGTGATGTCTGTACTGTAGCCATTTTGTGGAAACAAATACAAGCTTTATGTCCTTTGGATCTTAAAGCGTGCCTGCGTTTTTAGACTTCAGCTGAAGGTCCCCCACTACCACCAACCTCAGGAGAGTGGCAGCCCCCTGTATTGGTGACCATGGTCAGAAAAAGTGGGACATCCATGCCTACTTATATTGCTCTGGGGTCTCAGGTCTGAGGACGTGAATGTGCTGATTATAACCCTGAACACTTGGCAGGTGTTACTTTGTAAGGCAAGTGTGGGGCTAGATGCCGGGTATCTGTGTGGCTGTGTTTCCATTTCCATTTGGGGAACACAGGGAACATGGTTTGCAATATGAGGAGAGGTCTAAATAACCCAAGGCACTTCCCTGAACTCCTACATGTATAACTGTGTCAGCACACCCACCAGGACCCGCAGATAAACCAAACCTGGGAAGACACTCAGTCCTTCATAAAATGCCCATCACACTACAGTCCTGCTACCTCTCCCAACTCTTTCTCTTCTGACAGTTGAATGCATGCTTGCCTCCCTATAACGCATAAAGAAATGGACTGCCATCCCAGGAATGAGGCCAGAGCTGGTACCCCTCACATCTTCACCAGCCCCTAGAGTAAAGCACCACTTCCTCTCACCTCCTTCTCCCACTACCTCATCCAGAAAGAACTCCTAAAAGTGCCCAGTGGCTTTACAAACAGCCCATGACAGTGAGTTGAACAGAGACAACCACCCTTCTCCTCCTCAGGGCACTGAGCTATGACAAAACACACCCTTTCCTAGAGGGCCCGGCTTGGCCAGAGCCAAGTGGAACTCCAGAGAGGAGGTCCTCACAGAGCTGCCGGTCCCTCCCTCATGGGAAGGAAACTGAGCTCCAGGGAGGAGAGGGCACTCAAGGCCAGGTGATGAGTCTAGAAACTCAATCTTCATCAACCATTCTCTGCTCCACACCACAGGCTCCATACCATGCAAAGAGTACCCCTACTGTAGAGGCATTCATATCAAAATACAAGACAGGAGACCATAGTTTAGAGCTTTACCATCCAACACAGTAGCCACTAGTTAGATGAGGTTATTTAAATTTCAATTAATTAAATAAAATAAAAAATTCAGTTCCTCAGCCACATTAGTCACATTGGAGTAGCTAATGGCTAACATACTGGAGAACATAGAGAGAGAAAATTTCCAACATTTTTCAGTTAAGTTCTATCGACAGTGCTAATCGTTTAGATGGAGATATTCCCTGAGGACAGGGTCTGTGTCAAGTGCTCTCTTAGAACATACTGGCAATGTTTGCACATCCCATAATGAATGACTGAGTGAGTGAAAGAACAGCCCAGGATACAGCTAGCAAGGGGCTTAGCCAGTAACACAAAACACAAAACACAGTGCTGCCATGCAGGGAGCCGCAGAGATGGCTGTCCTTGGTCTAAGCACAGGAGACCAGAGAAGAAACAAGTGGCCTCTGTCTCCTCACCCTTTTTTCAAAAAGTGTGATTATTAATTTTGGAAGCCTCATGATATTTTCCAATGGGAACGAAACCTCTCAGTCTCTAACTACCGAGCCTCATGTAGATGCCTCTAAGCCTCAGCCACTTTGGGAGTTGGCTATGCCAGAAGGCCAACAAGCCTAAATAAGGGAAATCCTCAGGTTCCCTAATGGGGAAAAATCTTCAGAAAACTGGGGGAGTGGATGTTTTTAAGAGGTAATTTGAAAACTTGTATGTGTATTTACTTTGTATACCTTATCATATCACCTTCTATCAGGCCAACAAGAGGCTGAATGGTCATACCAGAAAGCAGGCTGACATGCGACAGCAAGAAGCCCACAGTCCAACGCATGGTAAGGCGAGAAGTTACTCAAAAGACTGGGTCAAGAAAAAAAACCCTTTGCAAACAGATTTGACTTGTTCTGCTTTATTCAAAATTCTGCATAATATCCTGATTAAGAAAATTTCTGCCAATCAAAAATGAGTTTTAGATATTTCTGGATGCAAAGTCTGCAATAAAGACATCCTCTTTATTATAAGGATCATTCATTAAAATGAGACCAAAGGGGAGAGAAATGAGCTTCTCCCAGAGGTCAGAAAAAGACCAGGTCCCTTGGATATTTACAACACCTGAAGTTCTAACTGTACATGAGAAAAGAAAAAGAACTTCTCTAGCTCTATTGTCTCTTTAAGAGTGATGATACAATTAATGTTTACAGCTGATAAGATACTCAATGAACATTTGATTTTTTATAGCTATGAGTGTGTTTTTGTATTCACCTCTACTAGTGTAAAATAATTCATATTGCTATTTCATTTTTAAGACAATTTTTCTTATAATAACACAGTTCTCTCTTGCTTTGGAATGTGAGGTCCCATTTTTCACATGGAGGATTTATCAATATCCAACTCAAAAAAATTTTACTTAACATTAGTGTTCCTCAGTTTTCCCATCTGCAAAATATAAGTAATACCAAACTCACAAGGCTATAGCAAGAGTTAACAGAGATTGCGTACAACCCATGTGGATAGCAGGTGTAAGTGCTAGGTGGTGGAATGAATGAATAAATTAATGAAGTGTCTGAACCGTGGGACACATTTGTCACTGGGCTTGAGCTGTACAAACCTAGAAGCAGCCAAATTACAGAAACCATTCACAATTTAAGACACAATTCATCCACATACTGTCAGCTCCTGAAACTATAGACACAATAACTGGCAGGAAATAGCTGCCTCCAGAGAGCATGCTTTGCAAATTCAGACTACTGCAAAGGTGAGGACATTATAGTTCCCATGGAACAAAAAAATTCTCTTTAACTTTAAAATTTTATGATTCTGTGCCTGTGCAAATGGGAAGAGTAGTCAACAATCTGATTATTCCAGCTTTGGGGTTCTAGGACTAAAATCCTTCCATCAAAATCCATATGTAGATTTGGAAGTACACACCATCCAAGGGGGGCCCAGGCATGTGAAGAGCAACTGAGTCATAGCTGTGGTCTCATTCAATGCTAATACTGTTTCTGATGTGGGAAAGAACACCAGACTAGGAATCTGAAGATCTGAGTACCCCCTGTGGCTTTTTCAGTCTCTTTTTCTTTCTGGCCTTCATTTTCAACATCTATAAAACGAACAAGCCAGACAAGATGATGACTGAGGCTGTCCCCTCCCCAGCTGTTCCATTCCTTGATCCTGTTTGCTACAGAAGAGATCATACCCACAAGAAGTTAGAGAAGGTGGCAGTCCAGAGAGGAAATGAGAATCTCAGGGGTGAGAATCATGCCAGGGAAATACCATATTTAATTAATTTCAAATGCATCATTAGTTGGTGTACCATTAAGAAAGAAAAACCTGTTGCAATTAAACTACTACACACCATATAATAAAAGATTCATCCTGATCCAGATTTCAAAACGGGGGTGGGAGAGTGTCTCAGAATCAATGAAATATGGAAACTAGCTGGATACTTGTTGTATTCTAGGCACTGAGCTAAGTGCTTTATACACATTATTTCATTTAATCCTAAAACAACCCTGTGCAATACAAATATGTGAAAGATCAGCATTTTATAGAGGGGGAAATTGGGGTACAAAGGGTTTACATAATTTGCTTAAGGTCATCTAATTAGTTGGTAGAAGAGGTGAGATTTAAATCTACAACTGTTTCACTCCAAACTCCATTTTCTTAACCCTTTACCCTTTGAAATAAGGCTGGAGCATTTGATACAAAGTGAAAATGAGTTGTCTGATAGAGATAGGGCTGAAACAACTAAAGCTGTCAGAATCCATTAAGGAATTTATTAGGATGAAATGCTTTGAACAAGAAGGAACCTTAAAGATAATGTGGTACAAGCACATACTTTACAGAAAAAGAAACTAAAGCCCAGAGGAATTATGTCATTTGCCCAAGGTGACACAGCCAGTTAGTGCAAAAGCTAGGATTCTAGAATTTTGCCAGGTAATTAGATCAAGCTCACAAGTCTATAGTTTCACAAATCTGTACACTCTTATCTTCAAGTTCTAGGCATTTTCCCACCTGTAATCAATGATTTCTTAGTGATTTCCCTGTGATTACATAGACATATGACTTCAGTGCTCCAGGATGCAATTCCTTCAGGCTTGAGATACAGAGCCATTCTCAAAATAGGGAAGGCAGACACTACCCAGGCTTATGCTTAATCGGGCTTGGTTCTAATCCTCCTAGCTCTAGAAACCCAGCATGCTTAATTTCTCTGTGCCTTGTAGATTCATATGTAAAATTAGGCTAATAACACCAACCTCATCCAGAAACAATGTATATAAAGTCCCCATGGCACATAGTAGGTAGACAGTCAATGACAGTTATTATAGCTATAACTGTTTAAGTAGCTTGGTACTTTTACTATCCCCTCCCCTTTCTTGGCCATCAGTTCTTATATGGATAATCTATTTTGCATTTTCCAATTTGAAGTACATTCTGTTCACTGGAGACAGTAGAACCAAGATAGCAGGACTATATCATTGCCTTTTCTATCTATCTCCCTTAACAACAGAACAGCTTCCCCAAGCAGAAAACCAAAACCCTCTTCTGTCATTCCTGTTCACAAGCTCGCCTCCTGCTGGCTTTAATCCAGTTAGGTGCCTTTCCTTTACATTTTTGTATAAGTCTTTAAAAATCAAGCTTCATGAGGAAGTCCCTTTCCTTTCATAACTCATCTGCTTTCTTAAAATGAAGGCCAACCCCTTTCCAAGGTATGGGCAGCCCTCAAGACTTCATAGCCACTTGAAGTTTAAGGTCAAAGCAATTTATGTTCAACCTTCCAACCATTAGAGGTTGAGTACCAGTATAGGTAAAGGCCCTTACTACTCCTTTCAGGATCTTTGTGTTTCTAGCTACATACAAGTTAGAAGACAATGTGTGTTAATTATACTGCTGGCTGCCTAGAGAAAGGGTAGGCCCTCAAACTGGGAAGCAGAAAGTGACAAAGCTGAGTAGCCAGGATGTGGGCTGACTTAATAGTCCTACTCTCCATTTTAAAGACACCCAATTGTGGGGAGGGCACAAGCCCAGCCCCATAGTTAGCCCCATCTGTGAGAAGCCCCCTGGGGATACCAGCAGGCATAACCAGGGCATGGCCACCCCCTGGTGACAGCCTACCTCACAAAACAAACTTTGTAAATCAAGCATCACCAGAGCCCGAGTTTCAGCTCCTGCCTTTGCAAGCCCAGCCTGGCTGTTGTTTTGTTCTTGCTGCTTTTATGGGACTTTGACATAGATATTTGCTATCAGTGATTAAAGGGTACTTCCTGGGTGCAGGCTCCGTAAGGACCTGACATATGTTATTTAATTCTTAAAAGTACCCTATGGGGGATGCAAGGATGGTACAACATTCGAAAATCCATCAACATCATCCACCACATCAACAAAAAGAAGAACAAAAACCACATGATCATCTCCAGAGATGCTGAAAAAGCATTTGACAAAATTCAGCATCCATTCCTGATTAAAACTCTCAACAAAATGGGTATAGACGGCAAGTACCTCAACATCATAAAGGCCATATATGACAAACCCACAGCTAACATCATACTTAACAGCGAGAAGCTAAAAGCTTTTCATCTAAGATCGGGGACAAGACAGGGATGCCCACTCTCTCCACTGTTATTCAACATAGTACTGGAGGTCCTAGCCATGGCAATCAGACAAAACAAAGACATACAAGGCATCCAGATTGGTAAAGAAGAAGTCAAATTGTCACTATTTGCAGATGACATGATACTGTACATAAAAAACCCTAAAGATTCCATTCCAAAACTACTAGAACTAATATCTGAATTCAGCAAAGTTGCAGGATACAAAATTAACACACAGAAATCTGTTGCTTTCCTATACACTAATGATGAACTAACAGAAAGAGAAATCAGAAAAACAATTCCATTCACAATTGCATCAAAAAGAATAAAATACCTAGGAATAAACCTAACGAAGGAAGTGAAAGACCTGTACTCTGAAATCTACAAGACACTCCTAAGAGAAATTAAAGAGGACATTAACAAATGGAAATTTATCCCATGCTTTTGGCTAGGAAGAATTAATATTGTCAAAATGGCTATACTACCTAAAGCAATCTACAAATTCAACGCAATCCCTATCAAACTACCAACAGCTTTCTTCAATGAACTGGATGGAACAAATAATTCTAAAATTCATATGGAACCACAAAAGACCCCGAATAGCCAAAGCAATCCTGAGAAGGAGGAATAAAACAGGGGGAATTACACTCCCTGACTTCAAGCTCTATTACAAAGCCACAGTAATCAAGGCAATTTGGTATTGGCACAAAAACAGACCCACAGACCAGTGGAACAGAAGAGAAAATCCAAACATTAACCCAAACATATACAGTCAATTAATATTTGATAAAAGGAGCCTTGGATATACAATGGGGAGATGACAGCCTCTTCAGCAGCTGGTGTTGGAAAAACTGGACAGCTACATGTAAGAGAATGAAACTGGACTACTGTCTAGCCCCATACACAAAGGTAAACTCAAGGTGGATCAAAGACCTGAATGTAAGTCATGAAACCATAAAACTCTTAGAAAAAAACAGGCAAAAATCTCTTAGACATAAACATGAGTGACTTCTTCAGGAACATATCTCCCCGGGCAAGGGAAACAAAAGCAAAAATGAACAAGTGGGACTAGATGAAGCTGAAAAGCTTCTGTACAGCAAAGGACAACATCAGTAGAACAAAAAGACATCCTACAGTATGGGAGAATATATTCATAAATGACGTATCCGATAAGGGGTTGACATCCAAAATATATAAAGAACTCACGCACTTTAACAAAGAAAAAGCAAATAATCCAATTAAGAAATGGGCAGAGGACATGAATAGACACTTCTCTAAAGAAGAAACTCAGATGGCCAACAGGCACATGAAAAAGATGCTCTACATTGCTAATCATCAGAGAAATGCAGATTAAAACCACAATGAGATATCACCTCATACCAGTGAGGATGGCCAACATCCAAAACACAAACAACAACAAATGTTGGCGAGGATGTGGAGAAAAGGGAACCCTCCTACACCGCTGGTGGGAATGCAAATTAGTTCAACCATGTGGAAAGCAGTATGGAGGTTCCTCAAAAAACTCAAAGTAGAAATACCATTTGACCCAGGAATCCCACTCCTAGGAATTTACCCTAAGAATGCAGCAGACCAGTTTGAAAAAGACATATGCACCCCTATGCTTATCGCAGCACTATTTACAATAGCCAAGAAATGGAAGCAACCTAAGTGTCCATCAGTAGATGAATGGATAAAGAAGAGGTGGTACATATACACAATGGAATATTATTCAGCCATAAGAAGAAAACAAATCCTACCATTTGCAACAACATGGACAGAGCTAGAGGGTATTATGCTCAAGTGAAATAAGCCAAGCCGAAAAAGACAAGTATCAAATGATTTCACTCATATGTGGAGTATAAGAACAAAGAAAAAAAAACTGAAGGAACAAAACAGCAGCCGACTCACAGAACCCAATAATGGACTAATGGTTACCAAAGGGAAAGGGACTGGGGAAGATGGGTGGGAAGGGAGGGGATAAGAGGGAAAAGGGGGCATTACGATTAGCAGATGTAATGTTGGGGGGGCATGGGGAGGGCTGTACAACTCAGAGAAGACAAGTAGTGATTCTATAGCATCTCACTACGCTGATGAATGAATGTATCCTTTGAAAGTCTGTCTTTTTTGCCTATTTCCCTGATAATATAAAAACCTTTGTAAGCCTTGGGCTCCTTAAAACATTTCTTCTACTCATGGAAATTAATGTTTCTGGGCTTAAGTCCTTAATTGGGCTCAAATAAAACTGTATTATTTCAAGGCAAAAAAAAAAAGTACCCTATGGGTATTACTATTTTCCACATTTTATGGGTGAAAAACTAAAGATTAGAGAACAGAGCTGGGAAGAGATGAAGTCAGGATTTGAACTTAAGTCTATTTCATTTCAAATCCTGTGCATATAACCTCACACTATTATGAATCTGTCTCATCTAGTTGCTGAGTCTCCTGAGCCAAGGCACATCCAGAGCTTGTGTTCCTCTAGGGTTAGGACCTAGCCATGTTTGGTGCAGCCCCAGACACAGAATTTGATGTACCTGGGATGACCCTCCAGCCTCTCAGTTTCAATGATGTCACAGGTAGCCAGACTGCTGAGCTTCTGTCTCGATTTCCTGTTGAGCACTGCAGTTAGTACCCTGTCACTGGGGTGCTCTGAAACCCTACCTGACTGGTGAGGGCCATGCCCATGCCTTGTCATGCCCGTCCCCTGGCACAGAATAGAGGGTAGTATGTTTTACGCTTTCTGCCCCCACATCACTGTCTGGGGGCCTCCAGGAATGGACTGACCACAGACTCACTTGACCCTGAATGTCTCCCACCACTTGAGGATTCTGGTGACACCCTTCTCCCAAGGCTGCCCAAATCTCCCTCTCCCTCCCTGTATGGTTAATGCTAGCCTGAAGGAAATTTGCTTTTGTAGTGTCCCCACTGGATCTCATGTATTTCACTGCTGTGTGCCTCTTCCAGGCCAGCCGAGCAGCCCCTGAGCTCTCAGACATTCTGCCAACCTTTTCAAAAGTGCCATCGTCAATCTTGTTTTGAGGAGGAAAGTCAGTTTTCTTCATGAAAGCAAGAGACTAAAACAACCCATAAAAGACTGTCTGAAGCACTTCAGACAACAATTGGCTAAATTAAAATAAGAAGTCCCATGAAACTCTCCACCCCACTGACTGTTAAAGACATGGTAATTATAAACACAATAGCAAATATTATTACCAACTTCAAGCATTAACTTGAAACCAGCTGGTAGAATCAGCAAAACACTCCAGTCCTGGAAAGTTCAGGGAACTCATGTAACATAGTAAATCCAACTTAGATAAATCTCTGTCTGATTTGGGAATGAGTGGTACTTCTCGATGTGCCACACTACCCAAAAACCCTAGGGGCTAAGTACAGAAAGTCTTCTGTGGTGACCTGGATTGACCCATAGCCATGAAGGCAACTGTTTCCACTAAGCCATGTAAGGATGGGACAGAAACTGACCAGATGCTCCCCAAGCCCATTCTCTTTTCTTCTGAAGAACACACGCTTAACAATTCCCAGCCTCCCTTGCAGTTAGGAGCAGCCATATGACTTAGCTCTAGCAATGCAATGTGAGCAGAAGTGTTATATGCTTCTTCTACAGCCCCTGAAATCATCCCATGTGTGTGTGTGCCCTCCACACTCCTCTGAAGGCTGGATGCACAGGTTCAGGACTCCAAGGGACAGGAGAGTCACTGAATGGAAGGATTTTAGCTCCTGGGTTCTCACCCAGTCAGGAACATCTGTAACGGGCAGTGGTGTGAACAAGAACTAAGCTTCTTTTACATTATCCCCAATATTTGCAGGTTATCATGATAGTCAACCTATGTTGACCAATTAGCAGAGAACATTGATATTGTTGACATAATTTTTGGTGAAATATCAGGGTGGTAAAACTGGAGACTGAAGAAATTACTTTCTATCTATCCCCATTCCAAAATCTTATGTCTAGTGTGTTAATGTGTTCTATAAAAGCTGGACATGGTCTCTTTTAAAAGCAATAAGGATAGGTCAATGATCTGGTTACAAAACTGCAGAAGGTAAATAATAAACACAGGAAAAGGGAAAACTTGGGAGGACTTAGACACCAGCTGCCAGCAGTTAGCCAGGCTCTCCATTCTTCTCTCTAGAAGAGTTCATCCATTCCCATGCATCTCACGAATACATGTGAAAGCACCAGGTCAGTTTTAGAGAGCAATATTAACACAAGGTACAGTAACTGTTCTAATTTCCAAATCTAAATCCTCGGCCTTGTCTTTCACCCAGCCTTGCTCCAACTGCATCTTCAGTCACTGGGCCGGTGTTTTCATTCAGATGACACCCAAAGTCCAAAATCTTCCCCTGTTCTTGACTGTGTTGCCTTCATGTTGGAAAGGGGGTTAATCATTTGCTTCACACTTAACATAGGCCAGACCATATATAATAATTTATATTACATAATGCTATATATGTATAGTATATTTATAGTAATTACCTCAGTAAATCCTCTCAGACTCATTCCTGAGATAGATATCATTATCTCACTTCACAGATGTGGAAACTGAGACTCACAGAAGTCCAGTGATTTGCCCAGTGTCACACAGCTGGTAACCAGGACTGGAAGAACAGATTTCATTTATGTAAAGCACCGTGACTGATGAGAACACTCCCTTTTACAGCTAATCACACTTGGAGGTGTGCTGGAGCCTTCTGTCCTGGCTCCCAAGGGCCAAGTGTATTAAACAGGTTGGTAGCTTGAAATCTGCCACAGATAGGAGTATTTATGCAATGGAAATTGGAAAATGCAACAAGTGCTCCGATCAGAGCTTCATTCCTCCTTGGAAACATTTACCAGCGTATCACTAACCACACCTTTCTAGTGGAACCAATATGGCAAGGCAACGCTGTTGTTTTGTTGAGATTTCAGGAATGAAAAGTAGAAGGAAGTAGCACCTGGATTGCAGCCTGTGCAAACAAAAACTTACAAAAATAAAGGTAAATGTTACAAGGACACAAAGGAATGAGGAAGAAGTATGTGTCCCTTAACATGGCTCAAGCTTCTGGCAGTTCCATAAAGGGCTTTCTTAATAAGCTGGTAAGAAACAATTAAGAAGAATAATACTAGTTTTAGGTGGGGAGGGAGTTAAATTTGGGGGACAATGCGGAGAACTGCTATGTGGGCAATGTGAAAAGATCTCAGAGATTTAGTTTTAAACTAAGGGATGACAGAGGCATCACAAGCCTCTTGAGGTAAATTCTGAAATGAATTATTTAAAGAAAAAAAAAAAGAAGGGGAAATTAGCACATAAACACAGGAGCACAGATAATCCAGAGCTGAAGATAAAAGTCACATGCATTCCAAAGCCAAAGATAAATGGCTGGGATTTTTTTTGATCAACTGCATACATTCACCTTCTGGAACCCAAGTGCATCCTAGATAAGCAGCACCCATCTCTGGGGAAAGGAGAATAGAAGCTTACGGAGTGGCTAGGGGCAGTCAACCTGCATTCACTTTAAGTAAACATTCCACACGTGGAAAGCAATCCCCATGTGAAAAATAAAGAAACTGTGTTTTTATTTGTGGCCTAGAACAGTTGCTCCCAAACTTGGCTGATCATCAGATCTGGTTGAGAAAATTTTTTAAAATACAGACTCTGGTGTCTAGATTTAGATTTAGTGAGTCTGAGAAAACTGTGTGTTTGCCAGAACTGAATTGAAAGACTTGCAAAAGCATAACAGCAAAACAATAATTATGGCGATTAAAAGACCCTAAGAAGAAACCAAGTAAGGTTGACCAACAGACCCAAGTACAGCCAGGGAAGGGAAAAAACACTTAGGACAGACGGTCTGAAGGGGATTTTAGTGTTTGAAGAGGTTACACTCTGATCTAGCAGGACTTGGGAGTATAAAGGAGGAAGACCAGTTGCCACTTATAAGCTTTGTTTGGATAGCAAGTGACAACATATCTCACAGCTTCAAAACCCTCATCTGTAAAACGGGCCACTCATGCCTAAATGGCTAGGCTACTGGAGAATGGCAAGCAATGACCACAATTCCTGGCACAAAGGAGGCCATTGTTAGTTACTGCCCTATCACAATTTTCCATTTTTCACCCTGCTTTGGGAACATTATCCCATGCCGGAGCATAAAAAGCTACCAAAGCTGCTGCCTGGGTGCCTCCAACCGCTTTTCTCCCACAGCAGCCCAGCTCAGGCTCTCTGCAGGCTTCTGAGGACGACCGGGAGGCTAATCGCTCTACCCACGGTCAGAAAGCAAGAGAGCGGCTTTCACTTGGCTCTGCCCTCAACTTGCTACATGACCTTGAACAAGCCTCTGGCCCCCTTGGTCTTAATTTCTGACCCTGATAAATGGGCACAATCAAACAGAACCTGTCTTGGTTAGAAGCTCAGGGTTAATGAGCCAGCCTGTCGCTGTCCCCAGGAGCTTTCCCTCCCCAGACAGGGAGATTGTTGCCACCTGCAAACTGCTGCACGGAGCTTCAGCTAATTGGAGGCTTAATGACAGATGACACCAAGCTTCTGGGAAACAAAATGCTCTCTCCAGCCCCAGAGCTCAGCGGTGAGGAGGAAGGAGGATGGGAAACTTCCCCAGAGTAATGCAACCAAGGTTCCTGGGGGCAGCATATAAAACATCAATGGAACTTGAGCCACCACCAAAACATGTCAGGGAGTGAAGGAAATAAGCAAAGTTAAGGGTGGAGACTGCTGCTGGCCCAGCCTGCCAGTGGGCACAGCACACCGGAAATGAGACGTGGCCAGCCACACCAGCAGCAGGACAGTGGCGGAGTACCACAGCAGTGGCACTGAGAGCTTTAGAGACTCTGGAAGAGTCTCAGGAATATAGGGAACTGCACATTGTTCTCTACCAAAGAGGAAAAGAGGTGCGTCTTGAAGAAAAGGTGATACAGCAAAATTCTGGGGGAAGGACCCCAGTTATATCTGTTGCAGGAGATAACACAGGAGAGAAAAACAAATGCCACAAGTGGAGGAGGAGGCAGGCTTACGGAAAGGGGAAGGAGATGGGTCTGTGAAAATGTCTCCTGAAAGAAAGGTGAAGGAGACCAGAAGAAGGAGGGAGGGTTCAAGGAAAGTTAGTTATGCAATTCTCATTAAAGGGTAGAGAAGGCTAGGGTAGAGTGGTTGATGGTTCTCACACAGAGGGAAAATTCTAGTTGTTCATGCTGACTTTCTACTAATTTAAATTTTCTGAATCACTTCCATGTAAATGGAGTATACCAAACACATGGGATCTCACACTTCCACCTTGAGCTAGCTCTGAGGCTGCTGTGCTTTCCCCTGCAAGTGAAGGTGAGAGGGAACACTTTACAAGGCCAGCAGTCTAGCCCAGGTGACTCCCCTCTGCCTCCCCCTCTTCAACCCAAACCACAAAATCACTCCCTTGATTTCCCGCTCTGCCGAGCCCCCGTTCCCAAGGTTCACTCCCTAAACTCACTCCCCCTTGCCTGCTCTCTTGCTGGGCACGTAGGAATGTTACAGATACAGAAGCAGAAAGATATATATTATATATTGCTCCCCTTGCTTGTGCTCAGGGCTCAGACTTTTGGGAGATTACTCCCCTCTGAGCCCGCCAGTGTGAAATAAAGCCCCAACACTCCAAGACTTCCGAGTGCGTGCTTGGTTCTTCCATCAGTGATCCAGTCCAGGTTTTTTCAGTATTTTCCGTAACGAAGGGAGGTAGGAGATAGGATGGGGGTGAGAGTGATGTGATGTGACAAGAATCGCTCACCTGGCCCTCGTCTGCTGACCGCATGATCCTCATTTCCCTCAGCTCCTGGTCATAGCTCCAAGGCCCAGGTCTAAACAGAGATGAGGATGTAGCCCAAGCAAAAGCCACTTCTTCTCAGGATGGGAGCCACATCATTGCAGCAACTCCCTTAGCTACATTTATGGATTTAATTCATACCAAATTCATCTACACGTCCTTAAAAGTTAAACATTCCAAATCTATCATTTGTTTATGTTCAGTATCCTCCATCAGATGTAGAGCTCCCAAGGACAACTCTAAGCTTCTCCCTTCCCATGAGGAGCTTTAGGGAAATAGAAATCACACCCATCAACCTGCACAGACCCCAGCAGAGCCTTCATAGGCCAGGACTTTGTTTTTTGATGAGGATGGCATTTTAGATCCCCATTTTCCCCAGAGATTCTTCTCCAGGAAGAGAAAAGTTCTGAAAACTAGCAATGTCTGTTAAAAAAGAAAACATACACAAGACTCCAGTCTTGTATGAGGAAAGCCAAGATGCTGGAGTGACCAGGAGCTCAGCCAGCCAGAGTCAAGGAAAGCCATTGTGCTTTCTGCTATGAAAGATGGCCCACATCGTGTAGTGTCTCCACCACCCTCTGAGCCTGAGTTCAGCTGGAACTTCCCATACCTCACAATCTTGCCTTAGTTAGGATTACATTTGACTGAAAGTAACAGAAAGCCCTTCTAAAATGGTTTAAACAAGTAAGGTTCTTATTTGTCTTATGCTCAAAAAATCTGGAGCTGGCATTCCAGGGCTGCCTCAATGGTAGCTATGTCATTCATCCACCGTCTTGGGACATGGCTTTTGTCTCCTGGTCACAAGATGACTGCAGCATCTCCTGACATCATGTCCCCCATTCCATGAAGGAAGAAGAGTGAAGGGCAAACAGCTTTCTTTAGATGGCTCTATCTTTACTTAAGAAGGCTTACAATTGATTTTTGCCTGCATATCAATAGTCAGAATTGTGTCACATGGTCTTCCGTAGAAAGAAGGGAAGCTGGAAATGTATGTGTTTCACTCTTTAACCTTTATAATAAAGGAAGAAAAGAGAGCACGTCTTTGGAATGAATGTTAAGTACACCAACCTGCAGCATCTTTGCCACATACACAGATTCCCAAATCAAAAGGACATTCATGCCCTCCTAAAAGGTATGGTGTGGGGTGCCTCTTGATTGTCTGCTCTCTCAAACGTGAATTTTAAAGCATCTCAGGCTCCCAAATGTGTCCTCTGCCATTTAACATGCTGAGTCACTGTTATATTTATTCTCTCATGTATTTTCACCACAATTTCCTAAGGCATGGGTAACTATCCCACTTCTACAGATAAAAAAGGAGGGACTCAGAAAGGTTAAATTACTTGCCAAATGTCTCATAGCTTGTAAGTGGTGGAATCAGGTTCTGAACCCAGATTTCGAGCCTCAGACCATTGCTTTTTTCTTTACACCACTGGTCATTCTTATCACACTGCATGCCTAACTATTGCTGCTACTCTGCAGCCCCCTACCCTTCCTATTTATAATGAACCTTTTCCATTTTAAAATTTAAATTAATGAAGAGGGAGAAGATAGGTCCCAGGGAATCTGGCAAATACCATATAAGGCTGAAGAAGATCAGGAACCTCTCACTCTTGCCGGTAGAATGTGCATCGCGATAGGACACTCTCCCAAAGCTCACCCAAAAGAGGTTCTAAAAAACCAAAGGCAAGAAGAATAGAAGATGTTTCCAGGGGTCATCCCCTCCATCTCCTTCACTCCACCCCCTCAAGCGGCAGGGACAGACCCCGGAGCTCTCTGGCACACCTACAGTCATACCCCTCCTGCAAGTTGCTGCACAGGCTCATCACTGCTCAGGCTCACCGCACGCTCCACCTGGACGGCACTTGTATCACTGCATGGTAATTGCCTGCCCACTGTTCTGACTTCCACATGAGACCCTTTGCTCCTGAAGGAAAAAGGATTGTGTCTCTCAGTATTGTTTCCCCAGATCTAGCATGGTGTCTGGCACACAGTTAAGTTCTTAATAAAAAATATTCAAATAAATAAATGTAAAACATCAATTCTTCTTATTGAATTGTCTATACATTTCTTTTTGCCCTCTCCAGACTGGAAAAAAGAAAACAGCTGGTCATTCCTGTGGCTACCTCATCAGACCCCAGGGAGGATAGAATTTGGGCCATTCAGCACAAATACAGAAACCTCAAAGGACACAGAGCCCATAGAAGCTGAGGTCTCTGGCACTGGGGGTGATCTTTCTGCATTTCTGGGGTGGGTAGGGTATGTGAGAAAAAGAGAAAATGGGCTCTGGCATTCTAGCAGGCAAGACTCTTGGTGCAAAGAAAGCAGAAGAGAAGGGAAATGGGAAGCCAGCCCAGCCTGGGAGCAGCAAGAGTGAATGGCAGGCAGGCACTGTGTGTCAGCACTCCACAGGGGCCCCATTCAGGGAATCAGCAGTGCAGTCACATGGGCTGCCTGGACTCAGCGTCAAAGCCCCCCTGTTTCTGGCCTTTCAGGGCTTTCCCTAGCTTCCTTAAGTCTGTCCCACTGCCTTGCTTTGACCTCTGGCGCCTGTTCATCCTTATTCCCCACTCTCCCAGCACTAATCCATCATGTTTCCAGGTACTTCTGAGTCTAGCTGAGGCCCCACAGTCCATTCCCAGGCCCTGCCCACTGTAACCCACACCATTGTTTGTGGAGGAAGAAGATGCCTCTAAAACAGCAGTTCCTAGGGTCTCTGGAGTCAATGACTCCTTAGAGAATCAGATGAAAGCCACAGATTTTTGTCGCAGTCAGCTGCACATTACCATATAACCACAAAATTTAAAGGCATTTATAGTTGCTGGATAGACCTCCAAAAAAGCCCACTCGTGGACCTAGAATAAGAGCTCCTATCCAGGGGGGGTCATGCACAACTTTTGTTTTAGGGCTGTTGCCCTCCCTGGGAGAAGCCTCCAGTGGCTCAGCCAGGCAACTCGCAGCTTGTCCTCCCCATAGGGAAGCATTTGGAATAGTAAGAACACAAATTGTCTCTTTGATTCCTCCCACCTCAGAAGCCTTTAATGAAAAAACACTAAGTCCTTACTGTGTGGCAAGCTGTGGGAAGCCAAAGCACTTGACATACATTTTCTGGAAATCTAATCTTCACAATAAATTTGTGAAATAGGTATTATCCCATTTCAGATGAGGGAGTTAGGCTTAAGAAGTTAAGGAATTGACTGTGGTAACACCAGTAGTGAGTTATGGAGTACAGCATCAAACCGTGGCTTGTCCAGGGTCCATACCTCACCTTGTTAGCTCCACACTTTAGAGATTTCTCAATGCTAGGTTATCTTTACGAGTAAGCAAAGGAAAGCTCCCCTGCCCATCCAAAATCTACCCACCTCCCTCCATGTTGCACAAAGTGTTTAATTCCACAATCAGAAGTCTAGCTAAAAAGAGAAGCAATACGTCATGGCTGTGTGTCCATTTCTCTGGTTTTGTATAAATATGGCATTGTTTTTGGATTGTTCATGGAACTATCACCTGAGTCAGTGTGAACCCAGAAGAGAGGTGTAGGTAGCACTGCAGTAGGAAATAGTGGAGAGCAGCTGAAGGGGGCTGAGGAGCAGAGAACACACAAGAGAGCATCTTTGAAGATGCAATGAGGAAAATGAGCTGGCAGGAACATTCTTAGATAAACTGTATAGCAAGAATAAAAGATAAGACAACTACTGATAAGTTCCTTCCCATGCACAACCCGGCAGGGATTCAGGGTCAGGACAGAGGATAAGCTCTGCCCTGTCAGGGACCTGCTCAGCCAGGCGGGGGTTGGAAATGGCATTTAGAATGGACTGTCTTCACATATTGGCCATGCAAGACACTGAGGCGGCACTGGAGGGTGTACCAGGCAGAGAACACCCAGGAAAGATATCACCCACAGCTGGAAGAGTTCATGATTGGAAGGGCTAGGGCTAGGGACAAAAGCAAGGTATGGTTTATCAGTCTGGAGTCCAAGAGGCGAGACTGAGTGAAAGCAGCCTGGAAGCAACTAGAGAGTAGGACAAGACAGCACTCGGTGTGTCTGTTTACAACTAGCACCCAGGGCTTGCTTTTAGAGGCCAGAGGCAAAGGCCTGGTAAACACGAGGGCTATTCTCACTGGAGAAGGTGGGCCTTTTTCCCCAGAATCATGAATGATAAAGAAACCAAATAAAAATTATAGAGTGCACATGAAAAGCTTAACATGTTATGAGTCTGCAGCGCACCATGTTCTTCAAAGACAGTAGAAAGAGGCAAGGCAATTCTAGTCAGTGATATCATTATGGATGTATGTAAAGATTAAACAAGGGCTTAAAAATTTTTTAATTAAAAAATCCAAAATGTCCATCAATAATTAAACAGTTAAATAAATCATGACAGACAGGTATAATTGTTAGGTGTTTAGGGCCTTAAATCAGACTGCTTAGATTAAATCTGGCTCTGCTACACAAGAACTATGTGACCTTTTGAAAATTACTTAAATTCCTTATGCCTCCATTTCCTGCAAGTAGGCATAATTACAGTATGCCTCCTGATATTGTTACTTAGCACAGTGCTTGATATATTCCTAGACAACTGAATTGTTCAAAAAATGTTAGCTAGTGGTACTGTTGTCATTATCAAGATGCATCCGTAAGACAGAATTCTATTGAGCCATTAAAAATAATTTGTAGAAATATGATCCTGAAAGATGTTCACAAACAATATGTTTTAGGTTTCAAAAAAGGATTATAAATTATGTATCTTATTTTTGTTATTCACTTCTTTACACATATATTCAGATGATTAAGAAAATGAGATGAAAATTCAGAAATAAATAGCCAAGAAGAACAGGAAATAACTTGCAGCCTCAGAAATGAAGAAAAGAAAGACCAACTTCAATATAGCCAGAACAAAGCTCTAAGGGAATATGCTCCTGAGGAATCTCTTTGATGTGAGCTTACAGAAAACTCCGGGCTGTCACTGCGGCCCCTCCCCCACCCTGCCTTCTCGCTCATCCTCAGCCCGTGAACAAGGACTTGGGTCTCTCCAGTTTCTGAAACAGGCAGCAGTCTCCATTACTATCATTATATGGATAATAGCAACAGTAATACTTCTCCCGTGGGCAGAGCACCTCATCTTCACTCAGAGCCCTTCAAATACCCAACTGTCTTTAGAACAATCTATACTTGAGCAGGACCCCACCTGCAGCTTGTCTCCGTCTGAGATGTACAACCTCCTACGGGTCAGGAATTGCAAGAATAAATCAGGGACACTCAACCCAGGCCACACAAATTGGGAAAAGACCACATACATTGTGCAGACATCACTGAGGGGCAATTCTAGGAGTTCCTGGTTAAGACAACTGAAGTTATGGAAACACCCTCTTTCCCATTAATTCCCATTATTCAGAGTGGACAGTTGGGAGGCAAGTTCCAGCCTCTGAGGGCAAAACTGGTAATGAGAGAAAGGCCCCCAGTTCCCTCCCTCTGGGCTTTGTGGAGCTCTGCCTCTTCCCAAAGCAAAACAGCACTTTTGACAAGAATCGAAACGCTTATAGGAGTGCACTAGAGTGCAGGTGAGCTCGACGCAAGTGTCTGAAATTAGATTTCTGGCAGGTAGGTAGGCCTTTGCAGGCTTCGGCAGCTGTCCTTTTGTGCAGAAGCACGGACAAAGCGCCCCACGCTCACTGCTAAACCCGGCTCCTCATTGTTATCCAAACAATGGAGTTGAGAGGTAGATGAGAGTGGAGGCAAAGACAGGGGCTTTTATTGGAGCCAATTCTGTGCCCCGGAATATGCAACCAAGGGCAGTGATTCGTTGAAGCACTATATTTTAAGATAGTCCCCTTTCATGGCAGGTCGGACAAGACGGGTGTCTCTATAAGGCCCTTGGGGAGGAGGAGGAAAGATTTCTTCCATTCTCCCATGCTGCCAACACAGGGGAGCCACAAGAGGAGGCCCCAGAAACACTGACATGCTCTATTACAGCTCTCATAAAGTCAGGGCCTGCTCCCCACCATTGACAAAGCATTTGTATATGCACCATCAGTTGGATCCTTACAGCAGGGGTACCGGGCAGCCTGTCTGTTTACAGCAGGCAGCATCCCAAGGATCATGGCACATAGGAAGTCTTGGGTACAGAGAGTGCCTCTGGGGGAGGAGGAATGAGGCCCACTGAAGTCTGGTAAGCCCTCATCAGCGTAGCTAAGCCGCAGGAGAGAATTTAATTAATGTGGGGCTACAGTCAAAGTCTTCACACCTTCTGAGCGTATATGGCTCCTCCCTAAGTTTTAACCTCCTCACTACTTCTCCCCAAGTATCTGCTCGTAGTAAAAACAAGCCAGAACAGATTCTAAAGGTATTTTGTGTCCACAGACATTTGCATCACCACAGTATTTTCAATGACCACATGCACATGTTCTCATGCTTGTCACTCCCCCAACCTTCTACCCCTACCATCACTGTCTTTTCCTTTCTGACATCAGGTCTACCAGCTCAGGGGTCTCAAATACATATCCTTAGCAAACATGCTCTCTTCAATACACAACCTTCTTCTAACACACAACAGACAACCACAGATCTTCAGAAAACAGCCCACCCAAAAAGTGAACAGGGTCAGGCTGAAATCTGAGAAGCCACACAGCAACCCATAGGCTCTCACAGTACCTGGCATACAAGGGACATCGGGGGAAGGCTCAGTGCCCCTCGGGTTCAGCTGTACTGGGAGATACATCTCCAAACTCAATTCAGATGCTAACTTGTACTGTTCTTGTAGGGCAGGCCATTTATGCTTTCAGTAATATGGAGATGGAATTTTAACTACAGATGACAACCCGCAGCAAGTGCTAACATGAAGATAATTCTTTTCCATACTCACCTTGAGGAAGGTTTTAATCCTGGTGGCTAGAAATAAGGTTGTAACTCTTTCAAATACTGCATTTCATTCCAAGAAGTATGTAGTACTATCATTACCACCAAGAAATGGGGCCTAGGGAGGCTCCTAACTTGTCTATCATCATACAGCTAGTAGAAATGATGGAGCCAGCACTAGACCCAGGTCTGCCTGAATCCAGAGCCTCTAATCTATACCTTTCTTCCCCTGGAGCTCCTTCCCTCTCCTCCAGACCTATCTGAATCCTGCCCATGGTTGACTCACTATTCAGATGGCATCACAGGAAGAGACTTTTGGGGACCCGTCCAGCTCATATTGATTTCTACTTTCTCTGCTCTTGCATTACACTACACTCTAAAGTACTCCACATAGCAATTGTTTTTTTTTAATCTTCCATTGCTCTCTAATTGCTTCATATATGTCCTCTTGGCTTCCTAACCAGTCCCTGCTCCCAGATAATTCCTTCTCTCACCTCTCTCACTGTGCCATGGGTACCGCAAGCACTCAGCCAATGGCTATTGAACAACTACTTTGAGAGATACTGATATAAACGCTGGTTAGCACCCTGTTTTGGGGTACAGAATTTCAAAATCCAGAATACTCCTTAATTCTACTTTCTTGGTCCCTTTTACAAGTTAAAAGTGGTGCTTATGAAGAGTTCTAAAGAAATAGAAAAATGCTTATGATAAAATGTCAAGCTAAAAGAGAAAGTATTCAAAAATAGATATACTATATGAGCTCAACTATCTAAAAATGCATACAAATATTGGAGAAAATATATTAAAGAAAAAGGGAACATAAAGTAAGGAAATATACTAGAGGTTAAAGAGGGGTCATCTCTGGCAAATGGACCTATGAAAGATAGCTATTTTTCCAGTTGGTTTTTTTCTTTCTTTTGGAAAGGCCAGAAATTGCACTTTAAAGAAATTCCAGAAAAAATGTTAAATTGGATTCTATTTGTAGAGGAATTTGTGGGAGTAAGTTTGGGCATAGAGAGGTGTACACAGTTAGTTAAATTAGGAAAAAACATTAAAAGAATATATCACTCAGAGTCCAACCAGATAAACAAAATCACTCCAGGAATTAAAAATGAAAGGAATTTGATGCAGGCAAAGATTACCCAAGTAACGGAAGGGCTAAGAAGCCAAACAGAATGGAGGGGAAACCCAGAGATCACCAGGAGGCAAGGTTGCCCACGGAAAGCTGGAACCGGGAGAACTGAGCCTCATTTCCCTCACCCAGAAAATGTGGGAAATCAGAGGGGGAGCTGGAGAGACCCCCACTTGCCCCTTTTTTTCACCTTTTAATCTCCTGCCAGTGCCGTCCACTGACCAAACTCAGCCATGAGCTGTCTCTCATGGGGTCTGGGAAGTACAGTCTGCAGGGGTTGCCACCTTCCAACACAGGGCGGGGCAGCAGAGTGGGAGCAAGGGACATCTGAAGTCCAACTGCTCCAGAACCAGCATGAAGGGGATAAAAATCAGATCAAATATCAAATAAATTCTAGGTCAAGTCAATAAAGAATAAAATTACACATGTTGACAATTATTCTAGAGGCCATAAATTTTATACATATAAAATTAATTCAAGGCAAATACAACTCAATATCAGTATTTCCCAAACTTTCCTAAGGATGAGTCCCCTGGGGTCACTTGTTAAACACACAAGTTCCCGGGCCCCTCACCTGGAGAAACAGATTTGATCTGCCCAGACCTAGATTAAAGATGGCAATAAATCGGTTGCTATCCTCCCATTAAATGACAGAATCTAAATCCCCTTCCTGTTCATCTGGGCTGGACTTGATGATTTGCTTGACCAAGAGTATGCAGGGGAAGGGACATTCTGGGACTTCTGAGACCTTGTAGGTCCTGCCCAGGCCCCTGAAACACTCACAGTGGGAAAACCAACCACCACATAGGAAATCTGACTACCCTGAGACCACCATGATGTAAGGAAGCCCACACTAGCCATGTGGAGAGAACATCCAGTCCAGCTATTCTCTAGGTATCAGGCATGGTATGAAGAAACCACCTTAGACATTCCGGCCCCACCAGGCACTGGAAGGTGTGGGGCAGGAATCTAGGTACAGGCAAAACTGAAGCCCAAACATATGGCCCTAAGGCACCTGGACCGCGGTCCCTAACCATTAGAACTACCCCGAGACCCCAAACATTGTAGAATAGAGATAAACCACCTCCACCATGCCCTGCTTGATTTCTTGAACCAAAAAGGTACGAGCATAATAAAATGATTGTTGTTTCGTGCCATTATGTCTTGGAGTCAGCAATAGATAAACAGAACACCTGGCCAGTGATTTGTCAGTCTTCAGAAGTGATCTGGTCCACTGCCAGCCTCCCACCCCCAGTCCAAAGAAGGACTGTGCTCTAAGCAACCTGCCCATAGATGATTATCAGGATTGGTGATGGGAAAGGGGCGACAGGCAGGGTCTTGAAAAGAAATGACAGCACAGAAACATGTAACTCAACTGGGGAGAAAGTCAGAGGCCCTGGATGGGTTCAAAGGAGAAGTACCAACCACCAAGATCCCTATTTGTTTCAGCTTCTAGGCTGGCACACAAACTCATTGCCTGTCCAAATGCCCTCTGCTCTCCCCTTCCCTTCCCTGCTCTTCATCCCATCCCTTTGCCACCTTCCAATCCCATTCAGAAGTTGTTCTCTGGAGTAAGTGAGGTCTAACCTGGTTTTAAGTAGTCTTATTTCTACATTTCCTCTATGCTTATGCACAGAAAATGGAGAAAATGTTTGTGGACTAAAATGAGATAGTTAGGAAAGCATTTGCAAACTGTAAAGCACTGTTTAAAAGTGTGTGTGTATGTGTGTATATATATATATATATACATATATATATATATTTTTTTGCTGTATGTTGTTTTTTACATAATCTGAGACAGAAGCATTTCTACTTCCTGCATCCTGTGCCTCTTTCAAAACTCCTAAAATCCCCTGTCTGCTCTGAGGGCATGAGCTGACATCACATATAATATCAACACTTTCAGATTTGAACACTTATGGTGGTACTTGGCTTAGTGACTCAGAACACTATTCCACACCAAGACAAACCCGGGTGCTCAGTCTTCCCTGGAGCATGTGATGTATAGTGAGAAGACTGAGATAGTCTCATTGTAACACCTACTAATGCGAGACCTTAGGAGTCTGGGAGACGATTCTCCATGGTCTCTTGCATTTCTGTACATCTTATGAGCAGAGGTCCTGCGGGCTTTTGTTCCAGACTACCCTTTCAAGAACGTTCAGAAGTGTACAATCTTGGAAGATAGAGAGATTGAGATTGGTTCCTTCTGAGGTAGACAGCAGATCTGTTTGCTGCTCCGTATAATAAAGATCAATGTCTCCCTCCGGGACACAGGTTGGGCAGATTTGCTTGCAGCCCCTTTAAAAGACTGGGGTTTCCTAACATCTAGGTTCCTCAGCTGTTATGCAAACCTACTTCATGGGCAACATCCACTGGGGTCCCTCTGCATTTCCCCATTGGGACACAGAGGTAAGCAGTACTGGCACAAATATGCTAAAGCTCATCCTACCTGTTTTGCCATGAGTAATTAAGTCCTTTATCTCTGACCCTAAAGTCTGGAGTCTTCTGCCTGCATTTGCACAATTGTGGCAGGCTACCTTGTTAGCTTGCAAGTAAGTAACATTTGGGCCCTTCACAGTTCTTGACACTAAGTAACAGAGTACACCTTCTTCCAGCCTCTCTCATCTTCCCTGGCCAGCGTACTTCCTTCTGCCGTAACCTTGATTACAAAATCCACTGTCTGTGCAGGCACAAAACAAGGGAAGCTGAAGGTAAATGTAATTAAGTGACTAATTTGAGTGCCAGACACCAATTTCTGTCAGAACCTGCCATGCTGAGGGGCTAATGATACTAACTAAAGCGGCTTTGCTCTGAAGGGAAATTTTTCAGAAATGTCTTTTGCCCTATAAAGCTTTTCTCCTCCACCACCTCTGACCCCTCATGGCTGTTTTCTTGAATGTCCACATCTTCCAATCCCTTATGTATACTGCAAAATCCAATTTGTCTAGGGACTCCCTTGTAAAACATGCAGATTCCTGCTCCACTCCAGACCCAGACCTACGGTAGCAGTCTCTGGAGGTGGGCCCCTGGAATCTACATGGGAAGCAGATGATGCCTAAGTAGGCTAAAATTTGTTCTGAACACTGGCTGCAGGTGAAAATACGGCCCAGGTTCCAGCCCAAAGACTCTAGTGAATTTCTCTATAGTGGGGCCTAGAAATGGGATTTTTCAATGCTTTCCTGGGAGATTGCATTTGCAGTCAGGCTGGAGAACCTCCAGTTTATCTAACCTAGTGGGAAAAGTAACGAGGTGAAAATGCATATATTGGGAACTTTTCCCCAATATTCCTCTGTTCCAACATCTTAATTGCCTTTCAACAAATTCATTTATTTCTTCCCCCTTCAAACATAAATCTTAAGAACTACCACCACCTTGTAATTCTCTTAATAATTACTTAAAATAGAAACCTACCCCCACAATGTAGACTTAAATAGCCCGTTCCCTTTCTTTTACTCCACCTTGGCACTCCAATTAATCTATTTATAGTTCATCTATCCATCAATCCCTATGTGTCTTGCTAAGGATATCTTCAGGAATGACTGGGTTTCTCCTGGTTTATCACTCCACCATTCATGGTCAATTCATTATGCTTGCCTTCTCTCTGCTCCCCCATTCCTCAACACCCAAATCTTCAGAGGAACAGAAGCTGAGGTGACAATACCCTTTTACATTAGAGGCTGATAAGTTTTACCAATTAACTGTACAGAGTGTGAACAGCTGTTGAAGATCCTTGTCTCCTTCCTTATACATGCGCTGTGTCTGATGGGTGGCCAGGGTGCCACAGAAGCCTCTATTTAGATACTAAATTCAGCAGGTCTGATGTGGAAGCCCTGCCTCCCTCTCATTCAGTGTTTGAAGTTACCACTTAATAGGAGAGTTACTTGGGTATCTAACCATAAGACATTTACTTCTTCAGGAGATGGAGGGAGGAGAGTGATACAGAGCTTCCACTCTAGGTCCTGGAAGCAGGAATTTGTCTTCGAAGACAGCACGATCCACATGCACCATGTCCTAATTGCTATGCCTTTCAGAAAAATATCACCTGGGTGAGCTCTGGACAGCACTGCCAATTCATCAAGGTCCATCTATAGAATAACTGCTAGCCATTTCTTTCAGCATCATTCCCCTCCTCTGTAATGTCCCCCTCCCAGAAGAATAACTGCCCCACACTCTCCCCATAGTCACCTCTGTCAAAGCCCTCGCTGACACTCAGGCTTAGAGTACCAATAAGGCATTCTGAGGGAAACAGCTTACATCAAAGGAATGGGTTATTAAATGGTCAAAATTTGGGCTATGTTGGAGCTGGATGGGAAGAATGAGAGGGTTTTATTCCTAAGGGAAAAGGAACAGATTTACTAGTCTTAGCCCCTCCCCAGTGAATATATAACCTGCAGGAAGTTGTCAGAGATCTCAGCAATTCATTCAGTAAATACTTGTACCTACTTGAAACAGGCTCTGGGAACAGTGTGGATCCAGTGATGTATAAGATGAGATCTCTCCCTCCAGAATCTACCACAAAAGCCAATCACACATTAAGATTTTTAGAAGATATGCAAATGGATAATAAGCACATGAAAAGACGTTCAGCATCACTGCTCAGATGCTAACCAAAACTACAATGAGATATCACTTCACACTCATTCACATGGCTACTATCAAAAAAATAGAAAATAACAAGTGTGGTGACAATGTGGAGAAATCTGAACACTTGTGCACTGTTGGTGGGAATGTAAAGTGGTACAGCCACTGTACAATATGGCATTTCATCAAAACATTAAAAATGGAATTATTATATGATCCAGCAATTCCACTTCTTGGTATAGACCCAAAAGTATCAAAAGCAAGGTATCAAAGAGATATTGGTACACCCATGTTCATAGTAGCATTATTCACAACAGCTAAAGGGTGAAAGCAACCCAAGTGTCCAACAACAGATGACTGGATAAATAAAACGTAACATACACATGCTAGAATATTATTTGGCCCTGAAAAAGAAAGAAATTCTGACATGCTACAACACAGATGAACTTTCAGGACATTATGCTAAGTAAAATAAGCCAGTCACAAAAAAACAAATATATATGATTCCATTTATATGAGGTACTTATAGTGGTCAAAATCACAGAGGTAGAAAGTAGAATGGTGATTGCCCGGGCCTAAGGGAGTAAGGAATGGACAATTAATGTTTAATGGGTACAGAGTTTCAATTTTATAAGAAGAAAAGAGTTATAGAGATGGATGACGGTTGCACATTATGTATGTATTTAATACTATTGAACTGTAGACCTAAAAATAGTTGAGATGGTAAATTTTGTTATGAGTATTTTACCACAATTTTAAAAGTTGAGGAAAAAAAGACCTCTATTCACTTGCAAGACATGCTTCTAATCACCTTTAAAATATTAACTCATTTAATACTTACATCAATCCTATGGAATTTGATACCGCTATTACCCCTTTTTAGAACTGGGAACACTGAGCAACAGAGAAGTGAAGTAATAGACCCAGGATTTGAACCCAGGAAGTCCAGCTCCACAATCTAACTTTCTAACTACTGTGGCGAACATCAGGAGACTAGTGGCACCAAATACTGATGAGTGGTGAACTCCTCAAGGTGACCCCATGGAAGGCAGCGTTATTCTAATAGTATTGGTATTGCTCAAAGGTGTCCTGTATCTTCTCTTTAGAGAAGGAACCATACCTCAGAATCTTGTGAATATCCTCCACGGAACACATCTTCTTCCTTCGAGGCGACCGCAGTCAATAAGCTGGGCCCTTGAGCCAGGTAACTCCATTCTAGGTCACCACTGAAGGGCAAATGATGCAAGATTTCGCCCCTGGCCTCCTAATCTGACTCAGAGGGCAGTCCCTTGGCCCAGGAGCAGACTCCAAGGTCTGCCCACAACTCCCTGCTGAACATGCTTATAAACCAGGTCAAAATGGATACCCTGTGACCTTGAAAATGAAAAGCAGAGGCACAGCTGACAGCAGGGGAAGAGCACTGCCACCGTCCTGAGTGCTGGGGGTGAGGCGGGGGGATCAGGGCTGACAAACAACCCTTGTGTTGCCTTCGGTCCTCCTCAGATCCTCCTCTCTCACTCCCCTGGCTGCCATGTGGGTTTATAAGGCAGCTCCCCAGAGCAAGGCAGAGGACAGCTGGCACTGTATGCCAGGTCTGTGGGGCTGGGGGCATCCCGTGCTGAGATCCTGACCACAGGAACAGGAAGGAACAAACACTGGAGCAACTGCTAGTCACCCGAGAGCCAGCACCATACAGACCCTCCAAGGAGGGCAGAGCCTCGGCCGCGGGGACCAGCCACAGTGACAAGGACCCAGTGCAGAAGCCCCACAATTAGGAGCACTAATTAGAGCTTTGAGAGAAATACAGAAGTGGCAGGGAAGAAATGAAGCCCAAGTAGGTCCCTTTTCCAATATAGAAAAGGGAGAAACGCAAGGAGCCTAGAGAAAGCAAAGGTCCCTAGGACAAGCTTCAGCCTTAATCAAGAGACAAGGTGCCGGCAGGGCTGACTGCTTCTGAAGCCTCTCCCCTGGCTTACACATGGCCACCCTCCTACCGCCTCTTCACACGGTTGCCCCTCTGTGCACACTCAACCCTGGCATCTCTCCATATGTCCTAATCTCCTTTTCGTAGAAGGACATCAGTCCTGCTGGATTAGGGCCCACTCTAATGACCTTATTTTAACTTAATCACCTCTTTAAAGGCCTTCTCTCCAAATACAGTCACATTCTGAGCTAGTGGGGTTTAGGGCTTCAGCATAGGAATTGGAGGCACAACTCAGCCCATAACATTTTTATATATAAATATTCAATATTTTGAGCTTTTCTGTTCCCCTCATCACTTTATTTTTCTTTTTATGTGTTTTATATTCAGTATGAAAATCTTTAATGAGGAAGATCATCTTTGAGGATACTTAGATTGTACCCAATGATCCCCACCTCCTAGCTTTCATGCCCTCATGAAATTCCCTCTCCTTGAGTGGACACTGACCCAGAGACATGCTCCTTAACCAAGAGAATAAGGCAAAGGTGATGAGATGTCACCTCTGTAATTAGGTTACGTAAGATGATGACTTCCATTTCCCTGGAGGACTCTCTCTTGCTGGATTTGATGAAACAAGCTGCCACGTTGAAGGGGCCTGCATGGCAAGGAACTGATATCAGCTTCCAGCCAACTAGAAACGAAGATCCTCAGTCAAACAACCCTTGAGGAACTGCCACCAATCATGTAAGTAAATGTGTAAGGGGATCTTTTTCCATTCAAGTCTTCATGTAAGACTCCAGCCCTGGGTGACACCTTGATCGCAGCCTCATGAGAAACCACGAGTAAGCTGTGTCTGGACTACTGACCCACAGAAACTGTAAGATGATGAATGTGTATTTTTTCAAGCCATTAAGTTTTGCAGTAACTTGTTACACAGCAATAGATAACTAATACACTGCCCTAAAGTCCTCTCTCTAGTCCCCAAAGATTTGCCACCCTACTGTTTTGACTTCTGACCAATATCTTCCAGTATCCACATTTGTATTTCATTCCTTTAGGATAATTCTATCTTGTATCTTTGCCCCTGCAAAAGGTCACAGTCACTATACAGGCATTCCCGAGACACTAACAATCAAAGTGGGAATAGTCCGAACTTAGGTTGGTAATGAGCTTCTCAACCCTGATCTGCCACAAAATCACTGTACCCTGTTCCTAAATACTTGAGGGCACTCACTCTCCCACCTGACTTTATTTCTCTCTTCTACTTCCTCCTTTCAACACATCCAGGAAAGATGTTGTGCTCCTATATCCCTCAGAGGAATCACTTTCCACTACAAACTATTTTCCTAGCACATTCATATCCATCCTGGGTCTATCTGGCTCTCTTCTTATTTCAATTCTTTCCAAGCTACCTCAGGAAAAGGTTTCATTCTCCCTCCCTCTGCTTTCTCCTCCCTGCTTTGTTCCATTTTTGAGCCAAAAATAATCCTAATCATGGCTGATAAGTGCAATATCAGTGCCAGGGATTTACACCTGCATCAGGAAAAAGGCAGAGCCATGCATTTTGAAGTAAATTAGAGCTAATAAAAAACCAAAGCGGCAACTCTTAAAGCCCTTGAAAGCACACCAAAATCAATGTCAGAGCCTCTGCAAAAGCTTCAACCACCCACTTCCTCATCGCCTAATTTAATTTAACCTGCTTTTGATCATAAGCAGCTTTCCAGAAAAAATAAAATAGGCCTCCTCTTTGCTGAGGCTTTTGCCATTCTTACTATAAAAACAATGTTGTTCTCTACTTTTTTTCTATGCAAACATATGATATGTGGTGTTATTTTGGGTCTAGCCTGGGAATGCTTAACCATTATTCATAAATGTGCCTTTTTAGAAAAGCACAAGACTAGTTCTGATGCCTGACTTATTAATGAATTTGAGGATGGTGTTCATTACAGAAAGTGAGGTGAAAGATGGAGAATATGTAAACATGGGCAAATTGACCAGGCAGAACTGACAGCAAGGAGAACAGAGAGGAAAGTGAGTTATGTGAGCGAGAGACCTGGGGCAGGGGCGTGGAGGGAGGGTGCTATTCACTGATGACTGATATGTGAGGGGTGCTGAGCTAGAGCTTTCTCCTATTACTGTACTGAATCCTCCCATCAGGCCTGTGAGGTAGGTCACCTTCTCCTGCCATTTGTCAGAGAAGACTGCTTCTTAGAGTTTATATGACCTGCTGATGGCCACACAGCTCAGAAATGGCAGTGCCAAAATTCCAACTTGGGTCTTTTTGAAAAACTAGAAAAGACCTTCTTGCCATTTGCCTGTGCACCCACTCCTTTTTTTTTTTCTAGGTTAAGAGAAAGGAGGAGGTGGATTGTCCCATTTTTCTTGATGAAATTTGAGGGAGGGAAATGCTAAAGCCCAAGAATAAACTAGCAGAGAAAGTCTGGGGAACCAGAGATTTTGCATTTCCCAAACATAGAATATGTGGCCTTCAAAGTAGGAGCCACAGGGCTGGTGAGGCTGGTCTGGAACTGCTCGGGAGCACCAGAGAGAGAAGGCCGGGGTACTCTTTGCACAAATCACGACAGCCTCTCTCAGCAGATGAGAAATAGGAGCAGCCCTAGCAGAGGAGGGTAAAGACAAGACAGCAGCAGAGAAGAATCGCTATGAACTAGGAAAGGCCAAACATCTTCCCCCAACCAGTTACCCAGACCCAAACTCACATCGTCTGATCAGTTTGGGTATATGATTACATTGGGGGAAACTCCGACAGGGAAAGCTAGGTTCATGAGGAAGATACAGCTGTACATCTCAGACATCTCTTTCTTTAAAATGTTTGCTCTGAAAGAAGTCTTCCTCTTACTGCTTGCTTAATGTGGTTTAAACATCACCCTTTTAATAAGGAAGCATACTGTGGACTTGACAAAGAGACATATAAAAGCTGCTTATTTCATCTCAGACAAACACACAGACACCATTGCTTAGCCCTGCATGTCTGGGCGGAGGCCAGCATCTATCCACTTCTGAAAGAGGCCCACAGGAAGTGCTGAAGCAAGTGGCCCAAATCATACTTTAGGAAACACTGGCTTGGGCCACGTCACTGTGGGAAGGTCCACCTATCACACGGCAATACAGTGATTGGATTGGGACTGCTCTCCAAGATATGGGGCTTAGGAAACTATGGAAAAACTGTGGTGGGTAAGAAGAACCTTCTGGGCTACTGGCCACTAAGATACAATTACCTCCCCCATACTTCAAGCCCACTCCTTACCAGCACTTCATAAACATCTTCTCACTGACTCTTCATAACCCCTTCCCATGCTCTGACCCCTTTGGGACCCTCGCATCCCTAATACGCTCCCAATTAACTGCTATTCTGATATTTTTACTAGACTATAGGTATCAGTGAAGGTTACCAGGATACTCCCTGTGTTTAAAATGTAGCAGGGAGGCAAGAGGGCTTTGCCTGGGTCCATGCTTGCCAAGCAATGGCCTTATCCTGAGTGCATAGGAGGTGGCTGGCCTTTGCCTAGGGAAGACGTATGTCTCCATCTGCACAGAGCAGAGCCCCAAACGTATAGGTTCATGGAAAGGGAGAGAACAAAGGAAGCCAGCTAGCACACCTGCCCCCACAGTGGTGCCCACCCAGGCATCCTGTCCTCCTCTAACAGAGAGACCACCTCTGCCTCTTCTCAGGGAAGGTCAGGATCTTTACTAAGTGCTCTGAGCCCTTAGGACCCAGGGGCCTCTCTGCCCAAGGAGTCTGACAGGAAATCAATTTGCTGTCTCCTTTGCTTTCTGAATATTATAGATGCCCATCAGGTAGGAGTTTGAATCAGGTGATCTCCAGGGTAACACCAGCAACTCTATATAATCTCTTTTAGCCAAAGCCTGAGGATGCCTTTTTGGCATGAGGCAAGGAGACACTTGACATAAAGTCAGAAAATATAGTCACCTCCCAAATTCCCTTGAAACAGAGGAAAGCAGTAGTATGAGTAACTCAGAATTGTACCTTGTTTTGCATCGAAGAAACTGAGCCATACTGGAGAAGCAACTTACACAAAAGGTGATAAAGTTGATGGTTGAACTTGGGTTGGAGCCAGGACTCTTGGCTTCTCACACTCACCCCCTTCCACCATTCAGGTACATCACCTTTGGTTTAAGAGTGTATGCCCTGCCTTTTGGTACCGGAGGCAGCTTTATCCTCTTAGGAGTATTTGGTCCTAGCTATTCTGTCAAAGAATTGAAATCCTAAGCATACACCAGATGGTGAGGTCAGATGCCATGGCCACAGTTAGTGGCAGACAGAAGCCAGCCTGGATCTTATAAGTTACCATAAATGTATCACAATATGGGTAATGTACATGGAGATGACATAAGAAAAACAATCATGTCACCAAATACCACCTGGGGGCTCCATCAGCATGGATTCTCTGGTAGCCCCAATCATTCCACTCGACCCTTTCCCAAGAATCCTGATATGATCCTAATGATAAACCACTGCTCCATGGGGTTGACAGTAACTGAAGATATTTGCTGTTTTAGGAAGACTGACCTGGATGACCTGGAAAGGAGCAAGGCAGGACCAGGAAAGCTGATCAGGAGGCTTTCGAGGTACTTAGACATGAGTTTGAAAAGGTTGGGTTAAATGGAGAGGAAGGGAGGCAGGCAAGAGGTTGTGAACAGTTACTGGACCTGAAGACAAGGATGAGGCTACCCTGGGAAAGAGAAAGTTTTGAAGAAACTCAAGGGTTTGCATCTTGGAAGAAGAAGTTGAGTTTAGTTTTAGATATGTTAAACAGGATATGCACATAGGGTCACATAAAGTTAGAGGAGAGAGGCCAAAATCTAAAGATGTGAGCAAGGTGGCCACATTCACAGTGGTACTGGAGAGCAGGCCTGGCACTTAGCAGTGCACAGACTGTGCTGGGCGCTCAGTGTCCCCAGGTGTGTGTGTTTTATGTTCCTAATATTCTGTAAGCATCATGAGGGCAGAGAACTTATATGTTGTTGTTCCATGTGCCTCGCCATACACAGCACAGGGTGCACAGAAGCACAGAACTGAAGCTTCTCTGGCTGCACATGCATGCTGGGCTGTGCCTACCAGTGACGAGGCCCCCAAATTGTCTCATTTGCCACATTAGTTTTCTTGACAACAGAAGTGAAGCTGGCCCAGGTCCACGGGGCACTGGTCCTGCCAGCTGCCCTGCTCTGGAGAACAATACAAGGTCCCCACACAGCCTTGTTCCCCAGGCAAAAAAGGAAGCCCCTCTGTGGATTAAACCCTGCCACTGTTTTCTCAATTCTGAAGATGGTGACTAGCTCACAGGACGCAAGCCATCCTTCAAACATGTTCCCTGCCAAGAATTATAAGCGTTTAAGTCAAGAAAGGGAAGCGAGCTCCAACCAACAAAGGAAGCCAAGAATCTCCAGGCTCCAGACCTGTGAGTCAGTCCCTGGCCACAAGCTCTTCTACCACTGCAATGACCAGCAGGGCTTGCACCTCTTTCAAGATACCCAGTGAGGGCTAAGCAAACAAGCTGAAGGCTAGATGCTAATATACTCCTCAATCTCTAGAGAGTTACTGTTACTTAGGGACATCTTTCCCCTTTGTCTGAGGCAGGAACCAGCAAAGATGATTAGGGCTAGGGAATGCCTAAAAAAATGTATAGGCTTCCATTCTCCAGAGGGCACCATAAAACTGCACATCCTCAGGTGAGATGGGAGTCCTGGTGTGGTTCAGTCCACCCCTTCTTCATGTGATCAGGGAGCAAAAGCCGAGAGCTTGAGCTCTGGGACCAACCTCAGCAGCAATGTCCTCCATTCACAACTGGACTCTGTCCCCAGAGCACACACACTAGAAACCTCCAGCACGCCTGCAGGTTGTCCCCTTCCTCCTCTTGTCGGAAAGCTCTCCTCTGGATATGCTTTGTTGACTGGGGGTCAGGCCTTCTCTGAAGTGGACAGGGAACTGGCAGAGACCAAGTACCAGGCCACATGCGTACCTGAGGGAGCCCTGCACTTGTGCCCTTCTCCAGGGAGACAGCTGTGATTCCAGGCTTCTGGGCACTTTGCCCAATGGCCTGACATCCAGGGTGGAGGAGCCCAGCTGGCTCCCAGAAAGGAAGCTGCCATGGGGGTTCCTGGTAGAGGGGCCTAGGAAAGATGGCCCACACCTGAGGGGAGACTGGAAAAGACTGACAAGAAAGTAAGCCTTGGACCTAAAATGGACAAATGCTGTGCTTTAAAAGTTCCCATCTCACTGCTACAGAAAGTCTGCTAGGACATCAGGAACTCCTTGGCAGTGACTGATGGGGCACTTTGTATTTCACAGCGTCACTAACAAGCTTTACATGTTTTCTTCCAAAGTTCCTGGGGAACCTTTATCTCTGCCTGGCTGGGGATTTCTATGTCCTTGCCCTGGTCTATCCAGCTGGCCCTGAGACATGGCCATTCAAACACACAGGAAACCTTGGTCCCTTTCCTCCTACTCCCTTTCTCCCAATATCACCAGGCCAAAAGGCCAAGGCAAAGACAAATGAAGTAGAGGAGGCCTCAGTGCAATGATCTGTTGACCCCTACATTCCCTCATCTCCCCAAACTTCAAATCAACCTAAGCACCACTACCATGAGGCAGTTCCACTCTCGAAGCCTAAGTGTCCACTGCCAGTTCTCTCTGCCCTTTGTCACTACATTCCCCTCCAGTCTGGGACACCCAGGCCCAAAATCTACTTGGGCTCTGTTCTCCTAACCCTACTCTTTTTAAATTTACTTCTTTTTTTACCAAACTTATTTTAGCCATTATAAAGGCAATACATGTTCATGATAGAAATTTGGAAAAATAAAGTAGACCTAAGAAATAAAATGACCTAAGGTCTCAACCCCATATATATAATTTTAATGCATTTCCTTCTAGTCTACTTGCTAAGCATTCATCCTTTTTTTTTATCCAGATCACACAGCCTTGTTCCCCAGCTATGTCATTTACTAGTTGTATGACCTTGGACAAGTTATTTACTTAATCTCCCAAAGCCCAGTTTCCTGACTAGAATGATGACAGGGGTGGAAGCTGACTGTGGTAGCTCTGCTCATTCCTATTACATCTGCTTTTCAATAAACCTCTTCACTGAGATCAATGATCAAATCAGCCCATAAGGAAACAGGACTCTAAATTCACAAAAACCCACATGACATACAACTTTCCTGAAACACAGCTATCATCTCCCAAGAGGTGAGTCAGTCAAAGCATGGGATGATCCTCCTCCCTCACTTCTGTGGATGGCACAGAGCAGCAAGCCATATTGGAAGGGTTAAGAACAATCACAGAGCTATTACTGTGCATCTACTATGTTCTAGGAACTTTGCTGGCTCTTAGAAAGTATTTTTCTCCTATTCTCAACAAACTCACAAAAAATGCTGAACATTTTACAGAAGGAAAGCTAGGTTAAAAGGCTCTCCCCAAACCTCAGATCTAGAAGTCCCAGTGTCTGGGTCTTCTGTATCCAAATCCCAACTCTTGCCCTAAGCAATGACCTGATTCTCTGTGCATCATTTCTGGCTGTTCCACTCAGTGTTCAAGAATTTCTTGTCGTGTAGACTTTCTGACTGCTTAAACTTCCCTCTCCGGCCTTTCTGCAGGGGACCAGGATTAGCTGGGTGGACCCATTCTGACCTTCCTTGCTCACAGCAATCATGACAGAATAAAACAGGAAGACTTGCAGAAACTCATGACCTTTTGGCCAGGATGCCAAGGTAAGGAGTATGGGATTGAGGGAGGGACTGCCTTGATTCAGGACCTCTGAATGAGGAACTCATTCTGTCCCTGGAATGGATTCTAATTATTCCTGGAACATCATTTCCCATTGTTGAATGAATATCTCACACCAATCACATATAATAGATATACCCATATTATGGATGAGGAAAATAAGATCCAGAGAAGTCAAGTAACCTACTCAAAGCTAATAGCCAGTCAGTGCTAAAGCTGAGATGTGCCTCTCACATTCTGCTGTGTGTTGCCACTGTTTTGGGGCTTGGGTTATTGACATCTGTAATACTGTGAATTCACTGAGAGAAGAGTCCTCAACTCACACTTACGCATACCTTATGCCTACCCCAGCACTTGGTGGGCTTGTAGGATATGCTGCATAAATATATATAGATCAAAGTGATTGTTGGGGAAAACCTTCTAGGAGAAGCCCTTCAGGGGTTATTAAGAACCAAAGGAGATTCCTCACTGCATAGCTGAGAGGAGTAAGTGAGCAAAGTTCTCAAGGGCACAGGTCGGTCCAACTCCCAAACCCATGCGTTTCTACTCCACCAGGCTACTTCCCTACCAGGTGTCCAAAAATGTATGGAGGTGGTACGAGGTAAGAGGTTTTGGAGGAAGGACAATTAGGACAACCCAGAACCTCCAGAAAGATTATTTTATTCAGGGACCATGATGGCAACTGCTTGCAATTATTAAACCACCTGCCTGAGAACCCAAATTCTAATTTGACATCTACAGGCAGCAATTCCTCAGGGAACATGCAGTTCAAACTTAAGGGAGGAGCAGGGAAACAGAAGCCCTTCTATGATATATTGTTTATCAAACTGGCCCCTTGAAATCCTCCCATCTGTGTGTGCATGTTCCTTTGCAATGTGACTTTGTCTCTGCTTCCATCAAGAGGTAGAGGCTATCTTCCTGCCCCAAATCTGGGCTAATCTGAGACTTGCTTTAACCAAAAGAATACAGCAGAAGAGACACTGTGTGAGTTCCAGGCCTCAGCTTCAAGAAGTCTTACAGCTTCTGCTCTCACCCTCTTGAAATGCTTCTGCCATCATGTAAAGAAACTCAGCCTGGCCTTCTGGGGGATGAGATGTCGCAAGATAAACAGAGAGAGGCACCAACTGACAGCCAGCATCAGCTGCCAGACATGCGAGCAAAGACTTCTTAGACCACCCAGCTCCAGTCAAGGTGTCAATGACCACAGCAACGTGAGTGACCCCAGGTGAGACCAGCAGAAGAACCACACAGCTGACTCCAACCCAAATGGCCAACCCATAGAATGGTAAGCAAATAAACCATTGTTTTAAGCCACTAAGATTTAGGTATTCTGTTACATAGCAATAGATAACTGATACACCTTCCCTTTGCCTCTGAGAATTTTGCTCACTTACTCCTCTCAGCTATCCAGTGAGGAATCTCCTTTGGTTCTAAACAACCCCTGTAGGACTTCTAGAAGGTTCTCCTCGATAATCACTTTCATCTGTATATATTTATGCAGCATATCCCACAAGCCCACCAGTGCTCAGGTAAGCATAAGGTATTCATAAATGTGTGAGTTGAGAACTCTTCCCTCAGTGAATTCACAGTATTACAGATGTCAATAACCCAAGCCCCAAAACAGCAGCAACACACAGCAGAATGTGAGAGGCACAAGTGAGCTGGGTACCACAGCATGTGCCCATGGTATGTGGAAATGTGAATAAATGGATAACATTGAGAAAAATGGTTTGGGGTCCAAGTTCCCAAACCACCTTACAGAGGATTATTCCAGTGCACCAATCCATCACTTCTGAGAACAGGGGTGGCACAAAGAATGTAAGATTTGAGGATGACTATAAAGTACACTTCAGACAAGGCAACTGATGTAGCTCATGGCCTAAGACTCTGCAGGCTCCAAGAAACCCCAAGACTGGAGCCAGACAACAAATACAGTTTTGACTACATACAGAGGAACCAAGCCCAAGGGTTTCACAAGAGCTCATAAAAATGGGAGAGGTTTAGAGACTGCTGTTATTGATATATGACTTCTCTGTGTGTACTCATGAGGAAAATGTCTTCTTTCATATATCAAGCTATTTGTCAGAGTCAACAAGTCCCTATTACCTTCTAAAAGAATTCCAAATTCCTTATTCTGACATTTAGGGGCTCTCCATGCTCTGGTGCTGAAGTCAGATCTGGATTTCCAATCCCAGCACTGCCATATTCACCCTGGGAAGGACATTTCACATCTGTGAGTCAGTTTCTAAATCTTTAAAACTGGGATTTTACATACATCACGGGAATTTTACGAAAAGTAAAAAAACATAATGAAGTGCCCAGTATTGTCCCTGGCACACAGCAGATGTTGGCTAAATGTAAAGTTCCTTCCCGATGGTTCAACATCCTTGATCACACTCAAGGAAAGAGAGATCCCTTCAGAGAACAGTTTGTGAGATGCCAGGGAGGAAGCAAAAGTTTGTTGGAATAAAGGCTATTTTGAAACTTAATGTTGTTGGTTAAGAGCCCAGAGGGAATGGACTAGGTCTCAATGTCATTTGTTTGTCTTCGTTTTTTACTGCATATCCCAAGTACATTTACACAGCAATCAGACAGCTAACTAAGGCTTTGCCAAGGTATTTTCTGAGAAGGGAACTCTGAAATGCTCTTGGTTGAGCTTTAACCCACCAAACCCTCCTCTCAGCCCTACATTTCATACCCGATGATAGGCATTTACCACTTGTACTCAGAACAGCAGTCCCACATTGGGACTATTCCCACCTCCTTCTCTAGTTTCTTTATTGGAAAAAACCTCTCTAATCCTAATTTCCTTAGTTATACTCTATCTAGTAAGGCACCCCTCCCACATCCAGGCCTACCAAGAGTCCCAGAGAGAATTGCTTCCCACCTCCTCCCCTACCTGCTCCCCTATTGACAGGAAACCAGTCCACCATTGGTCATAACTCCTTCCCTATCTCTCTCACACAATCATGCACTCATACTCTATAGTAAAACCAAACTAACAACTAAATTTCCATCAGAGGCTAATCAATACCATTGATTAAAGCAACATTTCACTGACCATGAGGCGCCAGGGAACCATGGAGACCCTCCTTCCCTCCCCACAAAAGCACACACACTGCCCCTCCATCAATCCCCGGGATCCAGCTGCACAGGTAATTGTAGGTTGTCCACAAGTATCAACCCCTGCCAACTAGAGCCCACAGCGGGGGAGAAACTATAGCTGCTAAAACATCAATCACTGACTCAGGATTGAAAAGAGACAGGCTCTTTCATACCTGTGAGCCCTTATCCTGTAGGGAGATCCTCCCTGATTCAGTAAGCCAAACCCACCCCATCCCTAGCCTATCATTTGAACAGCCCAGGGAGCCCACGTGCTTATTAATAAAGTGGAGTGGTTCCCAGTCTCCAAGCCTGGACTCCCCTTAGTTGCTCCACCATTCCCATCCAAGTCACAGCTCTAACCCCTCATAAAGTTAATGGAAATAATTTAAGTGACTCGACATTCCAAGCTTTCTACTGGGTCCTTTACACACATGTTCATCATTCATTCTTACAACATCCCTGTAAGTAAGGCATTACTATTCCCATTTTACATATGAGTAAACTGAAGCTAACAGAGCCCAAAATAACACAATCAATAAATAAGATTTGAACTGAGGTCCATATAACTCAAAGCCCATGACTTTCCACCCAAGAGACAACATTTAAAGTTGCACTCTCTTAGTATGTATTCTGAGCACACCTGCCTTTGTTTGGGAGTTTGTGCATGTGTCACCAGTTTCCTACAGCTCCCAGCAGTGTCATGTGCTTGGAGGAAGTGTTGACAAAGGTGACAATGGGGTTGCCTTCCAAACCATTCCCAGAGTCCTCTTCCATCAGAGGCCTGCTGAGACCTAACCTAAACCAGAGGGCATGTGAATGGAGTTACCACATTCATCAAAAGTGGTGTTTCTACAATTTTTAACATACTGTGTTGTCACACAGGAGCAAAGACCACGATGAGAAGACACAAGCAGAAGCAGAGGGAAAGCCTGACCAGGAGCGAGGGTAAACCAAGAGTCACCTTTTCTACAAGCTCGTGCTTCACCTGGAAAAAAAGGTGACACCACTAAGCCTCTGCCTTGGGAGCTTCCCCTACTTTTCGAATCTGACTGAGCCCCTGACCCAGACCCACCTCATGACCCCTCATAAAGGGAGATTACCATCACCCGGGGCTTCCCTAGAAGCCAAGACAAACACAGTCCCTAGCAGAAGCCAGCTTTCCATGCTCTTCCCGAAACTGTCACCTTCTCTCTAACTCAGGTTCCCAGAGCTTGCACAAGGTAGAGAATCAGTTGCCAATGGCAACCAAGCCCCACTGTTTCAAATCCAACTACATTTTGATTGACTTGGAGGTGTGGAAGTCAAGGAGGCACCAGGACCAAGTTGTTTTCATGTCTAATGCATTCACTTAAAAATCATCTTGCCTTACACTCATGGAACTCTTCAACATTTTAAGGGCTTTCCAGTATCATCTCAACGTCTCTTCATCTCACTGCAATTCCTGAGGTGAATGGCAATGTTCTCAAACAGAATGGCAACGTCCTCAAGCACACAGGAACTTCGTGCAGTTGTTTTGTCTCTCCACGAGCCTCAGCTCCTTTGGAGACCAAAAGACTTCCAGCAGAGGAAAAGCAGGATTACCATCTTCCCAGTACAAAGCCACAGAATCACTCAGCCTTACAGATGGATTGGGCCTTAGCAGCTCTCACCTAGACACCTCTTATCCTTAGCAGGGGTGCTCTCTCAACACCAGCATGTCCAACAGAACTTTCTGTGAAGATCGAAATGCACATATCTGCTCTGTTCAATACAGTCCCCACTAACCACATGTGGCTACCCATCATTTGAAATATAGCTAATGTGACTGAAAAGCTGAATTTTTAAATTTCTATCTTAACTTAATAGCCACTTGTGAGTAGTGGCTATTGGATGGAACAATTCAGCCCAACAGCATCCCCAGCAGACAGACCTCACTGCAGTGGTAATATACTACACCAACAGACCAGAGTGCCGTGGAATTTAACACAGAGGATACCTGGCATATGTGAAGAAAGAATCATGAGATGAAAAGGCTAATTGGATTGTCTTTTGCCTACAGTTTGGATTAGGCAAATGTCAAAAATAAGACACTTACAAATTCTTACAGACTGAGCAGACTGGAAACATAGGAGCCACTAAATATCATCTATAGAGTTCAACCCCTCATTTTATGGTTAGGGACACAGACTTGCTACACCTTTTTCCTCAGATTGTCCTTGACAGATCTGTGTTTCCTAGGGAGTCCAGTGTTCCACACTTACTCCCAAAGATTCTGACAACCTTCCCAATTATTCTCTATCTCTATATAACTCAAGGCAGGAGCCAAGCTGGAGAGAAGAAATTTCAACCATTATTATCACCACCAGCAACCAGAGTCTCCTCCTCGATTAAATCACAATGGCCACAGGTCGGGGGTAAAGTGCAGGGAAATAGCTAAGGGAGCCTGGGGCCCAGACTCTCCGTGTACAGCCCTGAAGCTCCTCCCTCATTCCTGCCCACCCTCCATCTTCACTTGTCCACTCACCTATTTGGAAAGCTCTGAATTTAGATGCTCAAAAAAAAAATTTGTTTTCCTCTCATACTTGCTCAGAGCAGTGGCCTCAGTTTAAATTTGGGGTTTTAGCCATTGTGGAAAGCAGTATGGTGGTTCCTCAAAAAACTCAAAATAGAAATACCATTTGACCCAGGAATTCCACTCCTAGGAATTTACCCTAAGAATGCAGCAGCCCAATTTGAAAAGGACAGATGCACCCCTATGTTTATTGCAGCACTATTTACAATAGCCAAGAAATGGAAGCAAACTAAGTGTCCATCAGTAGATGAATGGATAAAGAAGATGTGGTACATATACACAATGGAATATTATTCAGCCATAAGAAGAAAACAAATCCTACCATTTGCAACAACATGGATGGAGCTAGAGGGTATTATGCTCAGTGAAATAAGCCAAGCCGAAAAAGACAAGTATCAAATGATTTCACTCATATGTGGAGTATAAGAACAAAGAAAAAATACTGAAGGAACAAAACAGCAGCAGACTCACAGAACCCAAGAACGGACTAATAGTTACCAAAGGGAAAGGGACTGGGGAAAATGGGCGGGAAGGGAGGGATAAGAGGGAAAAAGGGGCATTACGATTAGCAGATGTAATGTTGGGGGGGCACGGGGAGGGCAGTACAACTCAGAGAAGACAAGTAGTGATTCTATAGCATCTCACTACGCTGATGGACAGTGACTGTAATGGAGTTGGTGGGGGGGACCTGATGAAGGGGTAGTTTAATAATCGTAATATTGCACATGTAATTGTAAATTAATGATAATAAAATTAATTATATTTAAAAAAAATAAAATAAAATAAAACAACAACAACAAAAAAAAATTGGGGGTTTTAGGAAAAATTGATTCCCAGAGGAATCTCTTTTTTTTCTGTTATTTGCTGAAAGAGAGAAAGACCCCCATTGGTGTGGGTCCCAAAATGAAGATTTTGAAGTTATGGAGAAACAGAATCTAGTTTTCTTCCAAAAAGAAAAATAAATTTGTTCTCTCTTTCTAAACTGGAAGTTAATAAGAATGTAACTGTGTGTCAGCCTAATTCTTATTAGTGTTAGAGATCTTTGATCATACTGTTTAAGGAGAAATGTTTTTGATATATAACTGTTCATTCATCAAACACTTATTGAACACCTTCTTTCCAGTCACTAGCCTGAGCATAGCATTATCTTATAGGGAAGACAAATGACATTCATCCATTCAATATTTATTGAGCCCCTACTAGACAGGGAAAGTTTCTATCTTCACACAGTCCAATAATGGAAGGCTTTCAATAATCATATGTGCAAAATAAACGTATCATTTCAGATAGCATAACTCCTTTACAAACAGAAAAGCAGAAGGATAGAGCAACATGAGTGTGATGGGAAATAGACTACTGTAGCTGGGGTGGGCAGGAAAGGCCACTTTAAGAAAATGACATCTGAGCTAAGGCTTGAATATTAGGACAGCGGCAAATGAGAGGATGAAGGAAAATGCTCCAGGTAGAAGGAACAACATGTGCAAAGGCCCTGAGATGAGAATAAGCTTGACATGTTTTAGGAACAGCATACTGGTAAAGCTGGAGCGAACAAGTGGGAAATGGTTGGAGAGATCTGAGAAAGAGGCAGCTTCAGATTACATAGGGCCTTACAAGCTGAGAGAAGAGGTTTGGATGTTATTCCTAGTACAATGGGAAGGCACTGGGGTGTTTTAAGCATGAGAGATATAATCATTTATGAATATAAATATGTATAATTATGGATAAAATTTTATGCTACAGGAAGATGATGTAAAGCAGGCCATTACAGTGTTACAGGAACTATGCTAACAAAGAAACCTTCACTGCAGGGAGGCGGTCTCATGGGGTAATGGCATTCCAACACATAACAGCAGATGCAAAGCTGAGGACATGTGAAACAACACAAGAGAAATATGATGGCACGTGGGAGGGGACCACATGGATCAGTATGGAGGGTAAGTAAGTACAAGCCATGCATGGGGGGCCTTATACACCAGCCTCAGGAATTAAATGCATTTTGCAGGCCACTGGTTCTTAACTTGGCCTTTAAAAATACTAGTATTGGGCCCCAGACCAGATCAATTAGATAAGAATTTCTGAGGTGAGAGGACAGACTCTGATATATTTAAGAGCTCTCCAGGTGAGGCTAATGCACAGCCAGGGCTGAGAACCACCACTGTAGGTGATGATTGAAGGGCCCTGCAGGGTTTGAGACAAGCAGTAACAATTATTTATTTTCCATAAGATATTTGTTTTTCTAAAGGTTATAGTTTAGAATACAGTACTTTTAAAGTATAATATATTCCAGCAAATGATGACAAATTAATTACCTACATTTGTATTTAAAAGTTCTGAATATTGTAGCAAATGGAGTCACAATTTTCCACTCCTCCTGAACTCTGGCTCTTATGACAGTTTATGAGAAACCTAGAAAGTCCCAAACAGAAGAAACCATCAGCAATAGAGAGTTGATGGATTTTAGAGCCAGAAGTGTCCTCCAGGGAGTCCCCTTATTTGAAAAATATAAAAAGAGAGGCCCAGAGAGGTGCCATGACAAGGCCAAGTTTATCTGGGCTTAGCAGCAAAGACAGAACTGGGACCCAAGCTTTTCCCACCACACCATGCTGCTACTAGTTAATTATTCAGGAAAAGTCATCCTAATTTCTGAACTTGGCATTTTTCATAATATTAAGTAGACCATGAAAGAGCACTTAATTTTAGATGGGAAATACAAAAGAGGAAAAGGATGGGAAATAAAAGTCCAAACTAATCAAACTCAGTTTTTGGCACACAGAACTTTATTTTTCAGGTTATGCCATTAGTTTATGATTGCTAAGGTCACTGCTTTTTTGGATGATTTGATATTGCCACAGGTTTCTGAAAACTGAGAATTTATTCAGAGTAATAGAGGTTTTCTACAAGTTAGAAATTCTTGTTCAAGGCACATATTTCTAGATGTAGACCCATGTCTTTCTCCAGCCTCCAGAAGATGGAAGAGTTCAAAGCAAGAGTTTGAGACACAGAAGATTGGGTCCTTTCCCCATGCTGTAGGATGCATTTGTAAGACAGAAACCAAATACTGCGTTAGAATCAAACACCTGAGGATTTTCTGAGTCTATATTTGAAATACCACTCCAACATTGAAAGCTGAAAAATGCTGCATATTTTAAAGGTGTGTCAGACAAAGTCACAGCAGGCCATCTGCATTTATACTGCACCTCTGAGCTCTAGATCCAAGATTCATGCAGCAGTAATGGCCAGCCATGTGGTTCTTCTCCATTTCTTGATGAAGTCTGTCACTTTACTTTCCTCTGGACAAGGTGGAGGAAGGTGAGATTTTAAATGCCAGCCGACTTATCTGACACAGAAGATGTCTCAACCAAGGCCCCCATCAAATCTGGATGCAGTGATCCTATAGAAACTGACCTTGTGTATTGAAGTGTTGAGTTCTGCAGTGAATCCAAAAGACAGAGCTTCTTGCTGTTCAGAATGACCATAGAGGAGATTGTGTGTCAGCTATGAAAGTTATCACCATCCCCAGCAGGAGCATATTGCCAATGAGCCAAGAGAAATAGTGGCTTAGCCAATCATAGGTCATGCAAAGATGGAAGCAAATCCTCAGGCATTAAAAATCAGTCAGGTGACATGGGAGCAAGACTATATACAGGGAAGCTCAGGAAGAGGAGCAAAGAGCTTAGAAGTGGGCTCTGAGCAAGACTGTAGGTGAAAAGTACGAGATCCATGGTAAAGAGAAACCCAGCCCAGGGGTGGTCACCTCTGACTTTAAAGGGACCAAGCTCATCAGCACAGTCAGTTGTATGCTTTCTTTAGCCAGAAATACTCTGAAACTGTCTTGGGGTCTTCTCAGAATAGAACCAGAACTCTCCCACTGTCCAGAATAGAGATAAAGGCTCCCAGAACTGGTTATCTTTATAAACAGTGAAACTACATTACCCTTTGTAGTCGTTTAAGATCCTTAGGTATTACTCTCTTGAATGACTTACTTATTTTGGTTTTAAAGTCCCAAAAGGACATTTCTACATTAGCTTTTTCTACAGCCTCTCAGTGTCTTTTAAGACTTAATCAATGTTTTTAATCCTTGAGTAAAGGTCCTAAAGTAGTCCAGTGTGTTGTTGTAATTATGGAATTACAACATAAACTACATTAAAAATGCAATCATGCATTTCTTCTACCTTTATATCATTTCTCTTCGCTTCTTATGCAGCTCCAATTCTAGAATCTATTATGTGTTTTAGAACGTATTTTTCTCTTCTATCTCTTTCATGGAGTGCATCCAGCTTATAAATATCTATAAAGAACATTAACAAAAAATATGTTTTAATGTCATCAACAGATTTAGGTTATGGGATGCATACCCTAAGGCAGTATTAGATGAGGATATTTTCTCCAAACTGCTTTCACATCACTTGCAAGGTGATTTGTCAGAACAAATACTGTACATCACTTCTCTGTAAGACTTCATACACTCCATAAATGGTGGTTCCCTTCTATTTTTAATGCTTCTGGAAACACAAAAGATGGTTCAAGTGTCACAACCATGGAATCCATAGTTCTTTACCCCTGTGAGTGATCAAAGATCCACTGGCAAGTCCTGCAGGCACTTCTTGCTCTTCGTGGATTCTCCCATTCTCTCTTCACATCGTCACTCTAGAGGTTTGCCAGGAGCATCTTCTGGACCCAGGGCTGGTGCACACATGAAACCATCTAGCCAACGAACTCCACTTTCAGCATGCCAGGAAAACACAGCACTCCTTTTTTTTTTTTTTAAACCCTTCTCATCTTCAAATGTCATCTTGTCTGTGACATGTTTTGAACAGAGCTAAGGGGACTGTGGGTGGTTTGCATTTGTTCCCTGTATGTCCTGGTGAAGATGCTACAGTTTCATAAACAGCAGCAGCAGGAATTAGGGATCTGGAATGCTCGAAGGAGGGACTGGTGTCATCTCCATCATGCACCTCCTCCTATTCATGAAGAATTGTCTAATGAAGCAGACACGTCCCATGCGTGAAGATAGACGCAGTTGTCCTCATCCCCTGTAGACACCCTTATTTCCGCTAATGGTATTTGGAAGTCATGCTGCTTCTTTTCCTTTGGAAAAACCTGCATGAGGAAGGGCTTTATGTGCAGAAAGGAGTTTCCATTTTGCTAAGGAGAAAAAGGACAAAACTGTGGTCAGTGCCTCTGTAGTTTTTAGACAATCTTCTCCATCATAGGTAACTCTGATAAGAGCCCCTTCAGAGGCACTAAGCGGTATTCCAGCTCTGGAGGCCCCACCTCAGGAGTAAGACTGGGTGTTTGGCTTTGCCTCAGAGTATGGATTTGCAAGAATTCAAATAATTTACATACATTATGGAAATATGCCATGGAGCCAAAACAAACTATAATATTCAGAGTTCAGATAAATTTAAACTCTTACCTTTCAGCAAGGAGACATCTCTTTTTCTCTGTGCATCTCAAAGTGAAGGGCACAGGGAGCTGATTTCCAACTTCCAACTCCTACACCTTCACACTGGCTCTTACTCCTGCCCCTCCTGACCACATAAGGCAGTGAGCAACTTGTCTTGTAATCTCCAAAGGCTCCAGCAAGAGTCCACTCCACCCAGACTTTTAGGGCCTAGTTAGGAGGACCGGAACTTGTCCTCCAACCTGTCGAGCAAAATTCAACAAGAAGAAACCCACAAGGAAGACAGTGATTTTTCCTACCCCCACCCCCAGCTCAGTAAACTGGCTGCCCGTCTTCAAGGCAGAAACTCATGTACCATCACACCTAAGAGTTCTGTCTAGCTCTGTGCATGACTCAGAATCATCTGGCACCACAGCAGTTCTACATTAAATAGTGCTCTGCATGCATCCTTTTCAGAGATGATTTAGAAGAGGCACAACACAGGTTTTAGTATTTGAAAATGAAAACTTAAACATCTTATTTTGTGCTAAAATAAAACAATTGCTCAATCCGAAAGATTGTTCAGCTCCTCCTGAGATATTTTCTTGGCCTTCAGCCTAAAGGGAAATCCTCAGAAACTGAGATTCCGTCAAGCAGTGTTTATGCCTGTGGTTCCGATCTTCAGAAGCAGCTTGGAGCTAGAGAAAGGAGAAAATTGGGAGGTGATCCGGTGAGGCTTTGTAATGGATGCTCATAGGCCTGGAGAATGAAATGCTCTGGGAGGTAATGCAAAAAGCTCTGGCTTCTGGGAGCAAAGTCTGGGCCAGAGGACCAGGGTCCATGATAGCACAGGACATTTTTGGTGAAATGCGGGAAGCCTTGTGAGACCCACAAGTTTTTGTTCTATAGATGTAATTTCATTTCCATCCTGACCTGCTGGGATAAAGAGTAAACTGAGAATCAAAGAGAAGAAGACAGAGAAAAGAGTAGTGGCTGAAGAGGGAGCATAACCTTGAGGACAGAGGTAGAGCCAGTGAGATGATCTCAGATCATATGTTATTAAGCATGGTTTATAGTTCATTTCAATTCCAATTACTGTGATCTAATTTAACCCCTTCCAAGGGAATTTCTAGAGCCATTCAAAAGTAATACAATAATATCTTGTGTTCATGGAGTCCTGGTAAACCAGGCTAATTTCTCCAATGACAGTAAATACGGGCATTCCTCACAAAGTGCAATGATTGCCCTGTAACAACCAGAGAGTCAAATTTACTAGAATGTCAGCTTTGCCCAGTATCAGCATTACTTAGTTTTCAGGGGAGAGATGCTTGTGATTTCTCTTTTCTTTACTGTGGTAAACACACACAACATAAAATTCAGCATTTTAACCATTTTTAAGCGTGTATATGGTTCAGTAGCATTAAGGACATTGTAGTACAAGCATCACCATCATCCATCTGCAGAGCTTTTTTACCATCCCATATTGAAACCTGCACTGCTTTTCATACAGTCTGTGAGCCACACCAGAGCGTCACAGCACAAGGAATCTACCTATCTTCCTGTTCAGTCCGGGGGAGGACGCTAAGATACAATATCACATAGCACTTTAAGGTTCACAAAGTGTGATATCACCCTCATATGCTTCCTGTAAAAGGGAGAAGACCAAACTCAGAGTGGGGGCAGACTTGCTCAAATAGAACAGTGACAATGGGTGGCACCTAGCTAGTCTTCCACTGTGCATCCCATTAGACCTCATTACCACTAATGCTGAGAAGAAGGGAGAGGAGAAGCGTCCGTAATGGTGCCTAAGGACATCCTCCAAGAGCAGAGATGTCTCTTGCTTTATGGGATGGAGAGCCAGAGAGGTCTAGTGGCCCAGAAAAAGAAGGCAGTTCTCTCACACAGCACTCCTTGCAAAAACCAACTTGAGTAGCTTAGCTTGTTCTCTCCTCCTCTCCTTCACTTGCATAAAGAAAACCCACATCACATCCACTTCTTCAACAGATCACCATAACACACTCCCCATCACCCATCTCTCTGCCCTCTTCCCAGCATACATGTCCTCTTTTCCTGACGATCTTTTAACCAGATTTCTCCTGCATAGAAATGGGAGCAACCAAGACATGCTGTCTGGTGTGACCTCTCCTTCCTGCACTCCATAGGGATGGCTCTGAACATGACTTCCAATCATGCTTAAGATGCCCCAAGTGCTTCATGAGCCACCTCCATCCAGGTGACCAGGAGCTTCCAAGTGCCAATATGCCCCTGGGTAGTCCTTGGCAAAATATATCCCAAATGACAAATGCAGACTTCTTACAGCCATTAGAACCACAATGATGGTCTCAGTACTGAACACACACACAGAGACACACTGTCACCTAAACATTGATCCTCTGGATTTCTGATATATGTTCCCTAAGTACACATTGAACCCCACTATATTCATTTCCTAGAGCTGCCACAACAAATTACCACAAATTGGATAGCTTAAAACACCAGAAATTTATTCTCTCATAGTTCAGGACACAAGCCCAATATCAAGGTATCAACAATGCCACACTCCCACCTAAGGCTCTAGGGAAGAATCCTTCCTTGCCTCATCTCAGCTTCTGGGAGCTGCTGGCAATCCCTGGCATTCCTGGACTTGTAGCTACATCACTCATCTTTGCCTCCACCTTCACATGGCTTTTTTCTCTATGTGCCCTCTGCTCTTCATATAAGGACACAGTCATTGGATTTGTGGCCCACCCTAATCTAGTACAACCCCATCTTACCTTAACTAATTATATTTGCAAAGACCCTATCTCCAGATAAGTTCATTCTGAGGTTTCAGGCAGACGTGAACTTTCATAGAACCCTTATTCAACCCCATATAACCCCTTCCATCTCCAAGGCGTGTTAAATCCAATTGCTCATTTTCATTGGGGTTTGTTTGTTTGGTTTTACCTTAAATACCTGCTCCATTTCAGTCCTACTCTTGACCACTGACTTGCTGAAAACCTTTCTGAGGCATTTCCTTCCATTTCCCCTGCCCTATTAAACATCTCCAGACTTCACTTAAAAATGGGTGCGTGCATGAGTACCAGGTCAAGAAGGAAATAGTACTAAGTTGTCCAGAGAGGGCTCATCATTTCAACTACTCATCTCTCCCCATTCACCCAAAAAACAGTGTGTGCTCATCTCACATTCAGCCTTGCACTAGAGGTCACAGGGGTTCCTGCCCTGAGGTAGCTTCACACACATTAGAGAAATGGGCTGCTGAATAGCTAGATGAGCAGAGAAGGTTAAGGAGCCAGGTCTGAAGGAAAGAGTGGGTTTGGACAGGTGGAAGGACAGAAGATACGGGGACAACATAGGAAAAGGCATGGAGGTACAAATAAGCCTGGAATTTTCTGGGGACTGCAAGCAGACCCCATCTGAGTGGACAATGAGCTTTGTTGCGGAGGGTAATCTTGATCAGTGATAAGGATGTAAGGACAACTGTTTGTGGACATGCACCTGATCCTGGAGGGCCTTGAGTCCAGGCCGAGAGGACCCATTAAGGGTTTCTAAGCAACTGGGGAGTCTTACTAAGCGGTGTTCAGAGAAGCCGGATCTAGTTGAGTATGCATGATGGACTGGGAGTAGGGAGTTGGCAAGGAAGCCCTGGCTGGGAGCCCAGTTAGAGAGACAGACTCCAGGGCCAGTGCTTTATGCCTCCACTATCAGTGAATCCCCATCCATTGCTGTAACCTTTGTCAGACTCTGCAATCAATACAGCCATGCTGACATGCCTGGGGGTTGGGCATCTGGCTGGCCTCCAGCCCTACCTTCCCATTAATGTGATGAGTTGCAGGATATGTCAGGGAGAGCTTTCAGTGAATTCCAGGAATGGAGATCCTCTTCAGACAACATTCCCCAAAGAAGAGCTCAGGAGTGCTTTGCAAATCAACACATGAATGCCTCTCATGGACAATCGTCTGTCCAGAGAGGAAAGAATCACCAGCTCATCTCAGATCCAGCTTCTTCTCACTTCTGCACTTCCCTAGGACTGGCACTGGCATCAGGAGGTAATGAAGTGACCCCAGCTCAGGTACTTCTTTGCACTGGAGGCCACCAGAGAGGTGGTTATTGTCTCCCCATTACACTGGGAGCTTCCCAGGAAGGGCGGGCTCTCTCTTCCAGGAGGCTCCCTCCATCAGGGTCCTTTCCAATCACCACACACAAAGCACAGGGGAGTCTATAACGTACCCCCACCTTCTCCATCTTTCTCATCTACCCACAGACTCCCCTGCTTGGGACCTTAAGAAGCAGAGGGAGGGGTGTAGGTGACATAGAGGGAACCAGAGTCCAGAGTGTGGTGGGCAAAAAAATTTCTGACTTCTACAAGGCGCATCTGTGAGCCTCTTTTCTTTCCTTAGGCCTTCCTAGAGAAATAGGCCATCCTACAAAATAGAAGGGATCTCCAAGGAGCAGAAGGGTGGCTGACTCCTTTAGTTTCCCTTCTTCCTAAGAAGAGCTTTGCACACACAGGAATCTCCCATCAGCCCCACATCCACGGCCATCCTCGCCTGGCTGTAGACCAGCCTGCAGGAAAGAGCCTGGGGCAAGGGCACCCACAGGGGAGAGGGGCAGGTGTGGAATTCCCTGAATGCAGGTAAGGCAGAGGGGAAAAAGTGCAGCCTCCACTTCTACCTCCACTGAACTGGAAGTCAGGCTTCACTAGAAATAGCTGGTACACAGGACAGCAGTCCACAAGGAAAATAACCCTTCTCCAGATTGTTTTCCTTTTTTTAGGAATCAGTCTAATTTGAAAGACATAACAATTTCCACCCCCTTTATTTCTGAAGGGAGATGCAAACAGGTGATCTGTTCAAACCAAAATTAAACTCACTCTGTGTGTATTCTTGATGGTATTCATATACTGAATCTGACTCACACTTTGATGTGGAAAGGTTTTATTAACATAACTACTTATCCCAGCCCACTCCCATTGAGATTCATGGCTCTCACCCAAAGCACATTTTGGCTATTTCTATGTTACCTTAATCCTGGCACAAATTAATGTTTCATGACAAACACATTCACAGGTTCTATGAGAAATTCCTAGCTATCTGTGGGCAATAATTATGAAGCAGAATTGGAGGTGAGAAGCAGTCATGTCTACATAAGCAAAGACCCCAGATTGGCAGGGCTAGAGACTCGGGATCTTATCACACCACTGTTGGTGTCATCTAGTCACTTGCCTCCTCAGGATCTTAGACTCCTCATCTATGGAATGAGACTGCTGGTCCCACACACTTCTCAGTCCTTTTCCAGCTCTGACTTCCTGTGATTGTAAAAAACATTTAAAAATATCTCCAGGGAAAGAAATCTCACAATATTATTTAGCCGTGAGAAGACTGAACTAATCATATCTAATATCTCTGGGTTCTAAGAGTCTGTTATTCTATTATATACAATGGTTTTTAAATGTGCAAAGATAAGTAAAAAAAAATTTATAAAATGAAACATTAGACTCTTATTTAATGCCCATTTTAAAAGAACAGAAGTTAAAGAGCTTAAAGTGAAATCTCTAGCCATTCTGTGTACATACAGAGAAAATGGGTGGGTGAGATCAAAGCTACACATCTAGGGTGACAAAGACCTGTGGTGACTAGGACTCTTCGCTGATTGAATAAGATGTGACAATTATGGGGACATGCTACCACAGTCCTAACTCCATGTTACTGTCAGACCTTTAACCATTTACAGGAGAAACCCAAGATCCCAAAATGTACATGGCATTTGTGAAAAACATTAATTTTCACTTGACTGGGGCATCGTTCTGTCCCCCGCTAGGAGGCAGATGCTTGAGCAGCACCACAACATCTCAAGGTACTCGAGGACTTGCACAGAGCAACCAGGCCTTCAGCAGGTGCCCGGTGTGGTGGTTACTGTGCAAAACCTGCATCCACATTGGAGTCATCCTGGTTAACAGGCCATAGGTTAGCTCAAGTCACAGTGGTAATACAAGGGGGCACAATACAGGGACAAGCAGGGGAGATTCATCACCAAATACTCAGCTAAGTCTGGCCACGGCAGGGAACGGATGGGGATGGGCAAGAATTGAGGTCAGGTCATCAAGCATCAGTAAGGTTTTTGTCAGCCTCCAAGTTTAAGCAGAGACTGTCATTTAACAGTCAGAAGTAAACTAAGCCCTCGAGGACTGGAAATAGATTTTGCATGCGGGTGTACAGAAGATGTTCAACCATCCTTGTAGACCAAACGGAAACGTACAAAGAAGCTATTGCCCCACTGTTTTCTGAACAATGTTTCCCATTCATGGCAGCTCAGACTTCTAAGTCAGCCGCAGGAGAAGGGTACAGGGGTGAGGGGTAACTGTCGAAGCTTAAAGGTGCCTGGGCCAGGTTCATGTCCTCTAGGAGGAAGGATTCTATTTTACCAACCACCCTAGATTTCACTGATAGAAAGGAGCTATATTGTCTGGATATATAGTTGGGGCTGGGGATCTACCAATGTCCACCATAGTTAAGTGGGATGGGACCCTTGGAAAAGAGGTCCTCATCCATCTGAAGAAATACCCTTAAGGCAGCTGGGTCTGGGATGCTGCTCAAGATCTTAGAAAACCTGAAAAATTTCAAGTTGCTGGAAGTAGCTGGCCACAAACAAAAGGCCCTCTTCAGAGTAACTGAAATAGGAAAATAAAGGCTCTGGGTGTCTAATTCCTGACACACAGATCAGGCAGATGTGTTGAATCCCAAGAATAGGCACTAGCTAAGCCTGTTTTCAGAGAAATTGTTCCCTTATCATGAGGATAACTGGCTTTAGAGAAAGTAATGATCATTTTCAGTTGGATCTTGTGAGGAATTGTATTTAATTTGAAACTAGGCATTATGTTCCTTTAAATTCCATTTCTTCTGGCATACCCATCTTCTAATAGGGAGGCCAGTTAACCAATACAACAATAACTCTGTTAGAGTTATTTTATTTGGAGAAGCATATCTAAATATAGTCTGTGACTCAATGGGTTTATCTGGAAAGCTTCTGGACCTCTGATCTTGCCCTGGCCTCTCGTAGTCATCCACACCTTTGCCAAGGGGCTAGCTAGTCACTTATTCAATACAAACTCTAGGTAGTACCAATTACTTGGTGGCAACTCCAAGTTTTAATACATGGAACAGACCCATACATATAAGGTCACTTGGTTTATGACAAAGTTGACATTCCTATACTGTGGGGAAAGGATGGTTGTTTCAACAAATAACTTTAAGGCAATTGGATGGCAAAATAGGAATAAAATAAAAGAAAGCATCTTTCCCTCAGCATACAAGAAAAGCACTTTCAAATGGATTTCTGATCTAAATGTGAAAAGTAAAACAAAATTTATAATAAAAATTTTAGGGTAGACAAAGATTTCTTAAATAGGACATTGAAAGTACTAAGTTACTATAAAATATTTGGTAAACTGGACATTAAAATTAATAACATATGTTCACCAAAATATATCATAAAGAGAATGAAGAGGCAAGCATTAGCCTGGAAGAAGAATATTCACCATACATATATTCAAAGGACTCTTATCCAAGATATATAAAGAACTCCTACAACTCAATAAGAAAATGCCAGATAACTCAATAGCAAAGACTAGGCAAAAAAAAAACCTGAAAATCTACTTTACAAAAGAGGGCATCCAAATAGTCAATAACATATGAAAATGTTCTTGACTTCATTCTTCATCAGGGAAATACAAAAAAACAAAAACAAACAAAAAACCACCCACAATATGGAACTTCCACCTACCTACCAGAAGAGCTAAAATGGAAAGGACAAGTCATACCAAGCATTAGCAAAGATGTAGAGCAACTAGAAATATCATACCTGTGATGGAGATGTAATTTGTGAAAACCACTTTGGAAAATTATTTGTCAGTATATTAACTATAGCTAAACACATGCATATCCCATAACTTGGTAGTTACTTCCTTAGATATACACTCCACAATACTGGGTACATACATACATCAACAGGTGTACACAAAAGTGTTCACACAATCTTTATTCATAATAGCCTTAAACTTGAAACAACTCAACCCTTTATATAGTAAAATGGTAGGTAAATTGTGGTATAGATAGAAGAATATTACACAACAATGAACATGACATACAATGGCTACACCCAACATGGATTAAACTCACACACAAAATGTTGGGCATAAGAAGAGAGACACAAAATAGTATATATTTTAAGACTCCATTTAGATCAAGTTTCAAAACAGGCAAATCAATGTTATAGCACTGGAAGTTAACCTGGAGATTGCTCTTGAGAGGAGGTACTGGTAAATGCAAAAGGACATTGGGGGACCAGTATTCTGGGGTGCTGGTAATGTTCTGTTTCTTGATATATATGCTGGTTACTCAAGGGTGTTCCCTGAGTAAAAATTCATTGAGCTGTATACTTTTTAGAATTTGAGTATTTTTCTATATCTTTTTCAATAAAGTTTACTATAAGAAAATATAAACATACAATAAATTTAAGACATAAAGTCTATGTGGAGGAAAAAAAAATCCATGAAAACTGCCTTGCAAATCCAAACCTATTAAATGACAGCAAAATTGATAGCATCTAACTATTCAGATTTTTCTGTTTAAAATAAAAAAAAATTTTTTTATTTAAGATACATGCCCCACTTTCAAAAAGAATTGGAAGCCACAGTTACTTGTTAAACAAATACACATTAGAGGCTTTTTAGCCTTATTGGTAGCTTTTAGGATATCAAAATTGTTAGATTCTGCTTGGTTTACTTTTTTTTCCCGTGTTAATATATGGGTTTTTAAAAATGTAATTCTTCTTGGCTAACACCCTCTAATGAAGATTAACAACTCTGATATTTACATAGCTAGCAAGCAAATTATCTGAGCAAAACAAAGTCTACCCAATCAGAATCTTTGAAGAGGTTCAGTCAGTGGCTATCATTCAGGTCTAACAGCCTCACACTCATTGGAAAGGGAAGATTGGGAGCAATTATCTCAATAATCCAAGCCAAGAAACAGCCATGCTATTCAGGAAAAAGAGGGGGCCTCAGAGACCAAACCTGTTCTAGTGAAACAAAGCCTAGCTGGCCAGAAGGAGCTCATTTTCCTACCCTGACTTGTATGCTGGCTTCCATCTCCTCTGGAGGAAAGCTTTTCTAGGAGACAGGATCATTCTCTTTTTATCTACTGCCTTAACGTTTGTATAATGCCTATGGTTGACAAAGTTTCCTAGATACTAATATCATCTGAGTCTCATGCTTGCCCTAAAATGAAAAGAGAGAAAGTTATTACTAACCCCTTTTTGCTGGTGAAAGAACTAAGGGACTCCTTATAGCCCCAGGACAGGTAAGTCACACAGCAGAGACAAGGCACATTCAGGCACACTACTCTGTCTCCTGTACCAGCAGGTCTCCTGGCTTCTCTCCAGCCCTGATTATGAGAATGAGAACACAAACCCAAGTACTTGAAAAAAATTAGGCTAGAATTATTAGATATTGGGCAGCAGGCAAGCGAAAACTGTGCCCCAGGCCAAGGACAGTATTCACCTTGAGGATCATGCATCCTAGAGACCCTGGGAGGAGGAAAGGGACATGGATAGGAGCCAGGAGTGGGTACAATTAGATGTTGAGTGTAGCAATGGCCCAAATGCCTCAATGTGACTGTGTTACAGAAAGGTCAGCACAATGGTGGACACAGGTGCTGTCTGGCAGTTTTTCCTGCAGACAGGGAACTGACACCTGTGGGTCTGAAACATATATGATGTAGTTCTGAAATCCACTCATGAACATGGTAGGTCTGGATTCTGCTATTGATGGCATGCTGACAATACTAAACAGCATAAAGACCCTGGCTTTAGAGTCCAACAGATATGGCTCTGAATCCCAATTCTATTTTTCACTAGGTGTGTGTCCCAAAACAAGTTGCTTATCTACTCTGAGCTTCAGTTTCCTTGGCCATAAAATTTAGTGATAATACCTACTCAACAGAATCACTGTGAAAATTAATGAAATAAATGTTAGTTTCTTTCCCTATGCCATAAATAAATAAATAAATAAAATTGGTGTTCTTTTTGTGAGTTTTTTTAAAGCATACAACATGAAGAGATGTGTCTTCCTTGGCAGCTGGAGTGAAATAAAAACATAGATCATTTAAATTCATATCTTACAGGATATTCATATATGAATATATAGTAACCTCCTCACATGGCCTAATTTAAGAACCATGCCCTTTTTTTTCCTCTTTTTCATCTGGAAGTAATCTGCCTAACTCAGTACCTGCCTCATTTCCTGGAATAGAAATTGCAATAATCTTCTCCTTAATTTCAGTAAGTGATTAACACCTTTGAGTAACCAGCATATATATCAAGAAACAGAACATTACCAGCACCCCAGAATACTGATCCCCCAATGTCCTTTTGCATTTACCAGTACCTCCTCTCAAGAGCAATCTCTAGGTTAACTTCCAGTGCTATAATGTTGATTTGCCTGTTTTGAAACTTGATATAAATGGAGTCTTAAAATTTATACTATTTTGTGTCTCTCCTCTAGATACACTATCGCTTACTGATGCTTACCACATTGTGTGCCCACAATGTGGGAGAAAACAATGAATGGGTGCACAGTACTCCTTGGTATTTACCTGAAAGAACAGAAAACATTTCCACACAAAAACCTGCACACAGACAGCTTTATTCATAATTGCCAAAGCTTGGAAGCAACCAATATATCTTTCAGTAGCCAAATGGATAAATAAACTGTAGTACATCCAGACAATGGGATATTATTCAATGCGAAAAGGAAATGAGCTATTAAGCCATGAAAAGACATGGAGGAATCTTAAATGCATACTACTAAGTGAAAAAGCCAATTTGAAAAGGTGAGTGTAATTTCAACTTTGTGACATTCTGGAAAAGGCAAAACTATGGGGACAATAAAAAGTAGTTGCCAGAGATTAGCAGTAAGAGAGGGATAAACAGGCAGAGGACAGGGGATTTTCAGGGCAGTGAAATTACTGTGTACAATACTATAGTGGTGGATACATAGAATGTAAAACACCAAGAGTAAACCTTAAAGTAAACTATGGACTTTAGGTAATTGTCAATGTAGGTCCATCATTTGTCACAAATGTACCACTTTGGTAGGGGATGCTGACAATGAGGGATTTGGAAGGGGAGGGGTGTGTCTGAAGGTATATAATTGGAAATTTCTGTATATTCCTCTAAATTTTTCCAGTGAATCTGAAACTGCTCTAAAAAAAGTCTTCTTAAAAAATTAATAGAAAAAATGGTGAGCACACAATGTGGTAAGCATCAGTGAGTGATAGTGTATCTAGACGAGAGACACAAAATATCAAAACTCCCTGGTTTTGATATTGTACTTTTGTGTACAAGATGTTAACAGTGGGGCGCCCTGGTGAAGCATTGGACCTCCCTATATGTTTCTTTGCAACTTCCTGTGAATCTGAATTACTTCAAATTTGAAAGTTTAAAAATAAATTCATGGATGAGACACAACTTTCAAAAGCAATAATAGACTTTCAGAATCTCATAAAAAGCCCAAACTGGGGTGGGTCCATTACTGAAATACCTCTGGAAATGAGCACTGAGGGGAAGACAGCAGAACTGTCAGATAAAGGTCCACACCCTGTCCCTCCCTAGGAGGGAGAACAACCTTTCTGGAAAGACAACCCTGAGCTCTGTGATTTGAATCTGTAGGGCCATCTCCTTATTCCTATTCTGGAACATCTGGATGGGCAGAGACTGCACCTGGAGGGGCTATGTCATGAGCCACCAAGCTCCAGAGTCCAACACATCTTGGCTTTAAAATGCAGGCCTACCAAAGAAGGAGGAACCCTCCTACACTGCTGGTAGGTATGTAAATTGATTCAACCTTTGTGGAAAGCAATATGGAGGTTCCTCAAAAAACTCAAAATAGAAATACCATTTGACCCAGTAATTCCACGCCTAGGAATTTACCTGAAGAAAACAAGATCCCTGATTTGAAAGGACATATGCACCCCTATGTTTATCGCTGCACTATTTACAATAGCCAAGATATTGGAAACAACCTAAGTGTCCATCAATAGATGAATGGATAAAGAAGAGGTGGTACATATACACAATGGAATATTATTCAGCCATAAAAAGAAAAGAAATCCTACCATTTGCAACAATGTGGATAAAGCTAGAGGGTATTATGTTCAGTGAAATAAGCCAGGTAGAGAAAGACAAATACCTAATGACCCCACTCATTTATGGAGTATAAAAACAAAGCAAAACTAAAGGAACAAAATAGCAGCAGACTCACAGACACCAAGAAGGGACTAGTGGTTACCAAAAGGGAAAGGCTGGGGAGGGTGAGTGGGGAGGGAGGGAGAAGGGGATCAAGGGTTATTATAATTAGAACACACAATATAGGTAGGTCATGGGGAAGGCAGTACAGCATGGAGAAGACAAGTAGCATCCTACTACACTGATAGACAGTGACTGCAATAGAGGGGGTGAGGACTTGATAATATGCATGAATGTTGACACCACAGTGTTGTTTATGAGAAATACTGATATGTATATCAATGATACTTTAATTTAAAAAAGAGGTGAAGTAGATAGAGGCACAAAATGTCATTCAAAATATAAATTAGTCACAGGATGAAAGTATAGCATAGAGAATATAGTCAATAATTCTGTAACATCTTTCTATGTTGACAGTAACTACACTAGTTAGGGTGAGCATTTAATAATGTAAATCAAATGTCAAATCACTATGTTGTGTACTTGAAACAACTATAATATTGTATATCAACTATATTTCAATAAAAAATGTTATTAGTAATGCCATAAAAAAAATAGCAGTAGACTCATAGACACCAAGAAAGGACTACAGGTTACCAAGGGGGTGGGGTTGGCGCAGGTTGTGGAGGAGGGTGAAGGGGATAAAGGGGCACAATAATTTGCAATCACAATATAAGTTGGTCACAGGGACAGTAGTACATAATTGAGAATAGAGTCAATGATTCTATAACATCTTACTATGTTGACAGATAATAACAGCACCAGGGGGGTTGAACATTTAACAATATGGGCAACTGTTGAACCACTGTGTGTGTATTTGAAATCAACATAAGATTGTATATCAATGATACTTTAATTTAAAAAAACGCAGGCCTAAAGTGCCAGCTTGGACACATTATTTGCCCTCTTCAGGCCTCCACAAAGCATATGGTCACCAATACTTCTCTCACATAGGCTTATGAGAGAAGGCAATGAAATAACTCATATAAAGCTCCAAAACCTCACTAAGAGTTCACAGCCTTAGAGCCTACTGCATGAGTAAGGTCCAGGTTTTTAGGACACATTCTTAATCTGTTTTCAACACCAAATAGAATACCCACCCTTTTCCCATTTGTTGGTACATCTTCAGCTTGTCATGACATCTGAGATTTCCAGCTACTCCAGCCCAGTGCTTCTCAAATCATCTACAGTGAAGGACAAGTTTGGTTTGCTTGTTTTTCATTTTTTATTCCAATCTGCCATAGACTGGTACTTCCAGAAAATATAATAAAAATGAATTACTAGAGAAATGCAGTTTTTAAAACAAAATATAAGGTCCAATTTTTGTTAATTTTCAGATTCAACAGCCAAAATTACTCTGGTGAATTGCTATAAAAGTTTCTAAGTGCTTTCTTTCAATTTCTGTACCTTTCATTAATGACTGATAACAGCTGGCAGAGCTGGGCCATAGACAACACCTTAGGTAGCACCTCTCTTATACCTCCTTTCCCCAAGCTCCTAATAACCTTACAGTTACAAAACATGGAGTATTTAAAAATCTCTGTTTTTTTATATTAATTTTAATTTCCTAGCTAGGTTGCCTCTTGAGTGCCAGGATCATGTCTACTACAGCTAGAATAGGACAGGTGCCTCAGAGTGGCTCAAATCGTTGCTGATAATCCAAATATTAAAAGGCATATTATTTACCTTTTCACAATTCAGACAACCTGAAAGTGCATTTGCAGAAACCTGCCTGATGAACACATTCTGTCCCCTCAGCATCCCTCCCTGTTTGCCAGCCTTCCATCTATTTCTGTGTAGGCCTTTTTTTATCACCCACTTCATCTCCATTTAACTGAAATGCACAGATATAGTCACTGTTTCTCTTCCACTGAGGGAGAAGACAAGACAAATCACAGAAAATCTCATTCATCAGAGAAGCTGCTCTGGCTTACCAGATAAACATTCATGGATATGAAGTGCTTATATTAAATTACTTACAGGGGATAGTGTTATTCTTGCCTCTGGGTCTCTCTAACACTGGGCCCATGATAGCTGCTCAGTAAATATTTATGTGAACTGGCCACAGAGAGTACCAACTGTATTTCACTGACAGAAAGTTACATCTTCAGTCATGACCCAAAAGGGCCAATGAGTGCAGATGTTATAGGAAGGTGCCTCAGGGTCACTTAGACCAGTGGTTTTCTAGCCTGACTGCAGAGTGGAATCACCTGGGCAACATTTTTTTAAAAGGCTCATGCTGAGGGGCTCAAGATGGCGGTGTGAGCAGGGCGGCGGAAATCTCCTCCCCAAACCACATATATTTGTGAAAATACAACAAATACAACTATTCTTAAAACAGAGACCAGAAGATACAGTACAACAGGCAGGCTACAGCTACATCTGAGAGAACTCAGCACCTCATGAAGCGGGTAAGATACAAAGCTGCGACCCGGCGGGTCCCGAGCATTCCCCCACCCCAGCGCACCGGCTGGAAGAAAAGAATCAGAGTGGGGAGGGAGTGGAAGCACAGGACTGCTAAATAACCAGCCCTGGTAATCTGCATCGGGAACACAGACACACATCACATGGTGTACTAGAGATTAGAGAAACAGAAGGGCAGGATCCTAGACGGAGAATGCGAGCAGGTCCCCACAGCCGGCTCCCCTGGGACAAAAGAAAAGCAGGCACTTTTTAAAAAGTCTTAAAGAGACAAGGGCCCAACAGCTGAAGAAAATCGTCCCAGCGCACTCAGCCCAGCAGGCTGGGAATCTTGAGGAATTTCGGGCCCCCTAACTCCCTAACTGGCTGCCAGGTAAAGCAGCCCTACCGAAGCCCCTCAAAGCAATAAGCAGCCTGCCATTCGTTCCCCCTGGCCGGCGCTGCAAATTGACAGGCTGATCCACCACAGCTGCGGAACAGCGGGAGAGCAGCCCCGCCCACAGGAACCACACAGACTCTCCTCCTGGAGGAAGCACAGCTAACCGGCACAGGCTACGGAAGCCAGAGCAAGGTCTGGAAGACGCAAAGGGGTGCCAGACTTGCTGCAGAACGCACCCGGTATGGATGCAACCCCCTGCAGTACTCTAGGCTAGCCTGAGGGCGGCCCTGCCAACGGCAGCTCAGGGGATTATCCCAGAGACTGCCTCCCGGGTGTGAAGGTAACCGGCACAGGCTGTGGAGAAGGGCAAGGAGAACAAGCAGGAAGGGACTTTATTCTCCCAGCTCCACACGTGTCACCTGCCTGCGACCACTTCTATCACCTTGGAAAGACAGAAGAATCTGGTCCAGTCAAAAATCACCCACACAACTCCAGAGAGAGGCCCTGGTGGGATAGATTTAAACAATCTTCCTGAAAAAGAATTCAGAATAAAAGTCATAACGATGCTGATGGATCTACAGAGAAATATGCAACAGCTAAGGGATGAAGTCAGGAGGGACATTACAGAAATGAAACAATCGATTGACAGGCTTAAGAGCAGACTGGATGAGGTGCAAGAGACTGTTAATGGAATAGAAATCAGAGAACAGGAGTACAGAAAAGCTGAGGCAGAGAGAGATAAAAGGATCTCCAGTAATGAAAGAATATTAAGAGAACTGTGTGACCAATCCAAACGGAACAATATTCACATTATAGGAGTACCAGAAGAAGAAGAGAGAGAAAAAGGGATAGAAAGTGTCTTTGAAGAAATAATTGCCGAAATCTTCCCCAAGGTGGGAAAGGAAATAGTTTCTCAGACCATGGAAGCCCACAGATCTCCCAACAAAAGGGACCCAAGAAGGACAACACCAAGACATATAATAATTAAAATGGCAAAGATCAAAGACAAGGAGAGAGTATTACAGACAGCCAGAGAGAGAAAAAAGATCACCTACAAAGGAAAACCCACCAGGCTATCATCAGACTTCTCAAAAGAAACCTTACAGGCCAGAAGAGAAGGGCATGATATATTTAATGCAATGAAACAGAAGGGCCTTGAAGGAAGAATACTGTATCCAGCATTTATCATTTAAATTTGAGGGAGGGATTAAACAATTCCCAGACAAGTAAAAGTTGAGGGAATTTGCGTCCCACAAACCACCTCTACAGGATATTTTAAAGGGACTGCTCTAGATAGAAGCACTCCTAAAGCTAAAAAAGATGTCACCAGAGAAAATAAAATCATAGCAAAGAAAGCAGACCATCCAAATACTCACTAAAGGAAAAAAAATAAAATCAACTATCCCAAAAACAGTCACAGGAAATGCAAAAGAGTACAGAATAAAACACCTAACATATAAAGAATGGAGGAGGAAGAATAAGAAGGGAGAGAAATAAAGAATTATCACACTGTGTTTATAATAGCTTAACAAGAGAGTTAAGTTAGACTGTTAGATAGTAAAGAAGCTACCCTTGAACCTTTGGTAACCATGAACCTAAAGCTGGCAATGGCAATAAGTACATATCTGTCGATAATCACCCTAACTGTAAATGGACTGAATGCACCAACCAAAAGACACAGAGTAATGGAATGGATAAAAAAGTAAGACCCATCTATATGCTGCCTACAAGAAACTCACCTCAAACCCAAAGTTACACACAGACTAAAAATGAAGGGATGGAAAAAGATATTTCATGCAAACAACAAAGAGAAAAAAGCAGGTGTTGCAGTACTTATATCTGACAAAATAGACTTCAAAACAAAGAAAGTAGAAAAAGATAAAAAAGGACATTATATAATGATAAAGGGGTCAGTCCAACAAGAGGATATAACCATTATAAATATATATGCACCCAACACAGGAGCACCAGCATATGCGAAACAAATACTAACAGAATTAAAGGAGGAAATAGAAAGCAATGCATTCATTTTAGGAGACTTCAACACTCTACTCACTCCAAAGGACAGATCAACCAGACAGAAAATAAGACACAGAGGCACTAAACAACACACTAGAACAGATGGACCTAACAGACATCTACAGAACTCTACACCCAAAAGCAACAGGATACACATTCTTCTCAAGTGCACATGGAACATTTTCCAGAATAGACCACATACTAGGCCCAAAAACAACCTCAGTAAATTCAAAAATATTGAAATTCTACCAACTAACTTCTCAGATCACAAAGGTATAAAAGTAGAAATAAATTGTACCAAAAAAAAAAGGCTCACAAACACATGGAGGCTTAACAACATGCTCCAGAATAATCAATGGATCATCACCCAAATTAAAACAGAGATCAAACAATATATGGAGACAAATGACAACAATAGCACAAAGCTCCAACTTCTGTGGGACACAGCAAAGGCAGTTCTAAGAGGAAAGTATATTGCAATCCAGGCCTATTTAAAGAAGGAAGAACAATCCTAAATGAATAGTCTAAAGACACAATTACTGAAATTGGAAAAAGAAGAACAAATGAGGCCCAAAGTCACCAGAAGGAGGGAAATAATAAAGATCAGAGAAGAAATAAATAAAATTGAGAAGAATAAAACAATAGAAAAAAATCAATGAAACCAAGAGATGGTTCTTTGAAAAAATAAACAAAATAGATAAACCCTTAGCCAGACTTATTAAGAGAAAAAGAGAATCTACACACATAAACAGAATCAGAAATGAGAAAGGAAAAATCACGACGGACCCCACAGAAATACAAAGAATTATAAGAGAATACAATGAGAATCTATATGCTAACAAGCTGGAAAACCTAGAAGAAATGGACTTCTTAGAAAAATACAACCTTCCAAGACTGACCAAGCAAGAAACAAAACACCTAGACAGACCAATCACTAGCAATGAAATTGAATCAGTAATCAAAAAACTACCCAAGAACAAAACCCCCGGGCCAGATGGATTCGCCACTGAATTGTATCAGACCTACAGAGAACAAATAATACCCATTCTCCTTAAAGTTTTCCAAAAAATAGAAGAGGAGGGAAAACTTCCAAACTCATTCTATGAAGCCAGCATCACTCTAATACCAAAATCAGGCAAAGACACCACCAAAAAAGAAAATTACAGACCAATATCCCCGATGAACATAGATGCAAAAATACTCAACAAAATATTAGCAAACCGAATTCAAAAATACATCAAGAGGATCATACACCATGATCAAGTGGGATTCATCCAAGGGATGCAAGGATGGTACAACATTCGAAAATCCATCATCATCCACCACATCAACAAAAAGAAGAAGAAAAATCACATGATCATCTCCAGATGCTGAAAAAGCATTCGACAAAATTCAACATCCATTCATGATAAAAACTCTTAACAAAATGGGTATAGAGAGCAAGTTCCTCAACATAATAAAAGCCATATATGACAAACCCACAGCCAACATTATACTTAACAGCAAGAAGCTGAAAGCTTTTCACCTAAGATCAGAAACAAGACAGGGATGCCCGCTCTTCCCACTGTTATTCACATAGTACTGGAGGTCCTAGCCATGGCAATCAGACAAAACAAAGAAATACAAGGCATCCAGATTGGTAAAGAAGAAGTCAAATTGTCACTATTTGCAGATGACATGATACTGTACATAAAAAACCCTAAAGACTCCATTCCAAAACTACTAGAACTAATATCTGAATTCAGCAAAGTTGCAGGATACAAAATTAACACACAGAAATCTGTTGCTTTCCTATACACTAATGATGAACTAAGAGAAAGAGAAATCAGAAAAACAATTCCATTCACAATTGCATCAAAAAGAATAAAATACCTAGGAATAAACCTAACGAAGGAAGTGAAAGACCTGTACTCTGAAAACTACAAGACACTCCTAAGAGAAATTAAAGAGGACACTAACAAATGGAAATGCATCCCATGCTCTTGGCTAGGAAGAATAAATATTGTCAAAATGGCTATACTACCTAAAGCAATCTACAGATTCAATGCAATCCCTATCAAACTACCAACAGCTTTCTTCAATGAACTGGAACAAATAATTCTAAAATTCATATGGAACCACAAAAGACCCCGAATAGCCAAAGCAATCCTGAGAAGGAGGAATAAAACAGGGGGAATTACACTCCCTGACTTCAAGCTCTACTACAAAGCCACAGTAATCAAGACAATTTGGTATTGGCACAAAAACAGACCCACAGACCAGTGGAACAGAATAGAAAATCCAAACATTAACCCAAACATATACAGTCTATTAATATTTGATAAAAGTGCCTTGGATATACAATGGGGAGATGACAGCCTCTTCAGCAGCTGGTGTTGGAAAAACTGGACAGCTACATGTAAGAGAATGAAACTGGACTACTGTCTAGCCCCATACACAAAGGTAAACTCAAGGTGGATCAAAGACCTGAATGTAAGTCATGAAACCATAAAACTCTTAGAAAAAAACATAGGCAAAAATCTCTTGGACATAAACATGAGCAACTTCTTCATGAACATATCTCCCCGGGCAAGGGAAACAAAAGCAAAAATGAACAAGTGGGACTATATCAAGCTGAAAAGCTTCTGTACAGCAAAGGACACCATCAGTAGAACAAAAAGACATCCTACAGTATGGGAGAATATATTCATAAATGACGTATCCAATAAGGGTTTGACATCCAAAATATATAAAGAACTCACGCACCTTAACAAACAAAAAGCAAATAATCCAATTAAGCAATGGGCAGAGGACATGAATAGACACTTCTCCAAAGAAGAAATTCAGATGGCCAACAGGCACATGAAAAGATGCTCCACATCGCTAATCAGAGAAATGCAGATTAAAACCACAATGAGATATCACCTCACACCAGTGAGGACAGCCAACATCCAAAACACAAATAACGACAAATGTTGGCAAGGATGTGGAGAAAAGGGAACCCTCCTACACTGCTGGTGGGACTGCAAATTAGTTCAACCATTGTGGAAAGCAGTATGGAGGTTCCTCAAAAAACTCAAAATAGAAATACCATTTGACCCAGGAATTCCACTCCTAGGAATTTACCCTAAGAATGCAGCAGCCCAGTTTGAAAAAGACAGATGCACCTGTATGTTTATTGCAGCACTATTTACAATAGCCAAGAAATGGAAGCAACCTAAGTGTCCATCAGTACATAAATGGATAAAGAAGAGGTGGTACATATACACAATGGAATATTATTCAGCTATAAGAAGAAAACAAATCCTACCATTTGCAACAACATGGATGGAGCTAGAGGGTATTATGCTCAGTGAGATAAGCCAAGCCGAAAAAGACAAGTATCAAATGATTTCACTCATATGTGGAGTATAAGAACAAAGAAAAAATACTGAAGGAACAAAACAGCAGCAGACTCACAGAACCCAAGAACGGACTAATAGTTACCAAAGGGAAAGGGACTGTGGAAAATGGGCGGGAAGGGAGGGATAAGAGGGAAAAAGGGGCATTACGATTAGCAGATGTAATGTTGGGGGGGCACGGGGAGGGCAGTACAACTCAGAGAAGACAAGTAGTGATTCTATAGCATCTCATTACGCTGATGGACAGTGATTGTAATGGGGTTGGTGGGGGGGACCTGATGAAGGGGTAGTTTAATAATCGTAATATTGCACATGTAATTTTAGATTAATGATAATAAAGTAAAGTATATTAAAAAAAATGAATCCAAGTTAAAAAAAAGTCATTGCCAAATGCAACGTCATCTAGGTTTCTTCCTGTATTATCTTCGAGGAGTGTTATAGTTTGCAGTTTACATTTTTGTCTGTGATCTCTTCTGAGTCAGTTTGTCTGATGGGTGTAAGGGCTGTGTCTGCATTCCTTTTCTGCATGTGGGCGTCCACTGTCCCACCACCATATGTTTGCTCCACTGTTCACTGCTCTGCCTCTTTGTCGGAGACCAGTCAGCTGTACGTATGTGGGTTTATTCTGGACTCTATTCTGTTCCATTAATCTTTTGGTCTGTTCTTTTGCCAGTACCACACTATCTTGATTATTGTAGCTTTGTAGTCAGTCTTGAAGTCAAGGATACTTTTATTTACCAAAAAATTGTCATTGGATACTAGAAAAAACATTATCAAAAGGTGATCACATTTTCTTCAGTATCTCCCAGCATTTCAAGTGACAGATACAGAGCAGCTGCTCTGCCAGGTGGGTCGCTGCCTGCGGTGGGGCCCATACTGGGCTGAAGCCCTGAGTGTACTGCACTTGCCGTGACGTCAGTCCTGATAAAACACCTTTACTTCTCACATAGTACATCTCACGCTGTGCTTGCCCAGAGGGGTTTCTTTTTTCCTAATCCACACCCAGGCTAGTTGTGGCCTCAATGGTAAGCAGCCATCAAGGTTTGCCACTACTCGCAGCTTGATGACAGGGCACTGTGAGCCTGTGTGAGCTGAGGGGCTGGGGGCTTTCTGAGGTTAAATGTTATTCGAGGTTAAATGTTATTCAGAGAGTTAAATGTTATTTCGAGGTTACATGTCATTCGAGGTTAAATGTGATTCCAAGGTTAAATGTCATTTTGAAGTTAAATGTTATTCCGAGGTTAAATGTTGCAGTGTGCTTACGTGAGACTTCAGGAAAGACTGGAATTGCTTTCCAGTTACTTTGTTTTGTATCCTTTGAGTATAACTCCAGGCTGGCTCCAGAGTGAAAGCAGGCCACATTGGCTTTATGCAAGTTATGTTTACTTTTATGCAAGTTGTCTTAATTTTTTCCTTCTGTACTGGGGCTGATTATAGATAATACCTCAGAGCCCACTTGCTGGAGGTCTTCTAATGGCTCTTCCTTCTTCTAGGAGCACTGGTCCTTGCTCTTCACTGTTTAATGCTCAGTCACCGCCAGAGAGGTGTCCAATGGTCCCTCAGCCCAAGTGAAATCCTTTTATTTTTCTCTTTCATTGAATCCTGGTGTTTTTCCTCATAGCACATCCCATAATTTGCAAGTGCGTTTTAGAAATAAATTGGGATGACGATTTAACATCTGCCTACCTCCCCTGCTAGCCTGTGAGCCCTGTGAGAGCATAGGCCCCTGACTCTGGCTGCGTATACCCTTGCTGGCACATCGCAGGTGTCCAAGTAAATATATGTAGTGTAGGACCAAGCCCCACTGAGCAGTGACTATGGCATGCACCTGTTGTCCTTTATTGAGTAGAGTTTGTTTCCTGATCCTAATTGTTAAATCAGGTGACTGGAACATGTTTCTTTTGAGAAATATAACAAATAAGCCCTCTCCCAGTGATTTGGTAGTTTTTGTTTAGCCCCGTTTTGGGAGGGCCATTTGCCATCATTTTGTGACAGGAGTTGAGGAAGAAGGTAAGGGAGTAAGATCAAATAAGGTAGAAAGGTATTGTTCATAAGAAAAAATCACATTGAACCGCACCTCCACTGCTGCTCTGGGTCACTTTAAACATTTCTCAGAGAATTAAATGGACATCCACTAATCCTCTGTACCTGTGAATGAAAGGTGAGTTGTATTTTCAGGACCTGAAATGTATTTCTTTTTTTATATAAATAAATAAATAAATAAATTTTATTTTGCTATCATTAATGTACAATTACATGAATAATATGGTTACTAGACTCCCCCCATAACCCCCATTATCAAGTCCCCCCCACATACCCCATTACAGTCACTGTCCATCAGCATAGTAAGATGCTATAGAATCACCACTTGTCTTCTCTGTGTTGTACAGCCCTCCCTGTGCCCCCCCACCCGGCTTCATTACGTCTGCTAATCGTAATACCCCTTCTTCCCCCTTGTCCCTCCCTTCCCACCCAACCCCCAGTCCCTTTCCCTTTGGTAACTGTTAGTCCATTCGTGGGTTCTGTGAGTCTGCTGCTGTTTTGTTCCTTCAGTTTTTGCTTTGTTCTTATACTCCACAGATGAGTGAAATCATTTGATACTTGTTTATGTCCAAGAGATTTTTGCCTGTGTTTTTTTCTAAGAGTTTTATGGTTTCATGACTTACATTCAGGTCTTTTTTTTTTTTTGTTATCATTAATGTACAATTACATGTGCAACATTACGGTTACTAAACTCCCCACTTCATCAGGTCCCCCCACACCTACCCCATTACAGTCACTGTCCATCAGCATAGTGAGATGCTATAGAATCACTACTTGTCTTCTCTGAGTTGTTCAGCCCTCCCCATGCCCCACAACATTATGTCTGCTAATCGTAATGCCCCTTTTTCCCCCTAATCCCTCCCTTCCCACCCATCCTCCCCAGTCCCTTTCCCTTTGGTAACTGTTAGTTCATTCTTAGGTTCTGTGAGTCTTTGGCTGTTTTGTTTTCAGTTTTTTTCTTTGCTCTTATGCTCCACATATGAGTGAAATCATTTGATACTTGTCTTTTCCACTTGGCTTATTTCACTGAGCATAATACCCTCTAGCTGCGTCCATGTTGTTGCAAATGGTAGGATTTGTTTTCTTCTGGCTGAATAATATTCCATTGTGTATATGTACCACATCTTCTTTATCTATTCATCTACTGATGGACACTTAGGTTGCTTCCATTTCTTGTCTATTGTAAATAGTGCTGCGATAAACATAGGGGTGCATATGTCTTTTTCAAACTGGGCTGCTGCATTCTTAGGATAAATTCCCAGGAGTGGAATTCCTGGGTCAAATGGTATTTCTATTTTGAGTTTTTTGAGGAACCTCCATACTGCTTTCCACAACGGTTGAACTAATTTGCATTCCCCCTAGCAGTGTAGGAGGGTTCCCTTTTCTCCACATCCTCACCAACATTTGTTGTTGTTTGTGTTTTGGATGGTGGCCATCCTCACTGGTGTGAGGTGATATCTCATTGTGGTTTTAAACTGCATTTCTCTGATGATTAGTGATGTGGAGCATCTTTTCATGTGCCTGTTGGCCATCTGAATTTCTTCTTTGGAGAAGTGTCTATTTATGTCCTCTGCCCATTTCTTAATTGGATTATTTGCTTTTTGTTTATTGAGGTGTGTGAGTTCTTTATATATTTTGGATGTCAACCCCTTATTGGATGTCATTTATGAATATATTCTCCCATACTGTAGGATGTCTTTTTGTTCTACTGATGGTGTCCTTTGCTGTACAGGAGCTTTTCAGCTTGATTAGTCCCACTTGTTCATTTTTGTTTTTGTTTCCATTGCCCGGGGAGATATGTTCACGAAGAAGTCACAGTCAGGTCTTTGATTGATTTTGTGTTTACTTTTGTGTATGGAGTTAGAGAATAATCCAGTTTCATTCTCTTACATGCAGCTATCGAGTTTTGCCAACACCAGCTGTTGAAGAGGCTGCCATTTCCCCATTGTATGTCCATGGCTCCTTTATCATATATTAATTGACCATGTATGGTTGGGTTTATATATGGGCTCTCTAGTCTGTTCTATTGGTCTATGGGTCTGTTTTTGTGCCAGTACCAAATTGTCTTGATTACTGTGGCTTTGTAGTAGAGCTTGAAGTTGGGGAGCAAAATCCCCCCAGCTTTATTCTTCCTTCTCAGGATTGCTTTGGCTATTCAGGGTCTTTTGTCATTCCATATGAATTTTAGAATGATTTTCTCTAGTTTGTTGAAGAATGCTGTTCGTATATTGATAGGAATTGCATTGAATCTGTAGATAGCTTTAGGCAGGATGGCCATTTTGACAATATTAATTCTTCCTATCTATGAGCACGGGATGTGTTTCCATTTATTGATATCTTCCTTAATTTCTCTCATGAGTGTCATGTAGTTTTCAGAGTATAGGTCTTTCACTTCCTTGGTTAGGTTTATTCCTAGGTATTTTATTCTTTTTGATGCGATTGTGAATGGAACTATTTTCCTGATTTCTCTTTCCGCTAGTTCACTGTTAGTGTATAGGAATGCAACAGAATTCTGTGTATTAATTTTGATCCTGCAACTTTGCTGAATTCAGGTATTAGATCTAGTAGTTTTGGAGTGGATTCTTTAGGGTTTTTTATATACAGTATTATGTCATCTGCAAAAAGGGACAGTTTAAGTTTTTCCTTGCCAATCCGGATGCCTTGTATTTCTTTGTGTTGTCTGATTGCTGTGGTGAGGACCTCCAGTACTATGTTGAATAAAAGTGGGGAGAGTGTGCATCCTGTCTTATTCCTGATCTTAAAGGAAAAAGCTTTCAGCTTCTCACTGTTAAGTATAATGTTGGCTGTGGGTTTGTCATATATGGCCTTTATTATGTTGAGGTACTTGCGCTCTACACTCATTTTGTTGAGAGTTTTTATCATGAATGGATGTTGAATTTTGTCAAATGCTTTTTCAGCATCTATGGAGATGATCATGTGGTTTTAGTCCTTCTTTTTGTTGATGTGGTGGATGATGTTGATGGATTTTTGAATGTTGTTCTGTCATTGTATCCCTGAAATAAATCCTACTTGATCATGATGGATGATCTTTTTGATGTATTTTTGAATTTGGTTTGCTAATATTTTGTTGAGTATTTTTGCATCTATGTTCATCAGGGATATTGGTCTGTAATTTTCTTTTTTTATTGTGTTATTAGAGTGATGCTGGCCTCATAGAATGAGTTTGGAAGTATTCCCTCTTCTACTCTTTGGAAAACTTTAAGGAGGATGGGTATTAGGTCTTCCCAAAATGTTTTATAAAATTCAGTGGTGAAGCCATCTCGTACAGGCGTTTTGTTCTTAGGTAGGTTTTTAATTACCAGTTCAATTTCATTGCTGGTAATTGGTCTGTTCAGATTTTCTGTTTCTTTCTGGGTCAGACTGGGAAGGTTGTGTTTTTCTAGAAATTGTCCATTTCTTCTAGGTTATCCAGTTTGTTAGCATGTAATTTTTCATAGTATTCTGTCATAATTCTTCGTATTTATGTGGTGTTCATAGTGATTTTTCCTTTCTCATTTCTGATTTTCTTTATGTGTGTAGACTCTCTTTTTTCCTTGATACGTCTGGCTAGGGGTTTATCTGTTTTGTTTATTTTCTCAAAGAACCAGCACCTTTCATTGATTCTTTCTATTGTTTTATTCTTCTCAATTTTATATGTGCTTTAATCTTTATTATGTCCCTCCTTCTACTGACTTTAGGCTCATTTGTTTTTCCTTTTGTAGTTTCATTAATTGTGAGTTTAGACTGTTCATTTGGGATTTTTCTTCTTTCTTGAAGTAAGCCTGTACTGCAATATATTGCCCTCTTAGCACGGCCTTCACTGCATCCCACAGATTTTGTGGTGTTGAATTATTGTTGTCATTTGTCTCCATATATTGCTTGATCTCTGTTTTTAATTGGTCATTGATCCATTTATTATTTAGGAGCATGTTATTAAGCCTCCATGTGTTTGTGGGCTTTTTCCTTTTCTTTGTGTAATTTATTTCTAGTTTCATACCATTGTCATCTGAGAAGCTGGATAGTACAATTTCAACTTTTTGAATTTACTCAGGTTCTTTTTGTGGCCTAGTATGTGATCTACTCTTGAAAATGTTCCATGTGTACTTGAGAAGAATGTGTATCCTGTTGCTTTTGGGTGGAGCGTTTATAGATGTCCGTTAGGTCCCTCTGTTCTAATATGTTGTTTAGTGCCTCCGTCTCTTTACTTATTTTCAGTCTGGTTGATCTGTCCTTTGGAGTGAGTGGTGTGTTGAAGTCTCCTAGAATGAATGCATTACATTCTATTTCCCCCTTTAAATCTGTTAGTATTTGTTTCACATATGTAGGTGAATCCTGTGTTGGGTACATAGATATTTATAGTAGTTATATCCTCTTGTTGGACTGACCCTTTTATCATTATGTAATGTCCTTCTTTGTCTCTTATGACTTTGTTTTGAAGTCTGTTTTGTCTGATACAAGTTCTGCACCTCCTGCTCCTGCTTTTTCTCTGTATTTGGTGCATGAAATAAATATCTTTTTCCATCCCTTTACTTTCAGTCTGTGTATGTCGTTGGGTTTGAAGTGAGTCTCTTGTAGGCAAAATATAGATGGGTCTTGTATTTTTATCCATTCAGTAACTCTATGCATTCAGAGCATTTACATTTAGGGTGATTATTGATAGGTATGTACTTATTGCCATTGCAGGCTTTAGATTCATGGTTACCAAAGTTCAAGGGTAATTCCCTTATTGTCTAACAGTCTAATTTAGCTGACTTCCTATTGTATTACAAACACAACCTAAAGGTTCTTTTTTTTCCCTCCTTTTTCTTTCTCCTCCATTCTTTGTATGCTATGCATCATATTCTGTACTCTTTGTGTATCCCTTGGGTGACATCTATTTAGCCTTAGGAATACTTCCGTCTATAGGAGTCCCTCCAAAATGCACTGTAGAGGTGATTTGTTGGAGGTAAATTCTGTTAGGTTTTGCTTATCTGAATATTGTTTAATCCCTCCTTGAAATTTAAATGATAACCTTGCCGGGTTGAGTATTCTTGGTTCAAGGCCTTTCTGCTTCATTGCATTGAATATATCATGCCACTCCCTTCTGGCCTGTAAGGTTTCTATTGAGAAGTCTGATGATTTCCTGATGGGTTTTCCTTTGTATGTGATCTTTTTTCTGTCTTTAGCTGCTTCTAAAAGTCTGTCTTTATCCTTGATCTTTGCCATTTTAATTATTATATGTCTTGATGTTGTCTTCCTTGGGTCCCTTGTGTTCAGAGATCTGTGCACCTCCGTGTCTTGTGAGACTATCCCCTTCCCCAGATTGGGGAAGTTTTCAGCAATTACCTCCTCAGTGACACTTTCTGTCTCTTTTTCTCTCTTTTCTGCTTCTGGTCCCTCTATAATGCGAATATTATTCTGTTTGGATTGTTCACACAGTTATCTCAATATTGTTTCATTCTTAGAGATTCTTTTTTCTTTCTGTGCCTCAGCTTCTTTGTATTTGTCTTCTCTATTTTCTATTTCATTTACCGTCTCTTCTGCTACATCTAATCTACTTTTAAATCCCTCCATTGTTTGTTTCATTTCAGATATGGAATTTCTTAATGATTAAATCTCTGACTTAAATTTATTCTTGCGTTCTTGAATATTTTTCTGTACCTCCATATGCATGTTTATAATTTTTATTTTGACCTCTCTTTCAGGAAGATTGGGTAGTTCAGTTTCATTTCACCCTTTGTCTGAGGTTTATTAGATTTTGGTCTGAACCATGTTCTTTTGACGTTTCATATTTCTGTGTGTTGCCCATTAGTTCCCAGAAGCTCCAGTCTCTGGAGCTGCTCAGCCCCTAGAGTGAGGTTGGGGGTCGTAGGGGAGTGGAGCTGGTGCCTGGGTGCAGGGAAGATCTGTTTGGTGATTCCCGTCTGTGGTGCCGTCTCCAGTGTCAGAGTCAGTGGCCCAAGGATACAGGTGTCAGCCTCTGTGCTTTGCGTCTATAACTGTTGTAGGTGGGGCCGCCCTCTGGGTGACCTGATGCCAGCACAGTGACTGCCAGTTTGCAAAATGGTGCCGGCAGGCTACGAGGAAGGCTCGGAAGGCTGCATGTCACATTGGTGGCCTCGGAGCTGAGTATCCAGTCGGGGATGGAGTGCTTGATTCTCCCCAAATATCCCCACCTGCTGGGCAGAGTGCGCCCATATAGCCTTGTCCCCCTATCCCTTCTCTCGTGCAGCAGGCTCCATGCAAACCCCGCCCCTTCAGCAGCCCTCTCACTGCTTGAAAGCCTCTCAGACCACCTGCCTTTCCTTTGTCTCAGAGCGGCTGGATGTGGATCTCCATCCTCCACAATTGGCCATAATCTCAGTCGCTCAAGCACTCCACCTGTCCCAGCCCCCCAACCCCAGCAACCTCCAGAGCACCACACAGTGTATGTCTGTGGTCCAAAGCAGACCTCCAGGGCTGGGTGTTCAGCAGTTCTAGGCTTCACTCCCTCCCTGTTCTGTTTCTCTTCCTCCCAGCGGTGAGCTGGGGTGGAGGAAGGGCTTGGGTCCTGCCGGATCAAGGCTTTGTACATTACCCTGTTTCATGAGGTCTGCTCTGTTCGTGAGGTCTGTATGTAGCCTGGTACAGCTTTCTTTCCTGTTGCTGTTTTAGGGCTAGTTGTATTAAGTATATTTTCACACTGTATGTGGTTTTGGGAAGAATTCTGTCTCACCTCTCATGCTGCCATCTTGAATCTCCTGAAATGTATTTCTGTTTGTTCAAATGAGCATTTTCACTAACTGGTTATGGAAAGTTGAGGTAGGAACACAGATGTGTACAGTGTTCGCTATCTTAATGGGCTGCTTATTATCATTTTAATCACATTCTGTTGCTGTATATGGAGATTTTCGATCATTTCTTTTGCTCAGTATTTTCCTGAAAGAGGCATTAAATTTTCCCCAGGAACTCTTAGGATAGAGACTGGCAAGACAAATTGATTTACTCACAGGCAATAGCTGATGTAATAAACTCTCAAGTTGGAGAACTTTTCAAATACAAGAGTGTATCACTGGGTCATATGCAGTAAAAGTGTTCTTAGAATTTTTTATTTCTTAGAGAGACAGAAAAACTGTTCTAAGATTTAGATTTTGTAGGAGGAGCAATTTGAATCACATAGAAATTATGACTTTTAAACTATTTAGTGTTAAGAAAATTTATACGCACTCTTACCCAGAATTGCCCATGGTAGGAAGTGTATCTTATGTTTATAAGAAAATCAACAAAGTAAGATTTGCCCGATTCTTAACTGAGAAAACCTTCTTGATACAGTAGTATTGAGATTAGTTAAACTGGCTCATTTAGAATTCATGACCAGGCTAGTGACAACATTGATTTCAGCTTCTTAATCCTTTAAAAAAATCTCTTGTCTTGCTTTGATGTTTGGTTTCTTCTCTCAGTGAACAGTGCTGCCATTTTCAATTCCAAAATATTTTTGTAAGATAAACAGTGATATAAGTTTGTGGCTTTGTGTGTGTGTGTGTTTGGTCAGCTCCAAGAATTACAATTTAAAAGTTATGAAGTAGTTTAAATATACACAAATTAGAGAGAATAGTGCTGTGAGCCCATCACCCAGATTAAGTAATTACCAGGATTCTGCTACGTTTGCTTCAGTTACATCTTTCATTTTCTTTTCTTCTTTGTTGAAGCATTTTATAGCAAATCCCAGGAACCCTGTCATTTTCCCCTACATACTTCAGCAGGCATGTCTGAAAAATTGGGACATTTCTTTCATCAGGTTTTCAGCTTGACCCACATGCTTGTTAAGTACCTACTGTGTATCAGGCATCCTGCTAGGCGTTCAGGCTCCTTGTGTGAATAAGACGGTCCTGCCTGCCGAGGCAACTAAGGTGCTGGGAGAAGCAGGTACAGAGCTTACAGGGACATCACAGGACCTGCCAGGTGATGCCTGTGGGTCCGAAGTTGTGCACAATGTCATGGGAGTACTCCGAAAGAAGTGGTCAGCTGTGTGGGGCAGGTTGGTGGGGGAGGTCAGGAAGGGCTCTTGGGAAGGGGTCATTTGATGGGAGTCTTTTCCTAGCTTTTCTGCCAGCCCCCAGGGCCTTGGGCACACAACACCCTGTGGTCACTTGTTTTGGATTCCTGTTACCATGTCATCTTTATGAAGTATTTTAAGGTGGAAAGTGTTTAAAAGTTGTAATTGTTGCCAAAAAGGAAATGGAATAATAACTCTAAGATTCTGTGATTTTACAGAGATGTTTTTCAGTGGCTGTGCACCTGATTCCCCCCCACCTTTAATTTCAAATATGCTGAATTATTTTGGACGAAGCAGCCATGAAAGTCCACTGATAACCTTTTTTTCTAATTTAGCTATCTGCTTCTCTGCCCTTTTATTATGCTTTAGAGAAATGTTGTGTTTTTTAATTTAATGTCCTTGATAGTTGTTCACGAAGGCCTATCAAATGTCAGTATTTTCTTGGGGAAAAAAACAAAGTATGTCTATAACCCAAATACATGCCATAGAAAACATAATCTCTGGTTCTAACATTATTATGATTTCAAAGTGGGTTATTTTTTAAATTGTATCTCTGCAGAGAAAATATAAAACATTTTTTTCATGTGTGGGAAAATATCACCTAACAGTTCTTGCAGTAAGTAAACACTGGGGCAATATATCTGTTGTGCTTTGAGTTTGATGTTTGGGGTATTTGTCTTTAAATCACTAAGTTTTACACATTGTGTTAACTGTATTTCTGAAAAAGGCTCGTGCCTTCTGTCCTGTGACCACTGTGCCCTCCTGAAGTGCTTTCATGAAGCTGTGTGGCTTTCGTTTCAGGTGCGCACCGAGGGTGGGCCGCCGTCCAGATGCGTTTGCTGCATGAGCTGGTCTATGCATCCCGCAGAATGGGGAACCCTGCCCTTTCCGTCAGGCACTTGTCCTTCCTGTTACAGACCATGCTGGATTTTCTGTCGGATCAAGGTGAGTGCCTGCAGACTATGGCCTTTTCCAAGGGAATACAAATGAGCTCGCTTGATATTGCTCACAAGGCCCTGGGCTTCGGTTTTGTTGGGTGACGTTCCCAGTTCTCTGCTTGTGAGAAGCCCCCATGTTCCAGCAGGTCCTTGGCTCTGCGTGCCACCCTGACTCACCTCCCTGGATGTCCAGTGACACTGCCCACCTCACCCACCGTGTCCCCCACTGTCCCTGTGCCGGCCCCCCAACACTGCTCCCCACTGGCTCCCCCTGCCCCCCTGTGTGCCCACCATGCCTGTCCCCCCACTGCCCCCCACTGGCTCCCCCTGCCCCTCGTGTGCCCTCCGTGCCCCTGTGTGCCCCCACTGCTCCCCACTGGCTCCTCCTGCCCCCCATGTGCCCCCCGCTGTCCCCACTGGCTCCCCCTGCCTCCCATGTGCCCCCCTGCCCCCGTGCCTGTCTCCCCACTGCTCTCCACTGGCTTCCCCTGCCCCCTGTGTGCCCCCCACTGTCCCCACTGGCTCCCCTGCCCCCCTGTGCCCCCTGCCCCCTGCTGCCCCCGTTGCCTGTCCCCCACTGCCCCCACTGGCTCCCCTGCCCCCTGTGTGCCCCGTGCCCCCCGCTGCCCTCCACTGCTCCCCACTGGCTCCCCTGCCCCCCTTACCCCCGCTGCCCCCGTGCCTGTCCCCCACTGCCCCACTGGCTCCCCTGTACCCCGTGTGCCCCCGTGCCTGGTGCCCGTGCCTGCCCCCAACACTGCTGTCCACTGGCTCCCCATGTCCCCCCGTGTTCCCCCTGCCCCCAGTTCCCCCATGCCTGTTCCCCCAACACTGCTCCCCACTGGCCCCCCCTGCCCCCCGGTGCCCACCGTGCCATCCTGTCCCTTCTCCCTGGGCCCTCTCTCACCCGACTCTGCTGTGTTTCCCTCTACTTGTCCGCCTCCTGTAGGCTTCCGTGCTTCTGCCTTCATTGTGTAAGATATGCATGTCAAAGCAGGACATGGTACAGAGAAGTGGCACTTTATAAGGACACAGCCCGGTCAGTGTTCTCAGAGCCACCCCTGTAACGGCATGCACATTGGAAATGTGGCCAGAATCTCAGGGCCCACTCTGTGTCCCTTCCCGTCCCTGCTCCCCTCAGGGGCAGCTTCTGTGTCACCTTCCACCACTGCACATGTGGCCCTGTGTTTGCACTGGTGGCATCTTGTAGGCTTTTCTGTCTACATGTCATGGCCGCTTCTGGGTCCTTCTTTAGTCCTCGTCTCACCCCGTGGCTGAGCGTCATTTGCTTTTGGGGTTTTAGTCAGAGTCTGCTGGTTTCCAACCTCGTCTCTGCCCTGGCCCTAATGTGCTGATTTTGCTGCCTGCAGGGCTCCCTCTATGGTCCCTGTGGGCACTGAGGGTCCTACGGCCAGAGGGGGCTCAGTCGAGTTTTCTGTTTTCTGCCTGTGTTGCTCTGTGGCAGGTTGGGTGCTGACGCGCCCTCTGCCGAGGAGATGGATGGGTGGGGGGGGGCAGTGCCCCTGCATCAGCAGCCGTGAAGGGAAGAGGGGAGGCAGGATGGGGCAAAGGGGAGCCGAGCCTCCGTTGGCCTGCTGTGTGCCAAGGTGGCACGCACCTGCACAGTCCTCCTGCGTTGCTCCAGAGGCTCCGCCTTCCCGCTCCCTCGCTGGCCAGGATCGCAGTTACCCTGGTGAGGGGTTTTCCTCTGCTGGGGGTAGTTTCTGAAGAGGACTCTGAGCAGCTTGGGGGATCGGGCCTCAGCAGATGCAACAGTGCCTCTGAAGCTGGGATGGCCCTCCGAAGAGGCATCCTGCTGTGCGGGGAGGGGCTAGGACCCGGTACCCACTTACCCACCGCTGGGTGCACGCTGCTCCCAGGAAGGGGCAAGACCTGGCCTGAGGCAGTTCTCTCCGGCGGGAACAGTGTGGAGCGGGCAGCGTGGTGCCAGCTGGGGAGTCAGTCATTCTTCCTGGTGGCGGATCTCCGTGTGCTACAGTGCCCCTTCCCGTCAGGCCAGGGCTCCCAGGGCACCTCCGGCGCTCAGGCACCGCGCGCCGTCATGCCCACGTCCTGGCATTTGCCCGCTTTGTGCTTCTCTGACTTCATGTCTTTAAAGTTGATATGTATTTCCCTCTTTCTCTTTACCTGTTGCTGTCCCCTGACTGTCCTCCCCTGGATTGTAGCAGGAATTGTACCTGGATTGTTGTCTCCAGGATAAGAGTGGCTTGTTGCTTAGAAAGCCTCTCTTCCCAGTAGCACCTGTTGAAACTCCAGCTGGCTTTAAAGCAAATGGTGATTTTTTCTGTAGTGACTCCCAAGGCCGTCTGTTAGGAGTGAGCTCCGGTGGCACTTTGTTACTAATGTCCTCACTTACTGCCAGTTGTGGCTCTTTGTGTCCTTTGTGTGGAGAAGCTGCCATCTTCCTTCAGGACTTCAGGTGCCCCAGGTGGGTCACTGCCTGGATGGTGGTGCCAGCGGAGGGCAGCCCAGCCTCTTCTCTCGTGTTTTGGTCTCCACGCCCTTCCTGTCACAGCTGGGCTGTGTTTGTCTTCGTGCTCCCTAGGCTTGGCAGTTGAGCGGCGAGACCCCCATCGGGCTGGCTGGACGAGTGACGTGCACTGGGAACGCAGCGCTCCCAGGACAGTGTGTCTCTCGTGCTGGGCAGTGTGTGCTCGGTGGTGACCTGGGCATGGGTTGGTCTGTCGCTCACTGTATTGAACCTCTGTGTTCTGACTGGTGACTAGCTCTCCCTGTGCTCCCACCTGCTGCTGGCCCCCTGTGATTTCTTGAACACCCCCCCACCCCGTGACCCAGCCCCTGTGACACAGAGCCCAGTGCAGCGTCTGCTCTGAGCGGCCTCTACTCCCTGGCCTTGGACTTCTGAGTGCCAGCCTGGCCCATGGCACTCCTCTCTCCCTCTTGGTGCCGCTTCCCTGCTTGCCTCACATTGGGGTGTGCACAGTTCCACGCCCGTCGGTCATGATGCCACAGCCCACATGTCCCCTGGAGCTGCTCACACCGCTGCCCCCCTCCCCACCCTCTGCTCCCCGTCACCAAATGGACCCCTAGTGTGCCCTTGCTCTCGGAAGCCCCGCAAGTCCCGGCGAGCCCGGGCCCGCCGCTCACGTGCGTCCCAGTGTGGGGGGATCCGGGCGTCAAGTTGGTGCTGGGCTTGCTGCTTACTTGGGGTCCTGTGCACTAGTGATCTGAAGGCGCTCAGTTTGAGAGGAGAGGCACTAGGGACGTTTGACGCTGTTGAACAAAAGCGCTGTCTCTTTAAAGGCCCATGCATAATGGTACTTGGTTAATTGGAGTCTTCTGGGGAAAGGACAGCAGTCAGGAGGTCTAGAGGGTTCTCTCCCCTAACCTCACCCTGTAATTACCATGACCTCAGATCCACATTAAGTTCTTCCTAGGCTTCCATTTTCTCATTTGTACAACCAGGATGTGTGGTACTTTGTTATTTTAATGATAGATATTTTAATTTGTGGGATGACCTTGCTTCTGGAGAGCTTTATGGTACTGTCCATAGAGTTGATAATTAACATTCCTAAATATGGCTGCACTGAAATTAAATGTGGAAGAGAAGACCAGCCAAGCAAGGGAAAGGGTCTCTGGGCTCGAGGGAGGGTCTCTCTAGCCACCAGGTCAGATGCCAACCTGGGGTTATTTGCAGGCAAAGATGGCCTAATCTGGGGTTTCTTGCCCTGCCCCTCCCCAAACAGGTTCTCTAATGTGTGCAGATACGAGTGAACTCCCAAGAGAAGGTGTGACGGCAGGTGTTTACACGGAAAGGCTCTCAGTTCTCCTGCACTTGTCATTTTTTGTAAGACAGAAATATTAACTTGAGGCTTTATGGACTTTTCTTGGGAGGCATGATTGTGTCACTTTTTATGATGATTGATAAAGGGTCATTTCTGTTGAGGCTTCCCGCCTGGGCACACAGTACACGCTTCTCTGGCATTATGGAGGTGGGCTGATGGGCTCCAAGCCTGGAGCCATGAGGGGGACGGTCCTGGCTTTGGGAGTTAGAGCCACCCGTGTCGGCACCCTCGTCTTCCCGCTCCCAAGGTCCCCCTGTGCTCTGGCCACCCACGTTCTGACAGTTCTCAGACGGCAGCGTTTCTGTTCTGCCTGGGTATGTGCCACCCCGCCTGCCCACTGTGGCCCTTCCCGTGTCTGTCAGGTTATCCGGGAGGAGCTCACGCACCCCCTGGCTGCAGGGCTGCCCTCTCACTGCTCCCACCAGCCTGGGCTGCCGAGTGGAGTTGCTGGACTCTCTCCCTCCCGCCACGCCAGGAGGCGCCACCCCTACCCGGAATAGCAGCCACAGCCGGCAGGCCCACAGGAGCGGGCCGAGTGGGCAGAGGCCCCTGTCTCTCCAACCCCACCTCTACTATGCTGTCACCTGGATGTTTCTTCTCACTGGCTGGTTTAACAATCTGTCCGTGGCTTTTGATGCCCTACAAGAGGCATCTGCAAATGGCTGCTTGGAGACCAGGCCTGGCCCGCGCCTAGGTTTGATCCTTACCTTGGCTTGCCCAGGCTGAATGTACTGCTGACACTCATTTCTGTGGAAAATAAAATGCTTGCTGCTTTGATATCAAATTATCAAAGAGGGAGCACGAGGCCAGATGAGCTGGCCAGACTGTCTTAGGGATGCAGATCCGAAGTCCCAGGGGAGGGGGTGGGGGGAGCCCTGCCCTGGGGGTGCCGCTGGGGGGGCCACTGTGACGGATGCTGACAGGCCCCCCCGGGACCCTGAGCAGGCCAGAGGAGGGGCCTGCATTAGGGGCATCCTCATTTCAGTGTTTGTGCCGTCAGAACAGTTCACTGCCGGGAGGCCCAGAGCGCTGTGTGTGTGCTGTAGTGGAGCGGTGCTGCGCTAGCAGAATGGCTGCCTGGACTTGTCCCTGCTGGGATTGAGGGCATTTTATGTGCTTGTCTTGTGGCTCGGCGTTTTGCTGGAGGACTCTGGGTAGATGGTTTTGCCTTGAGACTCTGTCTAAGCTCATCCGCCCGGCAGGGCTGCGGTGGGATTAGAGGGACTGTACCTAAGCACATGGCAGCTTGTCTGACACAAAGAGGTGCTTAATTAATGTCCTAAGACTGTACTGTTTTCCCCCTGGGGGACCAGCACGCCAGCTCCTTGGTCCTGGTTGGGTAGTTGTTTTGCCCAAGGTACCTCAAGGGGATCTGGAGAGGGAAATGGAGAATCTCTTGCAAGGAAATTGCAGAATGACCCCAGAGGGACCCCAGAGGGCTAATAGGTGTGGACACTGTTCTTTCCCAAGATGTGCAAATATTCTAATTTGTGTTCTATTTGATAAGTAACGAATGCATTGCTCCCGTTGTCTGATGGGAGTGAGGAGGGGTGTGGGTGGGAGGTGGAAGAGAGGAAGAAGGCCAGGGGAAGAGAAGGGCAGTGCCATGGAGGCGACGGGCAGTGGCCAGCATGGCTGCCCCAGGACTGTGTGTCACTGCATCTGGTCCAGTGCCCCGAGGCTGCTGAAAAGGTGGCCAGGGCTGTCTTGTCATTGAAGGTGAAGGTTGGGATGGGCAGTGTGGTCATTGCACGGCTGAGTAGTGCAGAATCCCAGGTCTTGTCACCTAAAACACGAATTCGACTCGCACTTAGAACTCAAGGTCAGAAAACGTTTCCCTCTGCCGCTCTAGCCCTGAGGCAGCATGGGCAACTGTTGGAGGGAGTGATGGAGAAATGCACAGCAGGACCCACTTCCAGCCTCTGCAAAATGGGTGTACAGTACACATCTTGCTAGGCTAGTGTGAGAATAAATAGGACACTGACGGGCAGGCAGTTCACACCCCAGGTCTCCTGGCTTCTCTGAGACCGGATTTGGGTACCCGGCAGCCCTTGGATGCTTGAGCGCCCCATTTCCAGAATAACTACGGTTATGCAATACTTCTGTGCTTTGGCCTACAGGACATCAAATGTCTTACTAAAGTGTGTTGTTTTTTAAAGAATTTCCCAAGAAATAAATCACATACCATGCAAATCATCCATTTAAAGTACATTATTCATGTGTTCATAGGGTTGTCCACCATCACCACCATGTAACTTAGAACATCTTCATTCACCCAGAAAGAAACCTCATGTCCATCGATCTGTACCCCGGTACCCCCAGGCCTAAGCAGGCATAAATCTACTTTCTGCCTCTATCGTGCCTAGGATAGGCATTGCAGGTGAACAGGGCCATACAACACGTGGCCTTTGTGTTGGCTTCTTTCACCCATTGGAATGTTCTCACGCCCCTGCCTTTAAATGCTATTCGTGTGCCAGTGGCCCTCAGATTAGCATCTCCAGCCCCAGTCTCCCCCGTCCTCCTGACTCCACTCAGCTGTCCAACTGGGACTTAACTTTTCCAAATAAGACTACTGTGTCATCTTCCCCTCGCCTTTCCTCACCTAACCGCCCAAGCTAACATCCCAGGAGTTGTTTGTGATTTTTCTTACACTCTCCCTTGTACCAGCGGTAGTTCTGTTATCTGGAACTAGATGAGAATCTGGCTGATTGTCCCTCTGTCCCTGGCTCTTGTCTGAATGCCAGCACTGGTTACTGCTGTGACCTGATCAGCCGTCCTCCCTCTACAATCCGCCTCCCTCTACAATCCGTTCTTTACCAAACAGCCTGGGGGACGGTTTAAAAACATGCCTTGGTTTATATCATCCCGCTGCTTACAACCGCCATGGCCTCTCATTATACCTTGAATAAAATTTAAATTCTGCATCATGGTGACAATGGAGGTCAGCAACTGTGGCTTGCAGGTCAAATACAGCTCACGCCTCTTCTGGTATGGCCTTCAAGCTGAGATGGCCAGTTGTTCCTTTATAGGAGAGCCTTATAATGTCTTGATGACAGGGAACCTCACTTTGAACCCTGATTAAGTGAAATGTCATCACCCTCCAAAAAAAAATTCTACTTTATAAACCTGTGTTACAAAAATTTTACTCAATTATTATGTTTGGAATTTCATCAACTAACAAACTGATTTTTCTTGTTATATGTAGGTACCTACATAATATTTTCTCCCCTTGATTTGCCTCGGCTCACAAAGCCTTGTTACATGTAGTAACATAAATATTTCCTATCCAGTCCTTTCCAGAGGGGTTTGCTGATGGGTGGTTTACAGGGTCCCATGTGTTCTGGTTCCTTCGTCCCTTTTCCTCCCCTAGGATGACTGTCCCTCTTGTTCACTGTGTCCAGGATGCTGTCCTCTGTCCTTTCCCTCTGCTTGTTGCACTCTGTCCCCGGACTCTCTCATGGGTGGCTCCTGTGTCCCTAAGTCTGACCTCAAGCCATGAGAGGCCTTTTCTGTCCTGACCTTAGGTGCCACCCCCTATCACTGTGTTTCACAGCAGCCTGTGCCTGGAAGCCTGGGGGAGGCTCAGCTGAATGGTGGGGTGTACCTCAGCTCAGACCCTCTTCACTCATGAGCTGGGTGACAAGGCAGGTTACTGAAGTCTGTTTACTTTATAGGAATAGAAATGTGGTTCCAACTCAACTGTGAGAGTCAGTGTGAAGAGCGTGAGCTAGGAGATGTGAGGGTCTTTGCAAACAGCCAGAGCTATAGGCTTGTTACTGTGGTCATCTGATCACTTCATCTTCTTGCCCTGTCTTCTTCCCCACCCCTTAGCATTCTCTTGTGCCATTTGTCAGTCCTATATGGTGATTCTGAGTTGTCACCAACCTGGGTTTGAATCTCATTATTCCCACTACTTCTGTAACCTTGGACAAACAATTTCCCTACTGCCAGCCCTGGTTTACTTCTCTGTACATGGAGGATGCTACCTGCGTCTCAGGGAGTTAGTCCTTAGTTAAATGCGTAGTGAAGTGCCTACATGCTGGCCACATTGTGGGCATTTAGCAGGAAGAATGTTAGGAAGGAGTTCTGTTCGATGGTGCAGGGAAGTCAGGTAGAGTGAGATGTGAAACCCAAGTCCAGGAAGCAAAGCGAGGTTTATTCCATAAGCTCTGTAACAGAGCAGGCCTGCCTGAGGCCAGATGGCCCGAAGCCTGCTGTGAGGCTTCTTCTGTGGGGGTTCGTGGCAGGGCAGAGGGGTCCTGGATTGACAGTGCTGGGCTGTGGAGGCCTGCTCTGGTGGGTGAAATGAAGACATGGGCTGTGCTCTGATGTTTGCTGTGCCTGGGCTCTGAGGCTTCTCATCTGGGAGTGGTTTTTCATCTGGGAATGTGTGGACATTTCAAGTCACTCCTGGCCCTTGTGGCTTCATCTAATTAATCTGTGAGTCATTTCTCGCTCTCTGGTTTTATCTGCTTAACTCTGAGTCCCTCTTGGTGGGTTTTGCTCTCTTTCCACCCGACTCATGTCTGTGTGTCTAACAAGAACATCTTAGGTGATCATCGTTAGAGCACGGTCCTGAGGGAACGCCCTGGTTACCAAGAGGAGTCACTGGAATTAAGCAGACCTAGGGCCATCTGGGGACCTCATGGTTCTTTTCAGAGGTGGAAGAATGGTGAGATAATGTCCCATGAAGAGGTGGCCTTGACCCCAAAGGATAAATTGGTATTTGCCGGACCAGACCGAGCAGAAGGAACAGTTGCCAGCAGAAAGACTTTCTCTAATTCTGGTGGAATTAAGAGTAGCTGGTTTATTTGGGGAATGGTTGATACACTAGCTTGGCATGATTCTGTTGTCTGGGATTTTGGGAACCAAAATGGATGATCAGCAGTTGTACAGTATGACCCAGCAATTTCACCCCCTGGATATACGCTCAGGAGGCTTCAAAACATGTCCACACACAGACTTGTAGGTGTTCGTAGCATTAGGCATAACAGCTGAGAAGTGAACGCAACACCAGTGTCTGTTGGCTGACGATCAGATGAAGAAAATGGTGCATCCCTCTTGTGCACTGTCTGACTTTCCCTTCTCCTTCTCCTTGCTGTCTGCCTTCATTTGGCTACATTTGTTCATCCTTTGCATCTCAGCATAGACGCCACATTTATTTTTTCCCTATGAAGCCTTTCTTGGTCCCTCAAGACCCTCCGTGTTCCTTTGGAGTGTTCTTGCTGAAGCACGTAGCTTCCCTGTTGGAGCTCTTTCGCCCACTGTGTTTTGATCGCTTGTTTAATTGGCAAGCTCCCCACCGAGGCTCTAGCTCTCTAACTTGTTTTTTGTATCCCTGTCACCCAGGGCTGGGTATTGACACTCACACATTGTTGAATGCATTAATAATGAATGTTTCTCCTTTCAAAAAAACTTCATTGAGATTTAATTCACAGACCACACAATTCACTCACTTAAAAGGTACTCCAGTTTTTTTTAGCATATTCAAAGATATGCACATCTGTCCCCACAGTCAATTTTAAAACATGTTCATAACTTCAGAAAGCAGCTGTCCTGTAGCTATCCAGTGGTGCGCGTTGGCGCTCCCATCCTGTTGAAGGTGTAACCATGTGTTTTCTGTTTGCTGGCTCTCTCTTTGGTTCACTTTTGCTCTGATTGGTGTTTCTGTGGTGAGCCTCTTTAGGTCTTTGGCTTTTTAGCCAGAGAAAGATTTTAACAGGAGAGGGCTTATTGGGTCTGCCATTTGAATGTTTTTACTGCTGTTGAAACATATCGCCAAACTTCCTTCTCAAAGGACTGTTCTAATCACACCTCCAGCAGGGTGTGCTCAGGGTTCAGTATGGATAGAATGTTGCCTTGTTTTAATTTGTATTTTCTTGGTAGCTTGGAAGGTTATTTTCCCCTGTGTTTGTTTACTACTTGTATCTCTTTTTATGGGAATCTCTTCATGTTCTTCTTACTGCTTTCCTGTCTCCTGTCTCATCTGATGCTCATTTGCTGGGATTTGGGAGGCAGTGTCCTGGCGGTGGCACTGATGAGGGCTCTGGTGTTTTGGGATGCTAATTAAGTAGTTGGCCCCAAGTCTCCCAGTTCTTCGGGGCAAAGCCAAGTCTAGGAGCCAGCTTTTAGCCCTAGTCCAAGGATCTATGCACAGCTAACTATAAAACATAGTCCATGCCGTAGTGTGACTGTACGGGGTGCAACAGCTTTGACAGAGCTGGGACACCTCCCAAAAGTGCTTCACTTGTGTTTTGACTAAAACGAAAGTATCAGGAAAATCTGTTTTAAACAATTTATGGTGGATCTCCTTAATCCAGTTGGAAATCTAAAAGTGTTGCTGGAACTCTGAGAAACACATTTTACATTGTGGAGGGTTAGCTTCAGACAAACATGGGTGAATTTCACAGTGAAGCTAGCTAGCTTTGACCTTTGTTTCTTGAATACGGCAAGTTTTTTGTTTTTTTTTTCCCACCATCTCAGAACATTGGGAAAGCTTTTCAGCTGCCTCTTATGGGACCGCCTTCTGTCCTGTGGTGGGTGTTTGCGTGTCGCCCCGGTACCTGCCGTCTCTGCTGTCCTTCTAGTGCTGCCCTGACTTTTCTCCTGGGCAGCTGGTGTTGGAGGTGTCGACCTGTTCTTTTTGGCTGATCCTGTAATTCCTCTCCAGATAAACGCGTTCTAGGAAAGTCAGGTCCCGCAGAGCCAGCCAGGCTAAGTTATAGGAAGCAGAGCTGGGCTACCAGGGAAAAGGGGGGGCCCTCTTTTCCACTGCATTTGAACAGAGACACTGGTGCCCTGCCTGGGTCCGGCCGGAGAAGAGTCTAGGAATGGAGCCTGTAGTCTTCTCTATCCAGCAATGTACCTTAATTTAGTTCCCAGAGACCGAGGACCTCCGCAGCTAGAATGTGCTCTCTACCAGAGCAGTGACTCTGCTTTCCTCATTGCTATATCTGTGGTGGCTAGAACAGTGTAGATGAGCAATAAATATTCACAGAACGATTGGGTGATTGTGGCGTGGATCTGTGAGCAGTCTGGAAATCCCTCCGGGGTGGCTGGCATGGGTTGGGAGGTGAGGCTAGTGCACTTACTTAGAAGGTGCATTTCAGTCATGTTTTACCTAAGATAGCATGGCTTTGTTCATGTCTTAAAAACTGGATAATTGGAGGCAACCAATCTCTCCTGCTCTCCCAGCTCATTCGTTGTCACATCTCAGTCCAGGTGATGCGCATGGATTTAGTTTTAAGGAAACCCAGAAGAGGAAGAGATTGAGTCTTCCAGGAAGGGCTGAGAAATCATTCGTAGGAGGTGACAGTGCTGGGGACTGGCCCTGCAGAGTGAGTGGGAGGGGGCAGGGATGGGGCAGGGGAGGACAGTGAGTGCAAAGGAAAGGTCGTGCGGGGATGAGCGTGACAGGGCACTGTGGTTGGGCAGAGGGTCTGTGCTTAGTTCAAGGTCTTGATCTGCTCTGAGGCTGGTGACAGTGCCCATCAGATCATTTATCTTTGGGTTTATCATGGGGTCTCTAGAACGGCAGTAGAGCCCTTTTCAAACAGTTCAGAGGTCTGGTATTCCTCCTCCCACCTAGGGCCCTCTGCCGAGCTGCCGGGCTGCAGGAGGTCAAAGCTGAATGGGGTCCATGCAGAGAGGACCCTTGAAGCTCTGCCCTTTGAAGGGGCCTGCCACGGCTGTGAGTGGCAGAGGCAGTTGGGACCACTGGCCTCTCCACTCCTAATATGAGGGAGGAGAACCACTTGCCTTGATACCTCTTAACAGAACCAGTTTAATTGCCAAATGAGTGAATGCTTTCCCTGCAGCCTTTTGAGCTGCTGTTGGAATTCTGATACACAGCCCGCCTGCTCCCTGCTTGAGGGTGGGCAGTGATGCCATACATGGTGTTACAGAGAAATGACTTTGACACCTGTTAAAATGGGAAGGAAGACTTTATTGAAGACCCTAGGGATCATCTCTATGGCAACAGGGGAGGGAGAGTGAGCTCAACTCTGGATACAGCAAGGACAAGTGGGGACTGACAGCTCACAAGTGGGGGTGTGGTGGGGTGGGGAGGGAAAATTGCTAAGAAGAGACATCAAGGGCAGGGGATTCTGGCTGAACTGGCCTAAGAGGGTTCTGGCTGAAGGCAGGCCAAGGGCTTGGCCATTAAGGGTGGAGGATGGAAAACTCAATCAGATATTGAGGGCGATTAGATATCAAGGGTTGCGGGGGACTCTTCTAAACTGATTTAGCAGGATTCTTGTGACAGCTGGGCTAGGCAGGCTGAGGACAGGCCCACGGGCAAAGCCTAGGCAAACAGCGGGCTCAGTGGAGTCCATCTACAGCTTGGAGGAGGAGTGCGTCTTGGTCAGCAGTGCACGTGGACACACAGGACTTTTGGCAAGGATGGGCCTGTGTGCAGCGTGGCACAGCCTCCCCATGTCTGCGGCTGGGTCCTGAGGTGCCCAGGCAGGCTGTTGGGCAGGTGGTTGGGAGGGAAGGTAAGTGATGTGGGGGAAGCAAGGTCAAGCGGGACCTCGTGGATGGACTGGAACCATGTGGGTTTCTCAGCACCTCCTGCTTCCCACTTTGATAATGCGGGCTCTTGGAGGAGAGACTGGTGCCTTCTGCTGCTGGACTGAGTGCCCACCCAGCCCGGGATTTGGAGAAGCTGAAGCAGAAAGCCTGGCCAGAGCTGCCCTGGTCCCGTGGTGGTGGCGAGCGCACCTGAGCATCAAGGCCACCTTGTCCCTGGCGTCCTCCAGGTCCACGTGTGCACCTGCTCAGAGCTACGGGGGAATGGATTCTGGGTGGTGGCACTTTGGCTAAACAGACAAGTGGTGAATATTTCACTTCTGGTTTGAATTGCTTTCAGGAAGCAGAAGATAAATCCCCAGTGGGAAAAGCCTTCACTTATTTGCATCTCTAGCATATTTGATGTTTTGCTGCTTTCTGCCAACACCAGGAGCAGCTTTTTGCTTTGCTTTCTCTTTGGCAAGCCCATCCTTTCAGGCTTGGATGGGCCAGAGAGGGACTAGTCCCCCCATCCCTTCCTTCTCCCTCCTCTGAAAACTGTTCACCTGAGATTAGGTGATGCTTTTTGAATGAGAATAATTGTACTATGAAGACAATAAGACAGAATTACCAATTCCTTCAAAAAGTTGGGTTTTACATGTGAAGTAGTAAAAGTTTTTATGTGTGAAGACAGGTTTGAGTTGTGAGTGCAATTACAGTAGAGCCTTAGGCCTCATAAAGGATGCGTTTTAGGGCCTCTAAGGAATACTGTGCAGACAATAAGGGACAAAGGAGGTGAACAATGACACAGGAGACAGTCTCCTCATTTCCTTTCTGTAAACATTTGTCGGTCACCTTGCACGAGGTGGATACGGTGCTGGCTACAGTCAGCGCAAGAGGGAACCTTTGAGCTGAGCTTAGTAGAGCTCGTGGGACAGTGCCGACAAGGCAGGTCATTAGGGCAGTCACACACGTGAGCTCCCGTGCTCCTGGTGTATTTGGGCTGGCAGATGTCCTGTGGACACACGATGCCTGCGCGTTATGTGGGCTCAGGGACTGGCAGGAGGTGCAGCGGGCTGATCCTCAGGTGGGTAGTGGTCGCCATCCGTGCCAGGCTAGTGGGAGGGCTAGCACATGGCCATTACATGCCACCTCCTTCATGTGGGAAAGGATAGAAGGAGGGACAGGATGGAGGGCTTTTGGGAGGAACTGGAGCAACTGGGTTGGACTGCTGTGGAGTAGGAAAAGAGCAACACGGAAGAAGCAGCCAAGGCTTCTACCTTCCAGGCTGACCCCTAACCTCCCCTAAGAATCCTGTGGGGACTGTGAGATGTCCGGGCAGCATGCTGTGTCTGTGCTGCTTACCGTCAGCTGTCTTTATCTCTGAGCATCATTTTTGGAGGTGGGGAGGCTTGGGCTCTGATGTTGGGATTATCACTTACTGCTCTTCTTTCCTTTCCCCCTGGGGCCCTGTGAGTTCCTTTGCAGGGTCCCTTTGAGCCTGCCCCTCGCTCAGTAGTGTGCCCAGTGCCCCAGGGTGCTCGACGGCTGCCTGCCTGGTTTTCCAGGAAAGCCATCTGCACGCAGTCTCCGCATCTGGTTCACGGCCCTGGTCCTGGCTTCCCGGCCACCCGCTGCCGTGGGACACTCACCTCCACCAGGGCGCCACTCCCCGTCCCTTCCTGCTCTCATGACCCCTTCTGCTGTGGCCTCAGGAGCTCAGGGCCTGTTACAGCAAACTCTCCTATTTCATCTCAGCCTCTTTTTGCCCCGAATGTTACATTAACCTTGTGTTGAGCCAGTGGCTCTTCACCCTGGGAGTTTGGTGACGTGTGGGAGTGTTTCTGATACAAGTGTGGCCATGAAGCGTCATTTGCATTGAGTAGGAACAAGGTAGCTGATCGCAGGTGTGACCCGTCGCGCACAGTACAGCACTGTCCCACTCGTGTGCTGCTGGTGCCCTCACCGGATAGGCTGGCAGGTGGCAGCCAGCTCTCTTCTGAGGGTGCCGCTCCCCTGCCGTCCTCCCACGAGGCTGCTGTTTCTCCTACACCCCAAGTAATCGGGCCTGAATGAGGTAGAAGCTCTTCCCCACAGCTGCTTGCCAGGGGCCCTCCCTCCAGAGCCTGCTGTGTTGCAGTGTGTCCCTAGGCTCCCCGCCCTGCTTCCTTCCGCGTGGGCAGGCACACATGCTCGGTCACTCCTCCCACGGGCATAACCTCAGATCCTGGCTCAAGCTTCCCTGCGGCGCCTGCCTCTCTGTCCTCTTGGTGACATCCACACTGAGAGGCCATCAGCCCTCCCCTTCCCTCCTCAGCCATGCCATCTCACTGGGTGCCAGGCCCTGGGGCACTTTGGCAGGCGCGGCTGTTGGGTTGGTTCACGGGCAGGGCTCCACACCGGCTGCTTGCCCTTCCTCAGCCCATCTCAGCCAGTAGCCCGCTGTCATCCAGTTGCTCAGGCCAGGAACTGTGAAGCCCTACTTCATCCCCCTTTCCCATCAGTCCTCATTCCTCAGGGTTTCACCTCCTAAATATACTGTGGCGCCTTCTCCCACCTGTGGTCCTCTGGGCACAGAGGGCACCACCACCAGGTTGCAGCCGCGCACCCGACAGTCCGGTCTCCCTGCCCGGAGGTTCCCACACAGCATCACATTGCATCAGTTCTCTGCTTGCAACTCTGTGTGGGCTCCCAGCACACGTAGAGTACAACAGGAGAAACCCAGATCATTTTCCAGAGTCTTCCAAGACACATCATACCTGCTTAGTTCTCCAAACCGGTCGCCTCCTGTCTTCCGTCATTCCTCAGCTCCAGCCCAGTTCGCCCTGATTTCTGTGTCTTCGGGAAGATGGGCTCGTCTGCACTCCATCTGTGGGGACTGCATTTGTTTTCCTGCTTTGATGTTTCCCCAGATCTTTGCCAGGTTGCCTCCTGCATCAGGCGGGTGGGCCTGCAGATGCCCCCTGCACTCTCCATCAAGCAACCCCCTGTTCCTCTCTGCCTTTGTGGGCTCATCTGCCCTCCTGGCTACACATGAGCTCCCCAGGGGCAGAGATCTGCCTGTCACTTCACGCTGTTACTGTGTATGGCAGGGCCTCAGGCTGTATGTGTTCACTCATTGTTGGGGGACGAAGGCCCTCTGCCCTCGCCCCACCTCCTCATACCCACCTGTGGGATGGCACATAAGGCCCGCCTCCTGCGTGTTGCGAGGAGCAAAGACAGTATAGTAGGTGCCATCCCTTCTGCTCTGCCTTAGTGGGAGCTCAAGCAGCAGTTAGCTTGCCTTCCCTCCCTGTCCTGGGCATCACACAGCTGTGCGTGCATAGGTTACTTGGTCCAGATAAGACTCAGCGCTCACGTTGTGAAACAAAACACTGCTCAGCCAAAGGTTAGCTCAGAATTTGCAGGCTGGTTCCAGGGTCCCAGGCCCAGGTTGCCTGCACTGCCAGGGCTGACGGTGTGCTCCTAGGGCTGAGAAACAGGCTTTGATCTGTAGAAATTACTACTGGTGTATGTAGTTTTATTGGGGCCTTTTCTGTGTCTGCCTATTTTTGAAAATCAGCCTGCTTTTACTCTCCCTGGTACTTATTTGCTTGTTTAAGAAGTGCAGTGCATGGAATCAGTGTGGAGCCCGTTCTCTTGGAGGGATTTCTGCATCACATGGCCCCGTTGTGCAGGGATAGCATGTCCCAGATCAGATTAGTGGCCTGAGGCCCAGTGAGCATTCTCATGGTTTGCAAAGTTATACACATGGAAAGTCATGCAAAACCATACCAGTTAGGTCCTATGTAGTTAGTGCAGTAAGACTCTGGGGCATCGTGAGATCTAGGTTGCTGATACTCCAGCGGACAGCTGAGCATGAGAGCCCAGGGCTGCAGCAGGGCAGGACCATGGGCACCACAGGCACCATGCCCTGGGCCCCAGCTCCAGCCCCCGCTGGCCATGAGTCTAGACCTCCTGTGAATGACAACACACTATTCTTGCCATGTTTTACAATCCTGGGTATTTTAACATATGTTCTTTCCATTTTTTGAATTCAAGTAAACTGTAAAATGGTATTGAAGATAATACATATCTTAATATATTTTGGTATCATAGATTATGGGTAAAATAACATGATTATGATAATATGAGTCCTATAATATGAACTAACAGATTGAAACATACAGGCTTTGGGTTTAAAGCCCTACATGTTGTGTCTTACTCCCGTTATGAAGTACATACAGGCCTTAGATGTGAGTTTTTGCCCTTTAGCTTCTTATAGCAAGGCATGGAGAGAGCTAGAGCATGAACTCTGCCCATAAATAAAGGCCATAATTTTTAAACTGCAAAGACAGTATGTATTTTGCTTCATGTTTTCTGTTCCCGGCATGCTTTTTTCCCCTGGCATTTTTTCCCAGATGGTGTATGTGGTTTCTTCAGGAGTTGTGATTGAATAGATTTCATTTTTCACCTGAGTGGGGAGAGGGAGGGTGAGCCTATGAATTATGAGGTTACGGAGTCCTGCGGGAGCTCTTCAATAAAGGGGTATAATTTGTTTCCACTGCGATGTATACAATCCCTTTTGTTCATAAACAGGCAGAAAGGGCTGAACAAAAGCCCGGCAGCAGTGAAGGGAAGTCTTGACTTCCTTGTGGCTGGGTGTTGGAGAGAGAAGTACTGTGCAGTGTGACGTAATAGGTGCCTGCTGACAAAATGCATTCTTGGCAGAGAGACCACACATGTAAAATAGTAAGGTGAAGAAAAGGCACCAGTATGTCAAAGTCCTAAATATATTAGTGGCTTTACTAGTTATGGGAAAATCCTAACTTGCCGAGTTTTAGGTGAACCAGAATAGAACTTCCCAAGGTGGTGTCAAGAAGGGCCCTCTGCAAGTTCTCCAAGGACGTAGGCTCACAGGGCACGCAGGCCTGGCTGGCACATGCCTTTCAGCAGTGGGGCGTTTCCATTCACCCACCCGCCATCTGCTGTACGAAGAGCCAGTGTACCACTGCTTCGGCCAGACCCTGCCGGTTCTGGTCTGGATTACGTAGCACACCCCAAGGTTGTCCTCTCCCAAGTCCTGCTGCCTTGTCGGTCTGCCGTGCAGACTCTAAGGTTATCCTCCTAAAGGAGGTACTCCTCCGAAGCCCTCGTCTGCTCAAACAGCACCACGGGCTTCCGGCTGCCACAGAAATAGAGGTCAAGTTTGCAGTGTGTCACGCCGTGTTCTTTGCAGTTCTGTCCTGTCCATCTCTTGTGCCGAGGCAGTAGGCCTGGCTGCTCCTGGGACACAGCCTCCAGTCCATGCTGGGGCTTTTCTGCAGGCTTCCCCACACAGAGTGTAGCACGAGCCCCTGCTCTGGCCTCTCTCCCTCACACCTTCAGCCAGCAAAAAGGCTCATTCTTGCCAAGGTGTCCCTGCGCTTACTTGACAGTGCTTGTCACATGGCATGTGAGTCCTCACGTTCGTGTCTGTGGACTGTGTGTGTAACCCGCTGACCCCAACCCCAGTCTAGTGCGAAGTCTAGCTCACAGGGGCCCCGAAAGTGCTCGTGGAGTCCAGTTGCCTTGCGTTCTCTGGCGTTGTCTCCTCATCCCTAAAGTGAGGATCATGCCTTCCTTGCTGGCGTAAGGACAAGAGACTGTACATAGTGCGTTCAGTGAGCGGCCGTGGCCCGTGTTCCTGGCTTCAGATGTGTCTGGGCACTTAGTTCCTCAAGAAGAGCCGGGGTGAGGGGCTCAGGGCGCACGTGCTTCCGTGACTTTGCGCTGAGCGGACAGCGAGTCTGGAATCAGACAGCGGGCTCTCTCCGACTGCTTGGATCATAGCCTCAGGACGTGTGTGTGAGACCACATGCTTCCTGGACGGATGTCCGTCCTCACCGTGGCGCTGTGCTGTGAGGTGTTAGTCCGGGCTGTGGTGCAAAGTGCCCCAGGCGGGGTGGCTTAAACAGCAGATGTTTATTTTCCTGGTTTTGGAGAGTAGGAGTCCGAGATCAGTGTCCGGCAGGGCTGGGTCCCCCCGAGGCCTCTCTCCTCCGCTTGCAGATGACTCGTCTCCCTGTGTCTCCGTGTGGTCGTCCCTCTGTGCGTATCTGTGTCCTGATCTTTCTTTCTTATAAGGACACTGGTCAGAGTGGATTAGGGCCCACACATATGACTTCATTTTGCCTTAATTACCTCTTGAAATGCTCTATCCAAATATAGTCATATTCTGAGGTCCTGGGCATGAGGACTTCAACATATGGATTTGGGGTGACACAGTGCGGCCCATAACATGGACTGTGATCTGTCCTGTCTTACCCCAACCCGCGCGGTGTTGCTCACTGCCTACTAAATTGATTTTTGTGACCCACAAAGAGGTCAAAGTAGCTTAGAGTAAGCCACACACCTTTCCCTCTGTTAGAATCGGCCTTGCCAGCACCTTCACTCGGTGAGTCTTTGTCACTGGTTGTCACTGTGAAGATGCGCTGTCTCACTAAGCACCCAGCGGCTCTCCTAATGTTTCAGCCACAGCTTATGCCCCCATGGGGATAATGTCAGTGGAGCTCGGGAAGTTGAGTTGTGGGGAGTGCGGCAGAGCCCAAGGGAGGGCGGGTGTGGGCTCGTGAGGTTGGGCCCACGCCCTCCTCCCGCTCACACCGTGTGTCCGAGGGCCCGCTCTCCATCGGGGCCTGGTCTGTGCCTTCTGGGGAGAAGAGGCCTCCTCTGCCCCTGCACTCACTGTCCGGGTCCTGCTCTCCCGCAGCGTGATCAGTGCATTTGCGCATGTGCCCAGCCACTTTTCAGGGTGCTCTTCCTCTTCTGTCTTTCTTCAAAGGCAGCTCATGGGCCTGGGCTTTGCTGGACGGGGCTCCGGGGCCTGGGAGCGCGTGTGCACGATGTGCACACTGCACAGGGCGTGGCTCCTGCCCTCTCGGTATAAGCTGTGGCACAGCTGCTCTCAGGCTTCTTGCACATGGGGAAATGAGGCATAAAGAGAGATTGATTGGCTGTGTACCTGAGGCCCCCTACGTGTTCTGGGGGGAACTGGGATTTGGACCCCAGCCGTTTGGCTGTGGCGGGCTTGCCACCTGCTGGCCAGGTTATCTGGTTGCCTGTGTGCACCCGCCAACCAGGACCTGAGCCCACTGGAGCCACACCGCCATCTGTCAGCTGAGGTACAGTTGTCATCTGTTTGGGCAGGGATTAGATGAGATGGAAAATGTGAGGTTTAAGTCATTCAGCTTCTCCTCCATTTTCTTGCCAGCTCATTACTTGGCTACTCAGCCCAAAGAAAATGCATTAGAAGTTTGCCATTCATCAGCATCAGAGCAGACTGGGACGTGGTGGGGAGAGGTGCTCTCAGGGGCCTCCTTGTGGGGGAGATGGACCCCAGTCCTTCCTTTCTCTGTGTCTCAGAGGTGGGCTGTGGGGGGGGGCAGGGAATCAGAAGCCCGAGCATTTCCCGTGGCTGTCACTGACAATTGCCTTTCTCTGTCCCCCAGGCCCTCGTCTGCTCTCGTTTGCTGCTGAGGGGGTGGTGGGGTGGCCAGAGGCAGTCCAGGACCGGGAGTCCTTGCTGGATTGCAGCTGCATCTGGAAACATTAGATATATCTGTACAACAAATCTTTTGTCCTGTTGTAACTTGTGATCATTATGTCCTAAAATCAAAAAAAGCTCTTTACTTTAAATGCTAAGTAATATTAGCTCAGGAATGTGACGCAGAAGTGTGTTAATTCCACATACATCTCTTTGGGAGAGAAATCTGACCAGCTGGAAAAAACTTGGTTTCAAAAAAAATTATGAAATTAGTATTACATAAAAGTATTTGAGTTATGAAAAACAAAATTATTAAAAGACAAATTACGAAGAGGGTCAATGAGGGTGTAAATCAAAGAAATTCTATGAAGATTTATGGTAGCAATTTAAGAGTTAAGCTCTTGATGTATTCAAAAATATTTTACACAATGATACTCCCAGTCCTGACCTCTGAGCTCCTATTTCCAAATGAAGGCTGGGAGTCATAGGATCCTAGAGTCATTGTATCCTCAGTTGAATCAACTATCTTTTCCTGGGTGGGGGGGGGGGGTGCCACCATTTTCTTATTCCTGGAGGCTAAAACCTTTGGAGTCATCCCCAAATTGTCCTACTTATCCTGTACCGTATTCCTGGCTTGGATGTATCCCATGACCATGCTGATGGTTGAGATTTTCTCAAGTTGGATTGCTCTTCATCCCTCCATGGACGGGGCTGTGGTCACACCTGCAACACCTACACTTGTACCGGTCTCATACACTTAACACCACGTACTGTTGCCTGGCTTTTGCTCCTTCTGAGCCATTCTTCACCCTGAAGCCAGAATTATGTCCTTGGACTGCAAGCTGAATCACATCCCTCTGTTCCTTGAGAGCCTGCAGCCAGTACCCATCCTTTCTCTAGGAAGGTCTCAACTCCATTGCAAGCACATTCACCAGTTGATTCAAACCATCTTTTTTACTTAATTCCATACTTTCTCCATCTTCATAATCTATATTTCATAGATACTGGGCTTTTTTGGTTCTTCAAGTGTATCATAGGGTTTCTCATGTTGTGGCATGCCCTGTCCTTGCTCTTCCTGTTTCCCATGTTATGAAGAAGGTAGTAATGCCTTCCTCTCCACCTCCTCAGGACCTTACTTAGCTTTCAGCTCAGCATCATTTCATTATGTCCTGAGAGTAATTTCCCTGTCTGGTTCCCTCACTGGATTACAGGTTCCTTGATGACAGGACCACGTTTTATTCACCTTTTATCTTTCATCTTGGACAATGCTTTTATGTAGAAGACAGTCAGTTCATGTGGAACTTTCCCAAATTATATCTTAGTATGTGTGTTGAGACCCCAGAAAGCACAGAAGGAGACTGAGGAGTTAGGAGATTGTGTTGTCTTTGAAGAGGTGGGAATCCAGTTGAGCATTTAAGGTAGGAGGAGTCTTCCTATGACAGGGCAGTTTACTCAGTATTTGTTTATTAAAGGACTGTTGAGTGAAATATAAGATAGTTTTAGAAGAAAGGGAGATGGCTGAGCTTAGCATTTTATTACAAATGAGAGCCTGGTGGAGAAGTGGAAGGTGCTGTAACTTGGAATAAGACCTTTCTAAGCCTCAGTCTGCTTATCTGTAAAATGGGGATAACAGTGTCCCACTTATATAAGGCTTTGGGCACAATTTAATGAGATAATACATAAGTGCTTGGCATATAGTAAGTCTTCAGTAAATGTCAGTCTCTGCTGCAGCCGCTGTTTCTTAGTACTGTGGAGAACAGCCACACGAGGCTGGAACAGACTATGGTGTCCTTGTGGTAAGCCTCCACCTCCGCCCAAACAAGACAAACCGCAGAACTTCCTACTCACTGATGTTTTAGGGTGCTGTGTTCTTTGCTCATAAGGAACATTTTATACACAAACCCTGATTTTTCTTTACAATGCTATTTTGAAAATTAAGTATTTCTGAAACCTTTAATATACAAATAATATATGCTCCTGTTAGAAATCTTGGAAAACATAAACAGAAAGGAGAAATTTATGCATAATCCTACATGGGCAAAAACTGTTAATATTTTAGTGTTATTTCTTTTGTATTGTTTCCTATTCTTTTAAAATTGGATTTATTTTTAAATTGAATTTATTTTATAAATATGTTTGCATCCTGATTTTCCCCACATAACATATTTTCCATATTATTGCAGACTCTTTATAAATGTCATTTTCAGTGATTGTGTAAATTAGTATTATGTTATGGTACCATAGTTTATCTAACCATTACTTCATAATTGGATGTGCAGATTCTTTCTACTTATTTTTTAAGTCTTTAGTCTTAAGATAATTTCCTCTTCTGGGTGTTATATTGAGAACTCTAGAGATATTTAAGTATTTGTAGGTAGTGCTTTAAATAGATGATGATATACTATGCTGATGGCTTAACATAATTGCCTTTCATTTGGTACAACATGTTTTTATATACTTGAACAAGGGAAAATATTTAATCTCCTGGTGCACTTGAATGATTGCTTATCGGAGACTATAACTTGTCACTATGTAAATTAAGTGAGAAACAAATATGGGATAATGCTGATGGGGCCTTAATGTGGCCCCCTGCAGGTTTATCTCAGCCTGTCAGTATTCTGTAAGGGAAAGGCTTGTTTCCTTGATATGTGACAGGGCTTATTCAATATCTGCTGGTTTGGCAGATCATTAATCTTTGAAGCGCTGGCATGGGACTATTCAGCCTTTGTACTTGGACCGTTATTCTGCTTGGATGTAGATGCAGAATGAAGAAAAGCTGAGTTGATTTTTCTTGCTATGTAAGATGCTTAACTTGCTGGACATGTTGGATTGGGTGTTTCAGTACATCTGTGTTTTCTTCTGTATTGTCACACATTGGGGCAGTCTGGGCGGGCAGTGTGACAAAATGGAAACGGCAGAAAGTTTGAATGCATAGTTCTGAGTTTGAATATAATTTAGTCATTCATTACCTGAATGGCCCCACGAAAGTCATGTGACCTTTTGACACCTCAAATTCCCCATCTGGAAAACGGGCACGTGAAGGAAGTCACTCTGTGTGGTGGGAAGAGCACTCCATTTGAGAAGCCCGGGCTGAAACTCTCACCTTGCTCACTAACAATGTGACCTTGAGAAGGGGTACCATCTCTCAGACACCCAGTTCTCTCAGCTCTACAGGAGGATGGATGAGAGTATTTTACTCACCAGTAAGCGTGACTGTCAAGTGAAACGGTGCTGGTGAAGCCCCAGTGGATTGCCTGACGTTCACGCTACAACCTGTGTGCACTTGAACATTACTCTCCGTTCGGGATTAGCTGTCACTTTCTCTGTTTCCATCCAATTCTTTTCTTTTTTTTTATTAAGGTATCATTGATATACACTCTTATGAAAGTTTCACATGAGCAACATTGTGGTTACTACATTCACCTATATTATCAAGTCCCCCCCACACCCCATTGCAGTCACTGTCCGTCAGCACAGTAAGATGCCACAGAGTCACTGCTTGTCTTCTCTGTGCTACACTGTCTTACTCTGTGACCCTCCTGACACCATGCATGCAAATTGTAATGCCCCTCAATCTCCTTCTCCCTCTCTCCCCACCTGCCCTCCCGCACCCCTCACTATGGTAACCACTAGTCCCTTCTTGGAGTCTCTGAGTCTGCTGCTGTTTTGTTCCTTCAGTTTTGCTTTTTGTTATACTCCACAAATGAGTGAAATCATTTGATACTTGTCTATCTCTGTCTGGCTTATTTCACTGAGCATAATATCCTCTAGCGCCATCCATGTTGTTATAAATGCTAGGATTTGTTTTCTTCTTGTGTCTGAATAATATTCTGTTGTGTATATGTACCGCATCTTCTTTATCCATTCACCTACTGATGGACACTTAGGTTGCTTCCATTTCTTGGCTGTTGTAAATAGTGCTGTGATAAACATAGGGGTGCATATGTCTTTTGGAATCTGGGATCTTGTTTTCTTTGGGTAAATTCCTAGGAGTGGAATTCCTGGGTCAAATGGTATTTCTATTTTGAATTTTTTGAGGAACGTCCATATTGCTTTCTTAATTGGTTGAACTAATTTACATTCCCACCAGCAGCGTAGGAGGGTTCCCCTTCCCCCGCATCCTTGCCAGCATTTGTTTTTCCTTGTGTTTTTGGTGTTGGCCATCCCACCTGGGATGAAGTGATATCTCATTGTGGTTTTAATTTGCATTTCCCTGATGATTAGTGATGTGGAACATCTTTTCATGTGCCTATTGGCCATCTGAATTTCTTCTTTGGAGAAGTGTCTGTTTATATCCTCTGCCCATTTTTTAATCGGGTTATTTTGGGTGTTAAGGTCCGTGAGCTCTTTATGTATTTTGGATGTTAACCCCTTGTTGGATGTGTCCTTTACGAATATATTCCCCCTTACTATAGGATGCCTTTTTGTTCTGATGGTGTCCTTTGCTGTATAGAAGCTTTTTAGTTTGATATAGTCCCACTTGTTCATTTTTGCTTTTGTTTCCCTTGTCCAAGGAGATTTGTTCAGAAAAAAATTGCTTATGTTTATATTCAAGAGATTTTTGCCTATGTTCTCTTCTAAGAGTTTTATCGTTTCATGACTTGTATTCAGGTCTTTGATCCATTTCGAGTTAACTTTTGTGTATGGAATCTCGTATATGTAGCTGTCCAGTTTTTCCAACACCAGTTTTTGAAGAGGCTGTCTTTTCCCCATTATATATCCATGGCTCCTTTAATTGACCATATGTGTTTGCGTTTATATCTGGGCTCTCTAATCTGTTCCATTGGTTTATGGGTCTGTTCTTAGGCCAGTACCAAATTTTCTTATTGTAGCTTTGTAGTAGAGCTTGAAGTTGGGGAGCGTAATTCCCCCAGCTTTTTCTTTCTTCTCAGGATTGCTTTGGTTTTTTGGGGTCTTTTGTGGTTTCATATGAATTTTAGAACTATTTGTTCTAGTTCATTGAAGAATGCTGTTGGTATTTTGATAGGGATTGCATTGAATCTGTAGATTGCTTTAGGCAGGATGGCCATTTTGACAATATTAATTCCTCCTATCCATGAGCATGGGATGTGTTTCCATTTATTGTTATCCTCTTTAATTTCTCTCCTGAGTGTCTTGTAGTTTTCAGAGTATAGGTCCTTCACTTCCTTTGTTAGGTTTATTCATAGGTATTTTATTCTTTTTGATGCAATTGTGAATGGAATTGTTTTCCTGATTTCTCTTTCTGCTAGTTCATTGTTATTATATAGGAGTGCAACAGATTTCTGTGTATTAATTTTGTATCCTGCAACTTGCAACTTGTTGAATTCAGTTATTAGTTCTAGTAGTTTTGGTGTGGATTCTTTAGGATTTTTTTGTACAATATCATGTCTTCTGAGAACAGTGCACTTTAACTTTGTCCTTACCAATCTGGATGCCTTTTATTTCTTTGTGTTGTCTAATTGCCGTGGCTAGGACCTCCAGGACTATGTTGATTAAAATGGGGAGAGTGGGCATCCTTGACTTGTTCACAGTCTTAAAGGGAACAGTTTTTTGCTGTTAAGTACGATGTTGGCTGTGGGTTTGTCATATATAGCCTTTATTATGTTGAGGTACTTGCCCTCTATATTGTTGAGAGTTTTTATCATGAATGGATGTTGAATTTTGCTGAATGCTTTTTCAGCATCTATGGAGATGATCGTGTGATTTTTGTCCTCCTTTTTGTGGCTATAGTGGATGATTTTGATGGACTTTCAAATATTGTACCATCCTTGCATCCCTGGAATAAATCCGACTTGATCATGATGGGTGATCTTTTTGATGTATTTTTGAATTCGGTTTGCTAATATTTTGTTGAGTATTTTTGCATCTATGTTCATCAGGGATATTGGTCTGTAGTTTTCTTTTTTTGTGGTGTTTGCCTTGTTTTGGTATTAGAGTGATGCTGGCCTCTTAGAATGAGTTTGGAAGTATTCCCTCCTCTTCTACTTTTTGGAAAACTTGAGGAGGATGGGTATTATGTCTTCACTAAATGTTTGATAAAATTCAGCAGTGAAGCCATCCGGACCAGGGGTTTTTGTTCTTAGATAGTTTTTTGATTACCAGTTCAATTTCATTGCTGGTAATTGGTCTGTTCAGATTTTCTGTTTCTTCCTGGGTCAGCCTTGGAAGGTTGTATTTTTCTAGAAAGTTGTCCATTTCTTCTAGGTTATCCAATTTGTTAGAATATAATTTTTCAGAGTATTCTCTAATAATTCTTTGTATTTCTGTGGTGTCCATAGTGATATTTTCTTTGTCATTTCTGATTCTGTTTACATGTGTAGACTCTCTTTTAAGTCTGACTAGGGGTTTATCTATTTTGTTTATTTTCCCGAAAAATCAGCTCCTCTTTTCATTGATTCTTTCTTTCTATTGTTTTATTCTTCTCAATTCTTTTTATTTCTGCTTTGATCTGTGTTATGTCCCTCCTTCTACTGACTTTGGGCCTCATTTGTTCTTCCTTTTCTAGTTTCATTAATTGTGAGTTTAGAATGTTCATTTGGGATTGTTCTTCTTTCCTGATGTAAGCCTATATTGCAGTATACTTCCCTCTTAGCCCAGCCTTCACTGCGTCCCACAGATTTTGCACTGTTGTGTTGTTGTTTTCATTTGTCTGCATATATTGCTTGATCTTTGTTTTTATTTGATCATTGATCCATTGATTATTTAGGAGAATGTTGTTAAACTTCCATGTGTTTGTGGGTGCTTTTGTTTTCTTTGCATAATTTATTTCTAGTTTCATACCTTGTGGTCTAAGAAGCTGGTTGGTACAATTTCAATCCTTCTGAATTTACTGAGGCTCATTTTGTGGCCTAGTATATGATCTATTCTCAAAAACGTTCATGTGCACTTGAGAAGAATGTGTATCCTGCTGCTTTTGGGTGGAGTGTTCTGTAGATGTCTGTTAGGTCCATCTGTTCTAATGTATTGTTCAGTGCCTCTGTCTCCTTACTTATTTTCTGTCTGGTTGGTATTTCCTTTGGAGTGAGTGGTGTGTTGAAATCTCCTAAAATGAATACACTGCATTCTATTTCTCCCTTTAATTCTGTTAGTATATGTTTCACATATGTACTTGCTCCTATGTTTGGAGCATAGATATTTATAACGGTAATATCCTTTTGTTGGAGTGACCCCTTTATCATTATGTAATGTCCTTCTTTATCTCTTGCTACTTTCTTTGTTTGAAGTGTATTTTGTGTGATACAGGTACTGCAATGTCTGCTTTTTTCTCCCTATTATTTGCATGAAATATCTTTCTCCATCCCTTCACTTTTAGTCCGTATCTGTTTTTGGGTTTGAAGTGAGTCTCTTGTAGGCAGCATAAAGATGGGTCTTCTTATTTTGTTCATTCTGTAACTCTAGTTCTTTTGATTGGTGCAGTCAGACCATTTACATTTAGGATTATTATCAATAGATATACACTTATTGCCATTGCAGGTTTTTGATTCATGGTTTCTAAAGGTTGAAGGGTAGCTTCTTTACTATCTAACAGTCTGACTTAACTCAGTACACTATTTCAAACACAATCTAAAGGTTCTTTTTTTCCCCTCCCTTCTTTTTCTTCCTCCTCCATTCTGTATATATTAGATGTGATATTTTGTACTGTTTGTGTATCCCTTGACTGACTTTGGGGGTAGTTGATTAATTTTCCATTTGCTTAGTAACTAATCAGTCTACTTCCTTTACTGTGGTTTTATTTTCTCTGGTGACAGCTATTTAGCTTTAGGAGCACTTCCATCTATATCAGTCCCTCCAAAATGCACTGTAGAGATGGTTTGTGGGAGGTAAATTCCCTCAGCTTTTGGTTGTCTGGGAATTGTTTAATCCCTGCTTAAACTTTAAATGATAATCTTGCCATGTGGAGTATTCTTGGTTCGAGGCCCTTCTGTTTTATTGCATTAAATATATCACGCCACTCCCTTCTGACCTGTAATGTTTCTGCTAAGAAGTCTGATTATAGCCTGATGGGTTTTCCTTTCTAGGTGATCTTTTTTCTCTCTCTGGCTTCTTTTAAGACTCTGTCTTAATCCTTGATCTTTGCCATTTTAATTATTATATGTCTTGGAGTTGTCTTCCTTGGGTCCCTTGTGTTGGGAAATCTGTGCACCTCCATGGTCTGAGAGACTCTCTCCTTCCCCAGACTGGGGAAGTTTTCAGCAATTACCTCCTTAAAGTCACTTTCTATCCCTTTTTCTCTCTCTTCTTCTGGTACCCCTATAATGTGAATATTGTTCTGTTTGGATTGGTCACACAGTTCTCTCAATATTCTTTCATTTCCAGAGATCTTTTTTTCTCTGTGCCTCAGTTTCTTTGAATTCCTTTTCTGTAATTTCTATTCCATTCACCATCTCCTCCCTATATCTATCTGCTTTTAAATCCCTCCAGTCTGTTTTTCATTTCAGATATTACATTCCTTAATGATTGAATCTCCATCTGGAATTTGTCCCTGAGTTCTTGAATATTTTTCTGTATCTCTATGAGCATATTTATGATTTTTATTTTGAAATTTCTTTCAGGAAGATTGATGAGTTCAGTTTCACTTGGCTCTTTTTCTGGTATTTGTGGGATTTTGGTTTGAGCTAGGTTCCTTTGACATTTCATATTTGTATGTGTCGCCCTCTAGTGCTCAGAACCTCTACTCTCTGGAGCTGCTCAGCCCTTGGAGCAATGTTGGGGGTTCGCAGGGGAGCGGTGCTGGTGGCTTGGGGGAGGAGAGTGTTTTGTGTTTCCTGGCTGCTGTGCCTGTCTCCACTGCCAGAGCAGTGGGCCTAGTACACAGGTGTAAGTCTCTATGCTTTGCATTTGTAGCTGCTATAGGTGGGGCTTCCCTCTGGCTGGCCTGATGCCAGGGCAGGGGCTGCCAGTTTGTGAGTCAGTGTGGGCTGGCACAGAGGAAGGCTTAGTGGGCTGTATTTCACAGTGGCGGGCCTTGGAGCTGTGTAACCAGGATGGAGCGCCTCAAGCTCTTGAAAGTTCCCACCCTTCTGGGCAGAGTGTGTGAAGACAATTTTATCCACCTGTCATTTCTCCTGAGCTGTAAACTCTGTGCAGTCCTTGTCCCTTTAGTGGTCTTCTTGCTGTTAGGAAGTCTCTCAGACTTCCTGTCTTTCTTTTGTCCCAGAGCAGCTGGATGTGGATCCCTGTTTTCCACAAGTGGCTGCAATCTCAGTCTCTCCAAGTATTCTGTCTGTCTGAGATTTCCATCCCGACTAATCTCCAGAGCACCATGCAATGTAGTTTTGTGCTCCCAGAGCAGATCTCCAGGGAAGGGTGTTCAGCAATCCTAGGCTTCCCCCTGCTCTCTGCTCCATTTCTCTCCCTCCTGCTGGTTGAGCTTGGGTGGGGTGGGTTGTGTCCTGCCAGATCGCGGCTTTGCTCCTTTACCCCTTTACATGAGGTCTTCTGTTTTCCCAGATGTAGGCAGTCTGTCACATCTTCTTTCCGGTCGCTTTTTCAGGATTAGGTGTATTTGCTATGTTTTCATATTACATGTGGTTTTGGGAGGAGGTTTCTGTCTCACTTCTCACGCTGCCATCTTTTTCTCCAACCAATTCTTAAGTTGCTGTTGGGTTCCAGTACTCACTAAAGGTTTTTTTGAAGACGACAAAGGACCATGGTCTCCCACTTATGGTGGGTTGGTCTGCATCCTGATTGACACTTCTATCACAATCACCCCCGTTTCCTACCTGAAAAGCTCATCTTTTGGCCTCTTGAGTCTCGTCCCAGACTTCCAGCTTTGTTTCTCTTCAGCCTCATTTACTAGTTCTTTCTTTATCCTTACTGCCCCTTACCTCTGTTCCCCAGGATGTTGTCCATTGATCTTCAGTTTTTTTTTGTCACACTTTACCTAGGAAATGTCATCTTTGCTGACTTTTGCAGCACTTAGGCTTTGACCATGTTCTCAGACTGCTCTCCTAGTCACCGTCCCACATTTTTTGGGCCTCCTTGTCCTTCTGGGTTTTCCCTATGCACCCTGGACTCGACATGCCCACTACTGCCTCCAGAGCAGATGAGCCCTGTCTCTTCTCTTCCATTCCATCATGGTCAATGGTGGCTTTCACCTGGTGTCCACTGTGCCTGCTCTTGGTGCCAAGCTTGTGTCGTGCTTCCTCTTCAGCTCCTGAGTCCAGTCAAACAGCAAATTCTTTGTCCTTTACCTCATAAGTGACAAGTAGATTGATTGGATTGTGGCCTCTCTGATCATGTCTAAACATCTTGTATCTGTCGATCTAATACCATGCTTGGCACACAGTATTAAGGTTTTCATTGATATTTTTTATTGTGGAAAATTATACATAATGTAAAATTTAATTATTTTAGTTGTATAGTTTAGTACCATGGAGTACATTCTTATTGTTGTGAAATCATCAGCATTATCCATTTCTAGAACTTTTCATCATTTCAAATAGATGCTCAGTCCCCATCAATCAGTAACTCCCATCTCCTTACTCTGCAGACTCTGGTAACCTCTACTCTACTTTCTGTGTCTATGAACCTGACTACTCCTATAAATGAAATCCCTCATATAAGTGGGATCATGCAGTATTTGTCTTTTTGTGTCTGGATTACCTCACTGAGTATAATGTCCTCAAGGTTCATCCATGTTGTAGCATGTGTCAGATTTTCCTTCCTTTTTAAAGGCTGAGTAATATTACATTGTGTGTATAGACCACATATTGCTTATTTGTCCACTGATAGACACTTGGGTTGCTTCTACATCTTGGTTGTTGTGAGTCATGCTGCCATGAACGCAGTGCACAGGTATCTGAGTCCCTGCTGACACTGTTTTGGGGTGTACAACTGGAAGTGGGGTTGCTGTGTTCCATGGTAACTCTGCGCTCACTTACTGAGGAAGCATCATACCATCTTCCTCAGTGGCTGTACCATTTTACATCCCCACAGCAGTGTGCAGGGCCACATGCTTGTCTTCTGTATCACTCTGTCATGTTTCTTTTTATTACCAAAGGAAAAAGTAAGTCACGCACATTTTAAAGTTGTCATTAATGATGTTTGTCTACTTTAATGAAGAGAATAAGTTTTTGAGACATTAGCATGTCAGGGGTCCTTTGGCAGGGATATCAGAGCATCTCAAATTGAAGCTTGGTACTCATTAATCAAAATTAATAGATTAATTGAGTTTGGGGGCAGGCAAAGTGGGTCACCTGGTCATGGTGATGAAGTGCTGCTTATGAGGCAACAGGCCAGCTGTACATTCTGTGGCCTGCCTCTGAATCTCAAACCCCAAAATGACAGAGCTGAGCACCAAGGGGATCATTGGGGGTGGCCTCCCAGCAGGGCAGTGGCTGTAATGGTCTTTAGGTGCCTTCCCACATTAGCCCCCACTTGTTAGAAGCCACCCCCAATGATTTATATTTTATATCTGTGCATCATTGCATGTCTCTTAACGGTCCATGTGCTTTAGGGAAATCTGAATCCTAACCTAACCAGTGGAGCGCTATTTTCTTGGAATGGGCATATGACAACTTGGTGGGTGAAGCAGAAGGTCAGGCTTGCTTGGTGCTTTTGAGAAAGAAGCTTTATAGCTTTTTTGAGAAAGCTGCCTGAACTAACCTGGGCCTCTTTAACACACACACATCATGGGCATGCATGAGCACACATGTCTGGGAGTTGTTGGCAGCTGTCTATGTCCTTGAGGAAAGACTAATACCACTTAAAGTGGAGCTGAGGATTAGAAACTTCAGTGATGCTACTGAGCACCTGCGTCAAGCCAGCCCTGAAGCCTGATCTTGCTCTGGACTCACAGTTCAGTGAATAAAGAATCCCTTTATTTTTAAGCCAATTTCAGTTATGTTCCTATTACTTGCAATGTAAAAATGTTAAAACGACAGACCTTAATCTTAGGGACGTAAATTAATATGTAAAATAGATAAATAATTTGGATCTTTAAAATAGCACATTGGTTTAAATTTTATCTATGGGCCCTGTTTTTGAAGTGGGAAGGTCTGGGAAGTTTTAATGAACCCATATCACAAAAGCAAAGGGTTTTTAAAGTTTCTAAGGTAATAGTTTTTTCTATATCTGATTGAAATTTACCATGACAACTTTATTCTTTCAAATTAACCCAGTGAACTAAATTTCAGGTCAAAGGTGTTGACATTATTTTGGATTTTTAAAAGCAATTGTAATAACTTAAGAAGTAATTAAATTTCATATTATGAGTATACAAAGGTTAACCAAGGACATAAGTAGTCAGTTTGGAGTCATATCCATGTTATTCTTCTATCCAGCGGGAGACTTTTTGAGTTTCCACTAAATATAATCAGGTTGTAGCAATTTTCTCATCAGTTTATTTCTTTGCTCAGGAGTTAATTTGGGACCATTTTTTTCATGTATAACTTTTAAAGTCCATCTAGCATGTTTCAGAACATTTGAAACTATACAGGCACACCTCATATCACTGTGCTTTGCAGATATTATTTACAAACTGAAGGTTTGTGGCAACCGTGCACCAACCAACTCTATTGACACTGCTTTTCCAACACCATCTGCTCCCTTGTGGTCTCCGTGTCACACTGATAACTCCTGCATGTTTCAGTCTTTTTCATTATTATTATAAAGATGAGCTATGATTATGACTTGCTGAAAGCTCACATGATTTTTTGCAAGAAAATATTTTTTAGCAATAAAATACTTTTAAATTCAGTCATGGGCTTTTTTTTGTAGATATAGTGCTATTGCACATTTAATAGACTACAAGATAATGCAAACATAACTTTTATATGCACTGGGAAACCAAAAAATTCATTTGGCTTGCTTTATCATGATGTTCACTGTATTGTTGTCCAGAGTGAATCTGCCGTATCTCCGAGGTGTGCCTGATAGTCTGGATTAGACCTGAAAACAGCAGTTCTTTGATGAAAAAGGTATATTCTTAAGGCGTTCCTACCTAACTTGTCATTAAAAAAGGATGAGAAAACATAAATATGATAGTGTCTTTGCTGACCTGTATTTCAGCTTTGTCCTGTCTGCTGTGACACCCATACATTGATCTCCTAATTTATCTTTTATTCCTAGAACTCCTGTTTGATTCTTGTTTATAAGTATCAGTTCAGCAGTGAAAGTCTCCATCTTGTTATCTTTCTTAAAAACCATATTAATTAGTTATTTCAGAGTTAGTGTTTGATGACACCAATATCTTTATATCCTCTGGGCCTACTTCTATTATGTTTTTTTTTAACTGGTCCTATTAATTAGTATGCCTGGTCATGTTAAAATTAAATTTTGGGCATTATATGGAAAGTTCATGTTTTGTTTCATGTATTTTGAAGGTCGGTTACCAAGTACACACACACTTAGCATTATTATATTTTTGATGAACTGGCTCTTTTTTTCCTATGAAATGTGCCTATTTATCCCTTTGCATACACTGAAATATCCTATGATATTAATATTGCCACACTAGATTCATTGTTTGTGTGGCATATCTTATTTATTGCTTATTTCTCATGTGGTATATATTCTTTCCCCATCCTTTTATTTTGTTTCAGTGTTTTCATATTTGAGGAGTGTTCCAAGAATGTGGTGTGCCTGCGGTAGGATCCTCTGCTTTATCCAGTGTTTGTATGGATGGTCGAAGTCTAACTTCTAGATGTTTGCTTTCTGTTTGTCTTATCTGTGTTTTGTTCTTCTTTCTCTCCTTTTCTACCTTTATTTGGGAGAAAAAATATTTCCTGTTTTCTATTTTGTCTTCCCTATTGACTTTTTTTTCCTTTTTTAAAAATTAAGGTATTATTGATATACACTCTTATGAAGGTTTCACATGAAAAAACAATGTGATTACATTTACCCATATTAAAGTCCCCACACATACCCCAATGCAGTCACTGTCCATCAGTGTAGTAAGATGACACAGATTCACTATTTGCCTTCTCTATGCTACACTGTTTTCCCCGTGATCCCCCACCCCATGTGTACTAAACAAAATACCCCTCAATCCCCTTCTCCCTCCCTCCCCACCCGCCCTCTCACACCCCTCCCCTTTGGTAACCACTAGCTCCTTCTTGGAGTCTCTGAGTGTGCTGCTATTTTGTTCCTTCAGTTTTGCTTCGTTGTTATACTCCACAAATGAGGGAAATCATTTGGCACTTGTCTTTCTCCGCCTGGCTTATTTCACTGAGCATAATATCCCCCAGCTCCATCCATGTTGTTGCAAATGGTAAGATTTGTTTCTTTCTTATGGCTGAATAGTATTCCATTGTGTATATGTACCACATCTTCTTTATCCATTCATCTACTGATGGACACTTAGGTTGCTTCCATTTCTTGGCTACTGTAAATAGTGCTGCGTTAAACATAGGGGTGCATATGTCTTTTTGAATCTGAGAAGTTGTATTCTTTGGGTAAATTCCAAAGAGTAGGATTCCCGGGTCAAATGGTATTTCTATTTTTAGTTTTTGAGGAACATCCATATTGCTTTCCGCAATGGTTGAACTAGCTCACATTCCCACCAGCAGTGTAGGAGGGTTCCACTTTCTCCGCATCCTCGCCAGCATTTGTTGTTCTTAGTCTTTTTGATGCTGGCCATCTTTACTGGTGTGAGATGATATCTCATTGTGGTTTTAATTTGCATTTCCCTGATGATTGGTGATGTGGAGCATCTTTTCATGTGTCTGTTGGCCATCTGAATTTCTTCTTTGGAGAACTGTCTCTTCAGATCCTCTGACCATTTTTTAATCGGGTTATTTGCTTTTTGGATGTTGAGGCATATAAGTTCTTTATATATTTTGGATGTTAACCCCTTGTTGGATATGTCATTTATAAACATATTCTCCCATACTGTAGGATGCCTTTTTGTTCTGTTGATGGTGTCCTTTGCCATACAGAAACTTTTTAGTTTGATGTAGTCCCATGAGTTCATTTTTGCTTTTGTTTCCCTTGCTCAAGGAGATGCGTTCAGGAAGAAGTCGCTCATGCTTACATTCAGGAGATTTTTGCCTATGTGTTCTTCTAAGAGTTTTATGGTTTCATGACTTACATTCAGGTCATTGATCCATTTCGAGTTTACTTTTTTGTATGGGGTTAAACAATAATCCAGTTTCATTCTCTTGCATGTAGCTGTCCAGTTTTGCAAACATCAGTTGTTGAAGAGGCTGTCATTTCCCCATTGTTTGTCCATGGCTCCTTTATCATATATTAATTGACCATATATGGTTGGGTTTATATCAGGGCTCACTAGTCTGTTCCATTGGTCTATGGGTCTGTTCTTGTGCCAGTACCAAATTGTCTTGAGTACTGTGGCTTTGTAGTAGAGCTTGAAGTTGGGGAGCATAATCCCCCCAGCTTTATTCTTCCTTCTCAGGATTGCTTTGGCTATTCGGCATCTTTTGTGGTTTCATATGAATTTTAGAATGATTTTCACTAGTTTGTTGAAGAATGCTGTTGGTATTTTGATAGGAATTGTATTGAATCTATAGATTGCTTTATGCAGGATGGCCATTATGACAATATTAATTCTTCCTATCCATGAGCATAGGATGTGTTTCCATTTATTGGTATCTTCTTTAATTTCTCTCATGAGTGTCTTGTAGTTTTCAGAGTATAAGCCTTTCACCTCCTTTGTTAGGTTTATTCCTAGGTATTTTATTCTTTTTGAATTAACTGTGAATGGAATGGTTTTCCTGATTTCTCTCTCTCCTAGTTCATTGTTAATGTATAGGTTTGCCTCAGATTTCTGGGTATTAATTTTGTATCTTGCAACTTTGCTGAATTCAGATATTAGATCTAGTAGTTTTGGAGTGGATTCTTTAGGGTTTTTTATGTACAATATCATGTCATCTGCAAACAGGGACAGTTTAAGTTCTTCCTTGCCAATATGGATGCCTTTTATTTCTTTGTGTTGTCTGATTGCTGTGGCTAGGACCTCCAGTACTATGTTGAATAATAGTGGGGAGAGTGGGCATCCCTGTCTTGTTCCTGATCTTAGATGACAAGCTTTCAGCTTTTCACTGTTAAGTATGATGTTGGCTGTGGGTTTGTCATATATGGCCTTTATTATGTTGAGGTACTTGCCCTCTATACCCATTTTGTTGAGAGTTTTTATCCTGAATGGATGTTGAATTTTGTCAGATGCTTTTTCAGCATCTATGGAGATGATCATGTGGTTTTTGTTCTTCTTTTTGTTGATGTGGTAGATGATGTTGATGGATTTTCGAATGTTGTTCCATCCTTGCATCCCTGGAATAAATCCTACTTGATCATGATGGATGATATTTTTGAATTTGATTTGCTAATATTTTGTTGAGTATTTTTGCATCTATGTTCATCAGGGATATTGGTCTGTAATTTTCTTTTTTTGTTGTGTCTTTGCCTGGTTTTGGTATTAGAGTGATGCTGCTCTCATAGAATGAGTTTGGAAATATTCCCGCTTCTTCTACTCTTGGGAAAACTTTAAGGAGGTTGGGTATTAGGTCTTCACTAAATGTGTGATAAAATTCAGCAGTGAAGCCATCCGGTTCAGGAATTTTGTTCTTAGGTATGTTTTTGATTACCAGTTCAATTTCGTTGCTGGTAATTGGTCTGTGGAAATTTTCTATTTCTTCCTATGTCAGCCTTGGAAATTGTATTTTTCTAGAAAGTTGTCCATTTCTTCTAGGTTATCCAGTTTGTTACCATAAAATTTTTCTTAGTATTCTCTAATAATTCTTTGTATTTATGTGGTGCCCGTAGTGATTTTTCCTTTCTCATTTCTGATTCAGTTTATGCGAGTAGACTCTCTTTTTTTCTTGATAAGTTTGGCTAGGGGTTTATCTATTTTGTTTATTTTCTTGAAGAACCAGCTCCTGCTTTCAATGATTCTTTCTATTGTTTTATTCTTCCAATTTTCTTTATTTCTGCGTTAATCTTTATTATGTCCCTCCTTCTACCGACTTTGGGCCTCATTTGTTCTTCTTTTTCTAGTTTGTTTAATTGTGAGTTTAGACTGCTCATATGGGATTGTTCTTTTTTCCTGAGGTAGGCCTGTATTGCAATATAATTTCCTCTTAACACGGCCTTCGCTGCGTCCCACAGATTTTGCAGTGTTGAATTATTGTTGTCATTTGTCTGCATTTATTGCTTGATCCCTGTTTTTATTTGATCATTGATCCATTGGTTATTTAGGAGCATGTTGTGAAGCCTCCATGTGTTTGTGGGATTTTTCATTTTCTTTGCATAATTTATTTCTAGTTTCATACCTTTGTGGTTTGAGAAACTGGTTGGTACAATTTCAATCTTTCTGAATTTACCAAGGCTCTTTTTGTGGCCTAGTATATGATCTATTCTTGAAAATGTTCCATGTCCACTTGAGAAGAATGTGTATTCTGCTGCTTTTGGGTGTAGAGTTCTGTAGATGTCTGTTAGGTCCATCTGTTCTATTGTGTTGTTCAGTGCCTCTGTGTCCTTAACTTATTTTCTGTCTGGTTGATCTGTCGTTCACAGTGAGTGGAGTGTTGAAGTGTCCTAGAATGAATGCATTGCATTCTATTTCTCCTTTTAATTCTGTTAGTATTTGTTTCACATATGTAGGTGCTCCTATGTTAGGTGCATAGATATTTATAATGATTATATCTTCTTGTTGGATTGACCCTTTTATCATTATGTAATGTCCTTCTTTGTCTCATGTGACTTTCTTTGTTTTGAAGTCTATTTTGACTGATACAAGTACTGCAACACCTGCTTTTCTCTCCCTATTAGTTGCATGAAATATCTTTTTCCATCCCTTAACTGTTAGTCTGTGTATGTCTCTGGGTTTAAAGTGAGTCTGTTGTAGGCAGCAAAAAGATGGGTCTTTTTTAACCCATTCAGTGACTGTATGTCTTTTGATTGGTGCATTCGGTCCATTTACATTTAGGGTGATTATCGATAGGTATGTACTTATTGCCATTTCAGGGTTTAGATTCATGGTTACCAAAGGTTCAAGATTAACATCCTTTGTGTCTAAGAGTCTAGCTTAACTCACTTAATATGCTATTACAAACACAGTCTAAAGGTTCTTTTTTTTCCCCTTCCTCCTTTTTTTTCCTCCTCCATTCTTTATATATTAGGTATCATATTCTGTATGCTTTGTCTATCCCTTGATTGACTTTGGAGATAGTTATTTTAATTTTTGCATTTGCTTAGTAATTAGCTGTTCTACTTTCTTTACTGTGGTTTTATTACCTCTGGTGACAGCTATTAAACCTTAGGAACACTTCCATCTATAGCAGTCACTCCAGAATACACTGTAGAGATGGTTTGTGGGAGGTAAATTCTCTCATCTTTTGCTTATCTGGAAATTGTTTAATCCCTCCTTCAAATTTAAATGATAATGTTGCCAGATAAAGTATTCTTGGTTCAAGGCCCTTCTGCTTCATTGCATTAAATACATCATGCCACTCCCTTCTGGCCTGTAAGGTTTCTGTTGAGAAGTCTGGTGATAGCCTGATTGGCTTTCCTTTGTATGTGATCTTATTTCTCTCTCTGGCTGCTTTTAATAGTCTGTCCTTATCCTTGATCTTTGCCATGTTAATTAGTATATGTCTTGATGTTGTCGTCCTTGGGTCCCTTGTGTTGGGAGATCTGTGCATCTCCATGTCCTTAGAGACTATCTCCTCCCCCAGATTGGGGATGTTCTCAGCAATTACCTCCTCAAAGACACTTTCTATCCTTTTTTCTCTCTCTTCTTCTTCTGGTACCCATATAATGCGAATATTGTTCTATTTGGATTGATCACACAGTTCTCTCAATATTCTTTCATTCTTAGAGATCCTTTTTTCTCTCTGTGCCTCTGCTTCTTTGTATTCCTCTTCTCCAGTTTCTATTTCATTTATCATCTCCTCCACTGTATCCAATCTGCTTTTAATACCGTCCGTTGTGCTCTTCCACGATTGGATCTCCCACTGGAATTCATTCCTGAGTTCTTTAATATCTTTCTGTATCTCCATGAGCATGTTAATGATTTTCATTTTGAACTTCCTTTCAGGTAGAGTCATGAGGTTGATGTTATTTAAATCTTTCTCAGTAGTTGTATTAATAATTTTACTCTGAACCAGATTCCTTTGGCATTTCATATTTGTATATGGCGCCCTCTAGTGCCCAGAAGCTCTACTCCCTGGAGCTGCTCAGACCCCTGAAGCAATGTCCAGGGTCCCAGGGGAGTGGTATTTGTGCCTTAGGGGCAGAAAGAGCTGTTTCCTGCTGCCCGGCTGCTATGCCTGACTCCACTGCCTGAACCAGTGGGCGAGCACACAGGTATAAGCCTCTATGCTTTGCGTTTGTAGTTGCTGTAGACAAATCTTCCCTCTGGCTGGCCTAAGGCCAGGGTAGGTTTTGCTGGTTTGTGAGCAGGTGGGGCTGGCCGGGAGAAAGGCGTAGTAGGCTGCGTATCACAGAGGGGGTCCTTGGAGCTCTGTAGCCAGCCAGAGAGCTGCAGCAGTTGAAGATCGTCTAAGGAGGAAGATTTCTTTTTCCTCCTTAAATATGAGAGTCTGTATGGCAACGCTCCCAACCTGCTGGGCAGAGTGCACCCGGACAATTTTGTCTACCTGTCCTTTCTCCTGAGCACTAAGCTCTGTGCTATCCTTGCCCGTGTAGCAGCCCTCTTGCTAAGGGCTTCCTTGTTAGGAAGTCTCTCAGACTGCCCACCTTTCTTTTGTCCCAGAGCAGCTGGATGTGGATTCCTGCTTTTCACAAGTGTCTGGAATCTCAGTCTCTGCAGGAATTCTGCCTCTGTTAGCTTTCCAACCCCATAATCATGAGAGTACCATGCAAGCACCATGGAATGTAGGTTTGTGCTCCCAGAGCAGATCTCTGGAGTCAGGTATTCAGCAGTCCCAGGCCTCCACTCCCTCCCTGCTCTGTTTCTCTTTCTCCTGCCAGTGAGCTGGGATGGGGAAAGGGCTTGGGTCCCCCCAGAGTACAGCTTTGGTACGTTACCCTGTTCTGTGAAGTCTGCTCTTTTCTCCAGGTGTATACAGTTTGGCGCAGTCCTCTTTCCTGTTGCTCTTTCAGGATTAGTTGTATTAATTATATTTTCATATTATATGCAGTTTTAGGAGGAAGCCTGTGCCTCACCTCTCACGCTGCCATCTTTAATCTCTATTGACTTTTAAAGCCAAATCTCTTTTTTAAAGGTACTTGCTGTGGAGATTAAGATGTGTATCTTTAATGTAGTCTCTCATCACATAATATAATAATCCCTCCCCTTTGTTTGCTTGGTGTGTAATAGAACAGTGGAGAGTGGGGTAATTGGTATTCACCCTGGGAAAAAGGCATGCACTGCTCTGTTGGCATTGGGGCTTTGCCAGTCTGCTCTGGAGTTGAGCTGGGTGAAGGCTTTTTCGTAGCTCACCACCAGCTTCTGCCATTCCGAGGTGGGGAAGGTCTTGGGGTCTGAGTGCAGGAGAGGCCCTAACATTCTCTGTGGCCCCTGCCCGCTGCCCGCTTTCCTCCTATAGGCTGTGTCTTTCCATGTTAGCCTGGCCGCTGGGTTGGTGGGCTGAAGGGAGCTCTCTGATCCCCTGCCCACTGTGCCTCTGGCTTTCTGCACTCTGGGAGCTCCTCTGCAGCCTGGACTGCTGTAGGCCAGAGCCTTGTGCCCAGTGAAGGTCCCTGATGCCTCGGAGGGATTTTGTTTTGCTCCTGGCCTCTGATGGCCCTGGTCTTGGAGGAAGGGGTCCCTCCCGTTTCCCTCCCCCAGGCTGGGCCGGCCTCTGCTCTGTGCTTGGAGGAAGCTGTTGCTCCTCATGGCACCTCTGAGCTGTCCTGTGTGCCCAGAAAGGGAGCAGCTGCTCGCCCCTGGGGAAGGTCCTGAGTGCCTGGGGGCGGGTCCTCTCAGCTCTCCTGCTGGGCCTGCAGCACACCTCACGCTCTGCAGATGCCTCTGGGAAGGGTGAGTGTGTGTAGGCTGGCTTGGTGACTTCCGTGCTGGGAGTGGGCTGAGGCCTACTTGGGTGGGCTGAGGGGTGGCCTGCCCAGCTCAGCACAGCTTGTGTCTGTGTAGGAAGGTCCATCCACCCAATTGTTGGTGTCAGTGAGGGAGTGTGCTTTCTAAGAACCGTGTCATGTCCTTTAGCATGGTGTGTTCGGTGGTGAAGATAGCATTTTAGCCTTTATCTTTTCTCTCTGTTTTGTTTTCACCTTATGCAGAAACTAGGTGGACAAAAGGGGGCCTCCTGATTGGGAACCTCCTAAGAAATCTCAGCATTATATTATCGAAAGAACAATAACATTATTCATATGAATGCAATTCAAAGGCTGACTGGTTTTTATTTATTTAAGTGTCAGAATCGATTCTGAAAGTACAGTGTCACCCTGCGGCAGGCCATACCTATACTTCTTCCTCTGTATTGTTTTTTTTCTTTCCGATTTGGAATAAAAGATGTACTTCTTTCTCTTCTTTTCTTTCCTATATAGAATACCATAACTGACTTAACACAAGCATGGTTGTCTAAGATTATTACTTAGAAGAAATAAGAATAGATAAACTGTGAAATTGCGAAGTTCTGCATCTCATGTCAGTGTCAACTCTTGAAGTGGCAAATTGCCTGTGAGTTTTTTATGACCAGAAGTTTTGGTGATCATATTTTCTGCTTCTATAAGGAAAGTATAGTTAGGTGGCAGCTAGACTTTCATTAAAAATGTTCTGTTTGCATGATTTCTTTAATTTCTGGGATAGAAAAAATAACTCTCAAGGGCGTTAGGGGCTCTAGTTTGAAATAATCATTGAATGTTCTGATCAAAATTGAACAAGATACGGTGATGCTACAGGCCGAGTGTTTGGGTCCCTCCTTCACACTCCGCCAACGTGACTGTATTCGGAGACACAGTCTTTGCGATGTAATTAGGCATCTTTCAGTTCATGAGGATGGGGCCCTCGTGGTGGGACTAGTGCCCTTGCAAGAAGAGGAAGAGACGTGAGAGCTCTTTCTCTCTGTCCCTGTGCACTGGCGCTCGGCCCTGTCGAGGGCCCTGTGACATGGGCATCTGCAGACCAGGAAGTGGGCTTTGCCAGGGCCTGGATCTGCTGGCATCTTCATCTTGGGCTTTTCAGCTTCCAGAATGGTGAGAGAGAAATGTTTATTGTTTAAAACTGCTGGTCTGGTATTTTGTTTCGGCAGCTGGACCAGACGAAGGCAATTGATTTTTAGTAAAATAAATTAGGGAATCAACACTTCCCTCTGTCCAACCATATACTCATGAGACTGTTCAGATTTATCACAAGCTTCCTTCCACGCTGGCATGTGGAACCGAGGCCAGCAGCCCCCAGAGCCTTTAGCTCCTTCATGTGTATCATCCTGACACCGGTTCCCATGGTCAGGCCTCATCCAGGGGGACAGGAAGACTCAGTCACCGCAGGCCTGAACCCCAACACTGTTCCTCTCTGACCTTAGGCACATTTCACTTCCCCAAGCTCATTAAATATTTTTGCTATGAAGTAACTTCAAACATAAAGGTAACAAAGAATACCAAAATGAGTCTCCATAAATCAGTCATCCAGTTTAGTGGTTATCAAGATTTTCACGCATTTACTTCATCTCTTGCTTTTTCTGTTTGCTGAGTTCTAAGAATTGTAAGAAAATCCCAGAGATGTCATTTCATTTCACACCTTCGTTCTTTAGTATCCACTGCTAAAAAAGGGGCTTTTAAAAATAAAACCACAATGTTAATATTTTACTTAAAAATGAATGATTTCAGCAGCATTTAACACCAATCCACAGTCAGGCTTCCCGATTGTCCCTGAGTTGATGTTTATAATCTTCAAAAGGGGGATAATAATTCTTGTCCCCACTTTTTGGGCAGGAATTGTGTGCAATGGTATTCCATACCTATTTTGGATAAAGAAAAATATTAAAGTTCCGCCATACAGCAGAAGTCTTGCCTTAAACATTGTAGAGTCTGAAGAGCCTGGTACAATGTGTGGCACATGTTACTCAGTACATGTGACCGGGGGTGATGACTGCAGCCGTTTGCCTTGTTTGTGCTGACACAGGGCTGGTCTCCACTGAAAATGAAATGGAGTGCATTTCATTTATTGCAAGGGAATCCTGTGCTTACCCCGTTCTTTGTCGTCCCCCAGCATTTCTCCATTCCTCCCCTGGACAGGGAGCCTTCATTTCCTGCCCAGCAATCTCATATTCACCCTCTGTTCTCAATAGTGACCGTTCTCACAGTCTCTGAAGTGTCCTATTTTACACAGAAGGACACACATTTAAGACATGTGCAAAGTAGTTGGCAGTCAATGTACTGCAGAGCCAGTACCGTTTTCCTCAACCACAGCCATGTCGTCTTCCCCTTTGCCGTTTTCCATCCAGATCCCCTGGGCTGCCTGTGCCAGTCAGCCCTCTAGGTGTACACACACATTGTCAGCTTAGCCAGTGCCCTCTGGCACCTGTCTTGGGCAGCCACTCCGTCACATTTTGTCGTTTATATGATTTTTTATAATGATGTGTTATTACTCATCCTGTGCTGATATTCTTGTTGTTCTTTCCTTATAACGTAGCAGAACCTCCAAGTTTTGTTTTCAGAGTCCTGTGGCCCTTGACAAAGACCAGATGTTGCTGCTTCTATAAGCCGCCTTTGGCAAAATTAGGCGTTCCATGCACTCTTCTCCCAGGCTTTGATCCTGCCTCTGCTAAGTCACTATGACAAATTACAATGTTATATTTTGACATCGTGTTTTCTTTCAACTTGGGACCCCAGAAGTAGAGGCTGTAGTGTTTCTGTGTGACTGGTGGACAGCGCTCCAGACACGTAGACGTTTGATGAAAGCTGAGTGGATGCACGCATGAACAAACAAATTCAGGGCAGGTTAAGGAAAGAGAAGGAAACATAACTTGATAAGTGAAGAAGTGAGATAAGTAGTAGTGGTGGTGGAGGCCGCCCTCTTGCTGCAGTGCTTGCTTGTGGAAGTAGGGAAGCCTGGGGGATTACACTCCACAGTCGAGGGTTTCCTGCAGAAAGAATGATCCCGGTGAGGGTCACAGCGCGGACAGGGGGCACCCAGAGCCATTTTGCAGTTCCCACTGGTTGAAGGTAAACTAGGAGAGTGGAGGGCCTGGGCCAACTGTTCTGGATGGCTTCTGCGGGATCCAGTGGCTGTCACCCTGCACTGCGTGGACAGAATGTGCGCTTATTTTGTTACTAGACCCATGAATAGAGAATGAACTTTTTCCTACCTCTTTGAATGAAGGAGGCCAGCCAACCAGCACATAGTTCCTTAATACCCTCTGTCTCCTGAGCACTCTTGACAAATTAGGGGGAAAGACAAGGAAGATGACAAGACTTTCTCCCTTTAAGGAGCTTGTAGTCCAATCTTTATTTTTAGCTGCCAAACCTTAAATAAAATTTAAAGTATCAATTACAATCTCACTACTTACAAAATTTTGTAAGTTGAGCTGTCCTTTGTCAAGATTGAGAGAGTGAGAATCTAGTAGCAGTGGCCCACCTGGTCTCCAGATTCTGATCTCTGCACAACCTTTCCAACTAACAGGGCCAGGGCTTCTTGGAGAAATGGTTTGATTCTGGGCCTGGGGCTGGAAGCAAGCTAGGAAGACAACGAGCTATTGCTGAGTAATGGGGCCTCTCATCCACGGGGCACAGGGACCCACCGGAAGGCCAACAACGGACCAGTTTGAACATCAGAAGGAATGTGATGGCAACCAGTTGAAACACCACATATGTAAAAATCCATCAGTTCATAATGATATGAAATAATTTCCAGTTCACTTGTCATCATTGGAGGTAGTTCTCTACTCCAGTAAGTATAGAGAAAGACTCAACCATTTGTTAACCTTCCTGTTTGTGTCATCTGTATTTCTGGGTAACCAAATGGTTGATAAGGAAGAAATCCTCCTTATAGACAAATTCTAGGTTGTAAGTACAGAGAAATGAGAGAATGAGAAATTACCATTTTGTAATCCTTGTTAAAATAATAGATGTGGGCAAAAATGTGTAGCAGATGCTCAGATCCAGTTGAAGAAAGGTCGGTGGGAATTCTCTAATGGATGGACCACACCAACAATTCCACATAAGCCTCTGACCCTGGAAATACCGCTGAAGTGATAGTGAGGCAGCCAGGTGGTGGGAAAGCTGAGGAGCAGTCCTCATTCACGTGCCCTGCAGCAGCTCCGGAAGGCGTAGTTCCCAGGCTGTGAGTGTGAAGACAGAAGTAAAGCCAGGACAGTTTGCCGGTGGTCATCTTCTGAGTGGAGGATGGCTCCACATCTCCTCTGCCCCTGAAGCAGGTGGCTGTCCCTCTTCCCCTCAGCAGACTCATATTTCATTGGAGGGAGGGCAGGGCACAAAGACAGCGTGTCTGGCCACAGTCAGCAGGCACAGCTGGAGAGCAGAGCCCTGCTCCAGTGAAGGCGAGTGAGTGAGTAGTGGCACACTCATGCCTTCACCCGGCTTCCACAGAGCTCTGAGAATGTGCACAGGCTCACTTTCCACGGGAAGTTCTTCCGTGGAAACCTGACCAGGTCATGAGCGAAGGCCCAGAGCACGAACACGGCAGGTTTCCGCAGAGTGGGTGCAGCGGAGCCCCATGCAGCAGAGCCCGCAGCCACCCTGTCTCCCCTGGGACGGGGTGTGTGTGAGCGTCTCTCTAGAAAGCCATGTGTAGCCCAGCCAAGTACCTGGTGCTCCTCCTTCTGGACGACTTTACTGGTGGCCTTCGGCATGACACTCACTGCTGCCCTCTTCGTCTTTAGTCGTGTTTCCTGAGAAGGCCCGATTCCACCTGAGAAGATACTCAAGCCTTGAGTGCTCTACCTGACATTAGGCAAGTTAGGTCATTATCAACAGGAGCCCTTTGGGAGATTCATCATCTATGAATTGAAGATGATTTGATTATGTAAAGAAATTTGTTCATGCTGCAGATTGACACCGTTGTGCTGTACCCCAGACTAAGTCTGGTTGCTCTTCTGTCTTCCCGCTCCCTAAAGGATGCTTAGAACCAAATTCCAGGGTCAGCAGTTTGCCAAGTGACACACGAGCCTGAGGTCAGTGAAGACCTGGCCTGGATGTCTGTGATTTGCGGTCACCAGCCTCGGCAGGGGCGCCTGGACTTCGGTGGGGGCCCTTTACTCTGTTGTCTTTCTTGCATGTCCTCCAAGCGCTTGGCCGTGCCCCCGTTTAGCTTCTTTCCCACAGGGCCCAGCTCCAGCCCATTAGGGCGGGTCCCAAGTCGTCTCAGACAAGCTTGTTCAAACTTTCTTTCTGACAGAACACTTTTCTTTTCTGGGCCTACCCTGTACAGCCCATTCCTCTCAGTGCTTCCAAAACGTCTCCTCTTATGATGTCCAGCCACATCAGGCTGCCCTCTCTAAATTTCTGCAGCCTCTGTGTGGTAGATTGTCTGCAAAGGTGGTGGCTCACAGGTGCCCTCAAGCCTGCCTGGGATGCTGCTCCTCCCACCAAAAGCTATGGCCTGTTTACCTTCCCCTAGGAACCCAAGCGTGTCTGGCGACTTGCTTAGATTAATACAACTCAGTACAAGTAATGCTGTGATAATCTGCGATTAGACCTCAGGACACCCGGCACCTCCCCTTTCAGGGTCCTAGAGCCCTGAGAAACCACATAAAGAAGTCTGACTGCCCTGCTGGGGAAAGGAGCTCGGCTGGGACCTAGCCCATCTAGCTGTGAGATCAGCTGGATCCATTACCCCATTCAAGCTGCCCCAACAGATACATGTAGGACTGAGACAAGCCTTCTTTGCTGAGCCCTGTCCACATTGCAGTCATGAGCAAATAAATGGCTATCATTGTTTTAGGCTGTTTGGAATCAGCTCCCCCTTTGGTCCGAATCCTGGCTCTGCTTACTTGGAGAGAGTGTTCTCTGGGGCCAGGTTTTGTGCTAAGTAGCTTCCACGTGTTATCACATTATTGTCTCATGGAGAGGGTACTGTGATGGTTCCCATCCCACAGGGAGTTAAGTGATTGCCAAGGTCCACAACTAATAAGTGATGAAGCTGGATCATCCCGCAAACCTGAAGTTCAGAGTCCAGATTTCCAGCAATTATTCACTTCTTACGTGAGCCATATGACCATGAGCAAGTATTTAGCTTCCCTAGCCACCTCCGCCTCAACTGTGAAGTGCAGAGAAATGAATGGTTCTGGTTGCGGTTGGTAGTTCAGGGAGATTATATGAGGTGGATCGTGCATGGGTTGGATACTAAGTAATTGCTCAGGAAATACTGGTTCCCTTTTCCCTGGTGTGATGTACAAATAATCTCCTGTTCTCCTCCCAACAAACACTGTTGAAATCCTGAAACCTCAAGTTTTAACTTGTAAGTAACTGCAGGCTAATCCCCCAAAACGTGCTTAGACCATAATGCAACAGAAACTCTGTATATATTCATCAGAAAAAAGGTGTTAGCAGGAAATAATATTGATAATTAAACAAAATGAATGAAAGGGGATTTTTATTTATCTTAGCATAGGCTTGCAAGGGGCGGGTTTATGAGGAAGGGCCATGCTGGCCTTGACCTCAGGCACCAGAAAACCTCAAGCACTGCCTGCTGATCTGGGGCAAATGTTGCTGGCTGTCCTGAAACAGGGAGGGGAACTAGGCACAAATGTGAATTCCAGCCTCAAACTCCATCCTCTACCTCTTTCTGCCCCTTACAGAGTGGCTGGCAGGAGTTGCTCTAAGGAGCAGCTACAGCTTAGGCTGGCCACAAATGGTTCCCTTATACCTGCTTCTGCTCCCACGGGTGCCCCTCTCTGAGCGAGCGCATAGGCGTTCTGCATGATGCTCACCGGTGTTGGGCCTGAGGTATAAAAAAGGCAGTTTAAAGCTACATGAACTGTAGCACCACTGCACTGGCTGCTAAATTGCATCTTCACTAGACCTTATTATAGTTTTGTGTGTATTCATTGTGTATGTTCATTTGACTTATTTCATAATAACCTACCCCTAATTTTCTATATTTTTTGGCTAGTTTTAGAGAAGTATTTCACACTCAGTTGGTCCATTTATTGATAGATGAGTTTATCTTCTTTTTTGTTGGTTCTATACCATTATTTTCAGATGCATTCATAACCTTTCAACATCCTCATGATTTTAGTGTCTACTTAAAAAGTGACCACGGCTCAGTTGCCCACCAAATTTTCTGAATTTAGGTCCTGTTTGTCATCATTTTCAAGTTTACTAACAGTAGAATGGATAGACTGGTTGATTCATACACCGGAATAGTATACAACAATAAAAAATGAACAAGCTGTAACTGCGATCGACAACAGAGATGAATCTCACAAACATAACGTTGAATGGAAGGAAGTAAATATACAGAAGAATACATATGATAATGATTTAGTGAAGCATTCTTGTGTCGGAAAGCCATAAGAAACATGAGAAAGAGATTCCTATGAGTGTCATGGGATGGATGTGGGAACTTCTGGGGCACTGGCAGTGTTCTATTTTTTGACCTGAAGGTGGTTACACATTTGTTTGCTTTAGAGTATTTTGTGAAACCATAGATTTATGTGCTTCTGATAGTGTAAAGCATTGAAAAATAACTGCTGCATATAATGAATTGAGTAGGAATTTAGGCCTTCGAAATTCTATTTCATTTACCAATTGCAAGCTTCCTGATTTATCACTTTTATCATTTACCTCTGAGTTTTCCATTTAAGCTTAACTGAAATCCATCCAATGACCAGACAAATCTGAGAGTGGGGAGTTCAACATCTACAAGCTGCAGAGAGCTGCTAGTATTTGCTATACGGTAGAAGTTAAGCTAAGTGAGTGTATTTGTCAGGGTTCACCAAACAAACAGAACCTATTAGATGAGTATGCACATAGAAAGAGATTTATTGTAGGGAATTGCTCACGTGACCATGGAGGTTAGCAATTCCCAAATCTGCAGGGTGGGCTGGTAGCTGGAGACCACAAAGAGCTGATGCTCCTGTGTAAGTCTGCAGGGTGCCTGTTGTAGAACCAGGAAGAACCAAAGTTGCAGGTAAATTTTGAAGGCAGTTTGCTGGAGAATTCTCTCTCTGGGAAGTCCAGTCCTTTTGTTCTATTCTGGCTTTCAACGGGTTGGACTTGGACGAGGCCCACCACAACAGGGGGTACAGACTGCTTTACTCAAAGTCCACCAATGCAAATGTTAATCTCATCTCAAGAAACCCTCACAGAAAGACCCAGAATAAGGTTTGACAAGTATCGGGGCACTGTGGCCCAGACAAGCTGACGTATAAAATGATCCATCACAGTGGGATTCACATCCTACCTGGTCTGTCCCTCACACAGCCCCATGAGGTGGTTATTTCTAACTCCATTTTGTACAGAGTGTTTAAGTTCTGAGGTTGTGCAGCTGGTAAGCAGCAGAGGCGGGAGATAAATCGAAGTCAGTGTGACATCGAATAGTAGTGATGAGCAGCATTTTTTTCTTTTTGCATGAGAAGCAATCCAAGAAAAAGTTAAAAGTTTATAGGCTACATTGTTTCATCCCAAAACAAAATAACTTGATTGAATCTCATGGGGAAAAATGTATTTTAAAATACAATTATCCAACTTATTGATGGGAAATTGCCTCTACTTTTAGTCACTAAAATGTCGTATCTAGGCATACTCGAGAAGAAGCAGCTTTTTCCCCAATGGGAGAAGTGAAGTGAGCTATGTATGGTACATTCCTGCATTCTGGTACATATCAGAAAGGTAATGGAGGACAAGCAGGCTGAATTTTAGGTGGAAGAGGATACAGCTGGGCAGACATGCTGGGGGATACTTCAGGGCTCTTTCCAAGGCTGCAGTGGCCGATCCTCTGGCTTTTTGTCATGTCGTCTCACTTCAGACTCCAGGCCTGCATTTCCCTAGAGGTAGAGCCTTATTAGCACAGCACTTGACTTTATCAGCCGCGGCCTGAATGTTCGTTGGAAGCTGCAAATACAAGGAGCTAAGAAAGATGGCAAGAAGAGGTGAAAGAGGAGGCAGGGGTTAGGGGCACAGTGGGCAAAGTAGGTAGAGGAGAGAAGAGACAGGAAAGGTGTTTTCAGAGAAAAATGGAAAAGAGGGCAGGGAGAAAGAAGCTAGTTAAGGATGTCTAAGCTTTGAGAAAGGGACTGTGATGGAATTAAGGGCCAAAGTGGTGACAATCGGATTGAGGGAGGCAATCAGGATGATGGAAGCAAGATGGACCAGGGCAGGCATGATTCCCTGGGGAAGGGAGAAAGATGGCACCCGCAGAGGCAGGCTGGCAGTGTGGGGGCCACAGGAGGAGCGGAGAAGGGTGGTGGGGGCAGCAGTGGGGGCTGTCTCGGAGCCATTACTAATGCAACGAGCAGCCATCCTGATGTGTGTATGAATGGCTCTGGTTCTTTACAGGTTGCATGCCAGAAGAGAGAGAGTGGGCTTTGGAGTGAGTTCCAAAAAAATCATTGAAAATTCGACTTAATGTGACTGCAATACCATACTGATACTAATGCCAATTTGTATTTATGTGGTGTTGTATTATGCAATGTTGGTAAAAAGGGAATATTATTTATCCTTGTTCATAAATTTGCAGGAGAATTCAGTATGATAATAAACGTGAAGTTCCAGGCAGAGATGGCTCCTTTCTTTCTTTCTGTCTCATCTTGAGGGTTTATAGCTTTGCCACCTTTCACAGGGTTAGTCACTGTTTCCCACCTGTAATTTTCTCTCTTGGGTGAGACGGAAGCCCCTGAAGGGCAGGGAACCAGGCATGGAGAGGAGGCAGAAGGGGAGCATGGGGGATTCAGACTGGGGGTGAAATCACGGCGCTCCAGCTCGCTGTGACCTTGGCTAGGTTATTTACCTCTTGGAGCTCTGTTGCTTTCTCACCCGTACGATGCATTTATAATGCCTGTCCTATTGGGTCGTTGTGCACATCAGGAGATACGGATGCTCAATGCCTGTCCAAGTTGGCTCTATACAAATGTTTGTCCCCAGAGCTAAGCCTAGAGTAAGTGCTCAAGAAATAACTGTGGGATTGGATTCTGTGAAGCCCAGTCCTGGATGAGTTGGATTTCTAGTGCTCACCAGCTCTAGTTGAAAACCCACCTTGGGCTCTATAACCCCAAGGGTGATGAGAGGAACCCCGACAGCGGAGCACGGGCACACAGGAACCACAGCACAAGGCACACAGCCTCCAATCCCAATCTTCTGCTCTGGCATGAGGTCTGCATGGTCCCTGAGCAGTCCATGGAGAAGGAGCTTGTCCACAGGGCACAGCAGGCCTGCAATCAGCCTGCACACTCTGTGGAGCCACGCAGACTCTTCCTTCATCCTCTCTTCCTCTGACTGTGAAATGCCAAGAACTGGTGGAAAATTAAAACTCACTTTGTCAGATTCCTAGAGATGAAAGGGAGTCGGGAATGGATGTTTAACACTAATTAGCACTCACCAGGCACTGGGGACCACAGCACTTAGCCCCAGTCCTCTAATCCCAGGCCTTGGCAGACGCACATTTCTTGGCAGTGGCAGGCCAGGAGAGTCCCACCTTTCAAGGAGGGAGGTTGCCCCTTGGAGGGGCTCTGGGCTGGTCTGCTCTTGTCTTACTTATGGCCTCTGTGCAGGCAGGACTCTCCTCTCCTCGACATAAAGGTTTCTAACCAGGGATGCACTCGGCTACCTTCAACTACACCCTATCTCAGTTCTGACACGAGTGGATCATCTTGAATGGGGACAAGCCCTCCTCCACACAGCCTCCCTAACCCTCCAATTCTGGCTCATCAGCCTCTCCCCTGACCTCTAGGTTCCTTGGTGGTGCCCAGTGTAGGATATGGTTATGCACACGTGCTGTTTCTTCCACCCAAGTGGCTCTGGGCTTCCCAGTTAGTGAGTAAGCCCGTGGGTCTTTTAATTCTCTTCCATCTCTGCCTGATTTATGGCCATTAGCCCAGTCCCAGGCACTGTTCTCTGGGTCCTGGGTCCCTGCAACTGACTTCTAGATGGTTTGCTGCACCGGTGCCTGCCCCAGCACAGTCCATTCGCCAGGCCAGAGGCTTTCTTGAAAAAGCAGGAAAGGTGCTTTCAAGTCTCATCCGCACAGGCCCCCACCCCCAAAGCCTTCACTGGCTTTGCATTGTCATTAGCTCAGTTCACAGCTTTCTGTGGTCTCATGATAACCAAGTAGGCAGAGCAGCAGTTAACCGGTTAGTGCCAGTCTTCCCAGGTACATCATAAGACCTGCAAGGGCAAACCATGGCTGACTCAGGTACCCTCCGTGTCCAGGGCCTGGCATGTTGCTTGGCACATTGATACGTTTTTGTTGAATGAGTGAGTAAGTGATTGAAGGAAGGCCTCTGTGCAGTTTTGAGATTTTCATCAAGCAGTGTCACATTCCGTGACTCTCCCAGGTCGAATGTCTGGAGTTAGACTGTTAGCAAGAAGATTTGTGTGCACCTGGCTCACTAAGGAAAGGCCCCCTGGGAAACTGGTAAGGAAGCTGTGGGGAGCTAAGGGTGGTGAATAAAAAATACATTTTGTCTTTGCCCCTGGTTTTTGGCACAGTGCTCCTAAAATTCTTCAGATTTCCTAAGTGATAGCCATGCCTTTTGTTATTCATAAAGAACCCCCTGCAAACACATGTGAGTTTATGGTAATGAGGTGACTCTCGAATAGCCCCTGGGTAGCTGTCAGGATGGAGGCTGGACACCAGAGGAGCCAACCACGTGATGAGAGGGGCGGACCTTTCAGCCCCACTCCCACCTCCAGGGGAGGAAGAGGGGTCAGAGATTGGGTTCAATTATGCATGGCCAAGGATTTAATCAATTAAGTCTGTGTAATGAAACTTTTATAAAAACGCCTGAACAATGAGGTTCAGGAGCTTCCTGGCTGGCAAACATATAGACGTACATACAGAGGGTGTTGTGCCTTTGTTGCACAGGGACAGAGGCTCCTGCTCTCCAGCCCCTTCATGTACCTGTTTATCTAGCTGCTCATTTGTATCCTTTCTAATATACAATAATCATAATTCTAGTGCTTTCTGAGTTCTTTGAGTCATTCTAGTGAATTATTGAACCTGGGGGAGAGGAGTTGTGAGGATCCCTGGATCTGCCATCTGCCAGGCAGAAATGGGGCTTACCTGGGGCCCACTCCTTGTGACGGGCATCTGAAGTGGGGGCAGTCTTGTAGGACTGAGCCCTTACCTTGTGAGATCTGCACAACTCCTCGTAGCTCCTGTCAGAATTGAATTGAATTGTTGGACACGCCAGAACATTGGAGAACTATTGATTGTTGTCAAAATGCAGCACCAAGTAGGTGTGCAGCCTTAGGCAAAGCCCAGGCTGCAGCCTGGCCCTACTGAAGGGGTGTCTCCCGGAGGTCCCCACCGAGGCTGGGAGTCTGCGGCTTTCACATGCTGGCACCCGTCAGTCATTGGTTAGGGGCTGCCACAGGCATTTTCAGGCTGTGCCTGCTGTAAGTGTGAGCAGAGCAGACTCGTGAGCCAAGGACCGTGCTCAGAGAGGGCCAGGGGTGTGGGCCCTTAGAGCCAGAGGCAGGCCGCAGAGGGGTGGTGGGCACGTGGTAAGAAGGGAGCACCAGCCTTGTGCGCCGCAGGCTCCTCACCCTGGGGACACTGTGAGAAGGGAGACGCTCTTCCAGCCCAGCGGGCCTTTGGGTCATCAGCCTCCTTAACACCAACTGAGCCATCACTTTGTGCCCTTCCCAGGGGGCGATGTAGACACAGGAGGTCTCTGCGCCCTTGGAGTCAGTTTCCCCACCTTGGGGCGATGGCCCTTTGATGTTTCATCATCAGACAGGTAACACCTTGCAAGAATTTTGTTAGCTTTTTTTTTTAAGTTTAAAATCTTATTTTCAACTGAGGCAATAGTGGCATATAACATTATGTTAACTTCAGCTGTATAACATATTGATTTGATATTTGTATGTATGGTGAAATGATCACAATAAGTCTAGTTAACATCTGTCGCCATACACAGGCATGGTTTTTCTTCTTGTGATGAGTTTTAAATATCTATTCTCTTAGCAACTTTCAAATATGTAATACAGTATTGTTAATAGTCGACCCACTGTACGATACATTCCTGTAACTATTTTATAACTGGAAGTTTGTACTAGTATTTTATAACTAATAACAAAATGCAGAAGTATGGAAATAATTTTCTTTTAAAAAATAAATTACAGCACATTATCTCAAAATAATGCCTCTCTCCCTTACTTCTGTGCTGAAACTTTTTCTTGAGTCAGGGAGAATGGGATCAATGGATCTGAAATTCTTAAGTGTGGCTCATGGCCACATGCACAGCTGTATGCATGGCCGTGAACCCCATCTGAGAACTGCTTGGAGCTGTGGGGACACGCTGATCCTTTGTGAGCTCTGGCCTCTCTTCCCACCGGGCAAATGGAGAGTAGGGATCTCTCTGAGAACCATCGTGGGAAGGGTACTGGGTCTGTGGTCTGGGGTCAGGCGAGGGGTGGCAGTTGCTGGGGGGTTGCTGAGGACATTAACGTCTTGCTGAGCCAGCCATTCCCAGTCACAGGGCACGAGTCCAGTTGCTGACTGCTCTCAGTTTTCTGCTTTTGACAAATCATTAAAGCCAGGCTCTGCCCATGCTCCCTGCCACCTCGTTTTAATATTACTTGCAGCCAAAGCAAATTAGAAGAGCAAATCTGCTGTTCCTGAAACATGCTGTGCCTCACAGAGCCAACTGCAAGGGACTCTATTTGTGTGCAGGTTGCTTCTGTGACTGCTCTCTCCTGTGAGGGTGAATAGACAGGCGACTGCCTTTGGATAGAGGTGATGGGTGATGGGCACACAGCCAGGCCGTCACCACTGGGAAGCTAATAGATCCTGGACGAGTCAGCTGGATGTGCACTTTGGAGGGGAGAGAGAGGAAGAAAAGGCCTTTGTCCTTACTGGCAAGGGGCTGTTTGCCTGTGGCTGCACCCCCCCCCCCCCACCAGCATTGGTCCAATGCATGTCCCAAAGTCTCGTCCATCCTGCAACGTGTCAGGTCAAGGCCAGGGTGATCTGTCACTGTGGCAGCTCATCAGTGGCACCCCAAGGCAAGTGCCTGCTGTCAAATGGACCCTTTTTCCTCACCATCTTCTTGGAATATGTGGCAAGGATGTGTCTGGGGAACTTGAGCTGCCAAGGTTTGTTTTGGGTGTGTTGAATGGAAATTTATGCCACTTCTTGGTGGCAGTTCTGTGCTGGGTTGATTACCCAAGAGGCTGACAAAGCATTTATTTAGGGTAACAGCAAATCAGGGTTAAAAAAAAACAGGGAAGGGTTATTAAACTTTTGGTATTTGATACATCCCTCAGTGTGGAGAGTCTGAACATGGGCAGACTTCCTTTTGTATCCTTTTGGTTTAGATGTCTGTGTGGGGGGGAGCTGCAGCACATAATCTCTCCAAGGTCTAGGGCTTTAGTGATCTTAGATACTTTCTACCCCTTGGAAAGGTGGAGAATGGGCGGGGCTGGGGGGTGCATTAGTGTTTGTGTATGAATTTTACTCTCTGGGAGGTGAGGTAAGTTTGGGAGTTCTTTGCTTGGCAAAGCCAGCTTTAGAGAGAAATAGCCCAGAACATGGCCTCCATGTGGGTATGAATGGCCCTTCCTGGGACTGAGGATGCCCTGCCCAGTGCACACTTATGTGTGTGTTTCAGAACCACCTGCAGGGATTGTCAAAACTCAGATTACTGGGCCTCACCCCAGAAAGAGTGTCTGGAGGGAAACAGCCCTGATGGTAGGTAGATTTTGCCAAATTTCTGTGGTATAAATACTCCCACCATGGTCAGTTTCAAGATAGCAGCATGATGCCCCTGAACTTGGGAAAAGAAGTGCATAATCAGCTCACTCAGCACCCAAGGAGGGTTGGTTTACTGAGGGGAACAGCCCTGTACCCTGGGAAGTCTGCTGGAATGACTCATGGGGCCACCCACCACCAGCAGAATTCCTGAGGCCTCCCGCTAGAAGAATGAGGAGCAGAGCGCATAGGGGTAGAGTGGCTGGGAGGAAAGCCTGGGTGTTCCTAGAAGCAAGAGGATACTTACCCCTGGCCTGCCCTTCTTTTGTCTGCTGATCTGGGACACAAGGATTTGTTACATGTATTTTGTTTTCTAAAAAGTTATATGTTATACATCTTCCCTGTTTCATAAAATAAAGTTAACTTTTAAAAAGGTACAAAGAATAAAATAAAGACCATGTATTATTCCACTATGCAGAAATAAACACTATTAGCATTTTGGTGTATATTCTAGTTTTGTTTTAAATAACGGTCCCCCACCACACACAGATTTTATGGGATTGTCTTACATACACTGTTTTTAACTTAGTACTTTCCCAGAACAATGTCACAAGCATATTCTCATGTCATTAATAATTCTTCTGCAACATGATTCTTAATGGGTGAAGCATGTACCCTTATTTGGATGTACCATGATTTATTTTTTGAACCCTCTGTCCTTGGAAATACGCTTTGCGTCCAATGTTTTTCAATTACAAACATGCTGTGATGAGTAGCCTTCTATCCCTATATTGCCATTCCATGAGTATTTCTTGGAATTCAGTTTTCTAATAGGAAACACTGGTTCAAACAAAGGTGTGCCTATTTTAAAACCTTTGATCCATAGTGTCAAGTTGCCTTCCAGAGTGGTCATGCCTATTCAGACTCCCATCAGCAGCATTTAAGAGTGCCTGTTCCATCATTCTTTCACTAACACTGGGTTTTACAAATTTTTAAAGTTCTGAAATGTGTTGTTTTGTCTATTTGTTTATTTGCTTTTGTTTTTTCCATTATAGTGCAAGAATCACATCACGAGAACTGACTGTACGGGACAGGCAACCAGTGAAGTCACCACCCACTAAACTTTAGAGCTCCACTAATACGTCAATATTTGGCTGTCCAGGAGAGGATAAAAATGGCAGCAGTCAGATTCAGCTACGCCTTCTACCATCCATGCATCTTGATCGAATCAGGGAGAATGCGAGGGGCTGGGATCTTCTCAGGCGGAATCATTTCTCCCAATGAAAGAGTGACATTTGGTGATCACAATTTCTGAAAGGAATAAGAATGGGAACTAACAGGCAGGGGAGAAAGCAGACAAGCTAGTAACAAGCAAATGAAGACAAGAGGGATGAATCAGAAGTGATCCAAGAAGTAGCCCTGGGTTAAGTGAATCTGGCTCACGCAGGGATTTCCCAGTCATTTGTTTCAAGCCACTAATTTTTTCTGAGAGGTTCCCTTCAAGCTGTCTGGAAGGAATGAATAAATGGACAGCTTAGCCAAATGGCTGCTCCTGCAATGTTTCATGCATGGGTGTGCAGAGGCGTCATCACGCTTTGTTGATTCAGGATTTAAAGTGCGGTTAGCTCACCAAATTATAGCATTTTAGAGTTAGAGAGGATCTAGACAATACATTCTATCTGTTTATCATTTTACATATGAGGAAACTGAGGCTCAGAGAGGTGATAGGATTTCTCCGGAATTTACACATCAAATTATGGCAGGGCCAGGACTAGAACTCAGGTCTTCGACTTTTAGTCCAATACCATTTCTAATAACTTGTTGCCATATGTTTACTCTAGTATTTTCTAAGTTTACTTAGTGGAGAGTAACAGAAAGAAGTAATATGGGTAACAAGACTAACAAGGTAATAATTTCACCAATTATCTTCCCTAGGAGGACTATTACACGGGCGGGCACATAGGTATAGGAAGATCAGACAAATAGCTCTACCTGGGTGTGAGTGATCTGGGATGAATGATAAAGCCCATTGCCTCATCTGTCGTATGGGGTCAATCATAGTACCCACCTCACAGGTTATGCTGAGATAGCCGACAGCTTGGCACATAGTACTCAGCAGAGGTTAGCTACTATATTGTTGTTGTTACTATTATTATTATTCTCTGAGTGAGTACCAGTCACCTCTTGGGCTAAGTTGAAGCAGAAAGTTGTCTTGCAGGGGATATCCTTTATATGCAAATACTGAAAGTTGCAAAGGCACCAGTTGCCCTGGGAGAAGGAGTATATTCAGTAAGAGCTTTTGGCAATCCGTCCTAATGCCTCCCAGATGATGGCTGGGGAGCAGGTAGCGATTTTGCAGAAGAGGCAAGGGAATGAGGTAGGTGGAAAGGGGCAGAGTGCTTCCCACCCACCACCTGAACTTTGAGACTAGAGGGAAGGCTGAAAAATCAACCCCAATTCAGTTTTTCTGGCAGAGATTGTGCTGCAGAACCGAGGCTGAGCGCAGAGGAGTGTAAACAGTAAGAGTAGCACACTGGAGCGGAGCCCATGATTTGGGATCTGTGGTCTCTGTCAGTGCTGAGTAATACTGTTAGTTAACAATACTAATAGTTAGTAATACTATTAGCTGGGCACTGTTACAACATTGGCCAGTGGGTGCCCTGGGCAGGGCAGGAATGGTCACCGGCAGCTCCCCAGCTGGCAGTCATGGAAGCAGCAAGAGCACAGGTGTACCTCATTTTATCGTACTGTGCAGATAGGTTTTTTACAAATTGCAGTTTTATGGCCACCCTGCATGGAGCAAGTCTATTGGTGCCATTTTCCCAGACCGTTTTTTCACTTCATATCTCTATGTTATATTTCGGTAATTCTCAAAATATTTCTAACTTTTTCATTATTATTATATTTGTTATGGTGATCGGTGGTGATGACAACTCACTGAAAGCTCAGATAACGGTTAGTATTTTTTAGGAATAAAATATTTTTAAATTAAAGTATGTACACTGTGTTTTCCTTTACACATAATGCCGTTGCACACTTAACAGACTTCAGTAGAGTGTAAACATAACTTTTATGTGCATGGGGAAACCAAAACATTCATCTGACTTCCCTTATTGTGATACTTGCTTTATTGAGGTGGTCTGGAACTGAGCCTACGATATCTCCAACGTCTGCCTGTACTTGGTGGGGCACACCTGTCACTTCCCTGTGCCTGGAATTTGCAACCTGGACTGAGTCCTTCGGAATAAGGAAGCCCTGGGTAGTTCTGTGTAGAGAGAAAAGTCTCCAGAGGCATGTGCTGGATTTTCTGTTACTAGGGGCAGGGATGGCACATTTAATTACTTTGAGACACAGTACCCAAAGTTGGTCATACAGGTTATTCATCTATGTCCATGAAACATATATTTACAAACACATGCAGAGCAGTCCTAACTGAAGTTCTCAATAGTTCTGAATTAAATACGTTATACATAATTAAATTTGTTTTGATAACTTATTGAGGTGAAATTCACACAACATAAAATTAATCACTGTAGAGTAAAAAATCCAGGGCACTTAGTACATTCACAGTATTGCACAAATGTCACCTCTAGTTAGTTTCAAAACATTTCCACCACTCCAGGATAAAACCCCATATCCATTAAGCAGTTTCTCCCATTCTCCACTCTCCTCAGCGCCTGGCAACCACCAGTCTACTTCTGTCTCTATGGATTTTATCTATTCTGAATATTTCATGTAAATGTAATTTAGAAATGCCTTAATTTTTACTAAAGGGAACACAGCAATGAGGCAATAGCAGAGAGGGATATGGGGTCATACAACGAAAAGTTAAGCATGTGCTCTTTCCATTCTTTTGTTTAAACTTGAAACCTCTGCCCATTTCAGCATGGTTTGCAGGAATCTCTGCAAACATTTTTCTGCAGAGTTTTGTTTCACTAAAGATTCTTTTTTTTAATAAGTTTATTTTGATATCATTAATCTACAATTAAATGAGTAATATTATGGTGATTACACCACCCCCTTCATCAGGTTCCCCCCACCCCCAACCCCATTACAGTCACTGTCCATCAGCATAGTGAGATGCCATAGAGTCGCTACTTGTCCTCTCTGGGTTGTACAGCCCTCCCCGTGCCCCCCCAACATTACATCTGCTAATCGTAATGTCCCTTCTTCCCCCTTGCCCCTCCCTTCCCACCCATCCTCCCCAGTCCCTTTCCCTTTGGTAACTATTAGTCCGTTCTTGGGTTCTGTGACTCTCCTGCTGTTTTGTTCCTTCCGTTTTTTTTTTCCTTGGTTCTTATACTCCAGATATGAGTGAAATCATTTGGTACTTGTCTTTTTCAGCTTGGCTTATTTCACTGAGCATAATACCCTCTAGCTCCATCCATGTTGTTGCAAATGGTAGGATTTGTTTTCCTCTTATGGCTGAATAATATTCCATTGTGTATATGTACCACCTCTTCTTTATCTATTCATCTACTGATGGACACTTAGGTTGCTTCCATTTCTTGGCTATTGTAAATAGTGCTGCAATAAACATAGGGGTGCATCTGTCTTTTTCAAACTGGGCTGCTACATTCTTAGGGTAAATTCCTAGGAGTGGAATTCCTGGGTCAAATGGTATTTCTATTTTGAGTTTTTTGAGGAACCTCAATACTGCTTTCCACAATGGGTGAACTAATTTGCAGTCCCACCAGCAGTGTAGGAGGGTTCCCTTTTCTCCACATCCTCGCCAACATTTGTTGTTCTTTGCGTTTTGGATGTTGGCCATCCTCACTGGTGTGAGGTGATATCTCATTGTGGTTTTAATCTGCATTTCTCTGATGATTAGTGATGTGGAGCACCTTTTCATGTGCCTGTTGGCCATCTGAATTTCTTCTTTGGAGAAGTGTCTATTCATGTCCTCTGCCCATTTCTTCATTGGATTATTTGCTTTTTGTTTGTTAAGGTGCATGAGTTCTTTATATATTTTGGATGTCAACCCTTATCGGATACGTCATTTATGAATATATTCTCCCATACTGTAGGATGTCTTTTTGTTCTACTGATGGTGTCCTTTGCTGTACAGAAGCTTTTCAGCTTGATATAGTCCCACTTGTTCACTTTTGCTTTTGTTTCCCTTGCCCGGGGAGATATGTTCATGAAGAAGTCACACATGTTTATGTCCAAGAGCTTTTTGCCTATATTTTTTTCTAAGAGTTTTATGGTTTCATGACTTACATTCAGGTCTTTGATCCACCTTGAGTTTACCTTTGTGTATGGGGTTAGACAGTAGTCCAATTTCATTCTCTTACATGTAGCTGTCCAGTTTGTCCAACACCAGCTGCTGAAGAGGCCGTCATCCCCCCAATGTATATCCAAGGCTCCCTTATCAAATATTAATTGACTGTATGTGTTTAGGTTTATGTTTGAATTTTCTACTCTATTCCACTGATCAGTGGGTCTGTTTTTGTGCCAATACCAAATTGTCTTGATTACTGTGGCTTTGTAGTAGAGCTTGAAGTCAGGGAGCGTAATTCCCCATTTTATTCCTCCTTCTCAGGACTGCTTTGGCTATTCTGGGTCTTTTGTGGTGCCATATGAATTTTAGAATTATTTGTTCCAGTTCATTGAAGAAAGCTGTTGGTAGTTTGATAGGGATTGCGTTGAATCTGTAGATTGCTTTGGGTAGTACAGCCATTATGGCAATATTTATTCTTCCTAGCCAAGAGCATGGGATGCATTTCCATTTGTTAGTGTCCTCTTTAATTTCTCTTAGGAGTGTCTTGTAGTTTTCAGAGTACAGGTCTTTCACTTCCTTCGTTAGGTTTATTCCTAGGTATTTTATTCTTTTTGATGCAATTGTGAATGGAATTGTTTTTCTGATTTCTCTTTCTGTTAGTTCATCATTAGTGTACAGGAAAGCAACAGATTTCTGTGTGTTAATTTTGTATCCTGCAACTTTGCTGAATTCAGATATTAGTTCTAGTAGTTTTGGAGTGGAGTCTTTAGGGTTTTTATGTACAGTATCATGTCATCTGCAAATAGTGACAATTTGACTTCTTCTTTACCGATCTGGATGCCTTGTATGTGTTTGTTTTGTCTGATTGCCGTGGCTAGGACCTCCAGTACTATGCTGAATAACAGTGGAGAGAGTGGGCATCCCTGTCTTGTTTCCGATCTTAGATGAAAAGCTTTCAGCTTCTCGCCGTTAAGTATGATGTTAGCTGTGGGTTTGTCACATATGGCCTTTATGATGTTGAGGTACTTGCCGTCTATACCCATTTTGTTGAGAGTTTTAATCATGAATGGATGCTGAATTTTGTCAAATGCTTTTTCAGCATCTATGGAGATGATCATGTGGTTTTTGTTCTTCTTTTTGTTGATGTGGTGGATGATGTTGATGGATTTTCGAATGTTGTACCATCCTTGCATCCCTGGGATGAATCCCACTTGATCATGGTGTATGATCCTCTTGATGTATTTTTGAATTCGGTTTGCTAATATTTTGTTGAGTATTTTTGCATCTACGTTCATCAGGGATATTGGTCTGTAATTTTCTTTTTTGGTGAGGTCTTTGCCCGGTTTTGGTATTAGAGTGATGCTGGCTTCATAGAATGAGTTTGGAAGTATTCCCTCCTCTTCTATTTTTTGGAAAACTTTAAGGAGAATGGGTGTTATTTCTTCTCTATATGTCTGGTAGAATTCAGAGGTGAATCCATCAGGCCTGGGGGTTTTGTTCTTGGGTAGTTTTTTGATTACTGCTTCAATTTCGTTGCTGGTGATTGGTCTGTTTAGTTTTTCTGTTTCTTGTTTGGTCAGTTTTGGAAGGTTATATTTTTCTAAGAAGTTGTCCATTTCTTCTAGGTTTTCCAGCTTGTTAGCATATAGATTCTCATAATATTCTCTTATAATTCTTTGTATTTCTGTGGGGTCCGTCGTTATTTTTCCTTTCTCATTTCTGATTCTGTTTATGTGTGTAGATTCTCTTTTTCTCTTAATGAGTCTGGCTGGGGGTTTATCTATTTTGTTTATTTTTTCAAAGAACCAGCTCTTGGTTTCATTGATTTTTTTCTATTGTTTTGTTCTTCTCAGTTTTATTTATTTCTTCTCTGATCTTTATTATGTCCCTCCTTCTGGTGACTTTGGGTCTCATTTGTTCTTGTTTTTCCAATTTCAGTAATTGTGTCTTTAGACTATTCATTTGGGAATGTTCTTCTTTCTTTAGATAGACCTGGATTGCAATATACTTTCCTCTTAGAACTGCCTTTGCTGCGTCCCACAGAGGTTGTGGCTTTGTGTTGTTGTTGTCATTTGTCTCCATATGCTCTTTGATTTCTGTTTTGATTTGGTCATTGACCCATTGATTAATTAGGAGAATGTTGTTAAGTCTCCATGTATTTGTGAGCCTTTTTGTTTTCTTTCTAAAGTTTAATTCTAGTTTAATACCTTTATGATCCGAGAAGTTGGTTGGTAGAATTTCAATATTTTCGATTTTACTGAGGTTCTTTTTGTGGCCTAGTATGTGGTCTATTCTGGAAAATGTTCCATGTGCACTTGAGAAGAATGTGTATTCTGTTGTTTTTGGGTGTAGAGTTCTGTAGATGTCTGTTAGGTCCATCTCTTCTAGTGTGTTGTTCAGTGCCTCTGTGTCTTTACTTTTCTGTCTGGTTGATCTGTCCTCTGGAGTGAGTGGTGTGTTGAAGTCTCCTAAGATGAATGCATTGCTGTCTATTTCCTCCTTTAATTCTGTTAATATTTGTTTCACAAATGCCGGCGCCCCTGTGCTGGGTGCATTTATATTTAAAATGGTTATATCCTCTTGTTGGACTGACCTCTTTATCATTATGTAATGTCCTTCTTTATCTCTTGCTACTTTCTTCGTTTTGAAGTCTATTTTGTCTCATACAAGTACTGCAACACCTGCTTTTTTCTCCTTGTTATTTGCATGAAATATCTTTTTCCATCCCTTCACTTTTAATCTGGGGATATCTTTGCGTTTGAGGTGAGTTTCTTGTAGGCAGCATATAAATGGCTCTTGCTTTTTTATCCATTCTGTTACTCTGTGTCTTTTGATTGGTGCATTCATTCCATTTATGTTTAGGGTGATTATCGAAAGATATGTACTTATTGCCATTGCTGGCTTTAGATTCGTGGTTACCAAAGGTTCAAGGGCTGCTTCTTTACTATCTAACAATCTAACTTAACTTTCTTGTTAAGTTATTGTAAACACAGTCTGATGTTTCTTTATTTCTCTCCTTTCTTATTCTTCCTCCTCCATTCTTTATATACTAGGTGTTTTATTCTTTGCCTTTAGTTAGTTTTGGATGGTCTGCTTTCTTTGCTATGATTTTATTTTCTGTGGTGACAGCTTTTTAGCCTTAGGAGTGCTTCCCTCTAGAGCAGTTCCTTTAACATGTCCTTTAGAGGTGGTTTGTGGGAGGCAAATTCTCTCAGCTTTTGCTTGTCTGGAAATTGTTTAATCCCGCCGTCATATTTAAATGATAATTGTGCTGGATACAGTATTCTTGGTTCGAAGCCCTTCTGTTTCATTGCGTTAAATATATCATGCCATTCTCTTCTAGCCTGTAAGGTTTCTGTTGAGAAGTCTGATGTTAGTCTGATGGGTTTTCCTTTGAAGGTGATCTTCTTTCTTTCTCTAGCTGCCTTTAATACTCTGTCCTTATCTTTGATCTTTGCCATTTTAATTATTATGTGTCTTGGTGTTGTCTTCCTGGGGTCCCTTGTGTTAGGAGATCTGTGGGCTTCTATGGACTGCGAGAATATTGCCTTCCCCAGCATGGGGAAGTTTTCAGCAATTATTTCTTCAAAGACACTTTCTATCCCTTTTTCTCTCTCTTCTTCCTCTGGTACTCCTATAATGCGAATATTGTTCCGTTTGGATTGGTCACACAGTTCTCTTAATATTCTTTCACTCCTAGAGATCCTCTTATCTCTCTCTGCCTCAGCTGCTCTGTATTCCTGTTCTCTGATTTCTATTGCATTAACAGTGTCTTGCATCTCGTCCAGTCTGCTGCTGAGCCCGTCGATGGCTTGTCTCATTTCTGCGTTATCTTTCCTGACTTCCCTCACTTCCTCCCTTAGCTCTTGCATATTTCTCTGTAGATCCATCAGCATGGTTATGACTTTTATTCTGAATTCTTTTTCAGGAATATGCTGCATTTCCATCCTTTCAGATTCCTTCTCAGAGGGGCTCTGGATCTCGGTGATTTTTGTCTGTATCATATTCTTCTGTCTTGTCATGTTGACAGAGTGGTCACTGGTAAGTGCCATGTATGTCAGCTGGGCTCTTTAAGGTTTAAAAAGAAAAGAAAAAAAAAGCACCACCAAAAAACACAAGCAAGCCAAATAAAAGAAGGAAGAGAAAGAAAAGAGAGAACGAAGAAAGAAATGAAAGAAAAGGAAGGTGAAAAAATTTTAAAAAAGAGCAGAAAATAAAACAGACTAACAAAAAAAAAAAGCAAGGAAATAACACAAACGAGCAAAAAAAAAAGCCCACCTGGAGTGGATTCTCTAAGCGTGCTGTAGGTGTCGCTGTTGCTCCACTAATTCGTAGCCGCAGCCGCGCCGCTTTTTTTTTTTTTGTAGATCTGGGTGGGGCAGGAATGAATGGACGCTATTGTTTTCTGTATAAAGTTCTAGTGTGGTTGCTCCCTTCTCTCTGTCAGTAGTGAAGGGGACCGAAGTTCCCCAGGACTTTCAGCCTGCAGGGCTGAGCCCGCCGGGGCGATGGTGTTCCCTCGCTGGGCCCCCCGCCTCTCCAAGACCACTACAAATGGCGCACGCTTTTCTCTTGTCCCGGGGCGCTGGCTGCACGGTCCTGGTGCCTTCCCGGCTGAAAACCTGCACCTTCTGCCTCTCCAATGTCTGATGCACCGCGCGATGTGTGTCAGCGCTCCCGGCGCTCCCAGCGCTCCCGGCGCAGACCACCAGGGCTGGTTATTTCGCGGACCTGCTCTTCCCCTCTCTCCTGGCTCCGAATCCTCTCCTCCTGCTGGCGCGCTGGGCTGGGTGAGTGTTCGGGTGCCGCCGGGTCACAGCTCTGTATCTTACCCACCTCATGGGGTGCTGAGTCCTCCCAGGTGTGGCTGCACGCTGTGCACTTTCCTGTGTGCTCCGATTTCTCTTTTAGGAATAGTTGTATTTGCTGTGTTTTCATAGATTTATACAGTTTTGGGAGGAGATTTCTGCCGCCCTGCTCACACGGCCATCTTCCTGGAAGTCCTCACTAAAGATTCTTAACTTTAGTTCCTAATAATAGTAATAACAAAAACATTTACTGGGTACTTAGTATATTAGATTCTGTGTTAAATGCTTATAATATTATCTCACTGAATAGTCACAGAAACACTGCCACCTCACTGTTTCTCATAGATGAGAAAACCGAGTGTCAGAGAAATGGCTTGTACAATGTCGCACAGCCGGCAGGGGCGAGATAAGGTTTGAAAGAAGTGTGATGGACTCTAAAATTCTGCCTTTAAAATAGTGTTTATTAAAAGGGGATTAAGAGGTACGATCTTCCAGTTTAAAAATAAGTAAGGCACAAGGATGTAATGCTCAGCATAGGGAATATAGTCGATAACATTGTAAAAACTTTGTACAGTGACAGATGGTAACTAGATTTATTGTGGCGATCATATAAATATCAAACCACCTCATTACACACCTGAAACTAATATAATATTGTATGTCAATTATAGCTCAATAAAAAAGGAGTGTTTATTAATCCCAATACAAATTAGATTCTTCTTGTATTTGCTTGTAACTCCTCAGACCAACCACTGGGATTTTTTTAGCATCTATTTGATGCTAATTATTATTATATTTTCATATCAATAGGAAAGTCATTGATAATTGCTTGTTTATATATATATATGTTTACTTGCATCTTGAATATCTCTCCTTGCCAGAATAAAAGTCTCTTTTAGTGCCTGTTACAAAGGAAGAGTTTAATCAATAATAGTGAAAAAAATAATGTGTTATTTTCCTTAGTTTGACTGTTCCCTCCACATGATAAGCATTTCGGGTTTTCCAGAAGGTTCTGTTTCTGCTACAGAACCCAGAACCCAAGGACCCAAGGCAGCTGGGAATGAGGCTGTTGGCAGGGGCTGTACTGGTTCATCTGGATCACTGCCCTCTCCGTCCCCCTTCCCCTAAGCTCGTCCATCTGCTGCACAGAGTCAGCCCCTTCACTTCTCACTTCTCACCAACAGACCTTCTGAATTCCTACTCCAGAGGTTTGTATTTGCCTTTCTCCCCACCCTGCTCCCAGAATGCCATTCTCTATCTCACTTTTGGCTACTCTGAATTCTATTTTTCGTTTGAGACCTATCTTTCCACCTAAGCCTTCGCTGCCCTTCCTACCTCACCCACAGAGAGGGGTCTCTGTTTTGGGAGAGCCCAGAGCATTTGCTGAGTGTCTGATACAACTTGTCCTCAGGGCCACACCCAGACAATGAATGGCCAACTCTTCTGAGCTGGGGGTTCCCTCCCAGTGCCGAAGGGAACCCTTTTAGGGAAAGGAGAAGGAAGAGGAAGGCCAGGCGGGCAGGACCCTTTGTCCTCTACCCCACTGAACCAAGATACTCTGCTTTTGTCTGTCATGTGATTTCATTTGAAAAAAGATACTAAACTAGTCAAAAAAAAAGCAACCCCTCTATTTCTGCCTCCTATTTTTACAGATAAGAACACCCAAAAGTACATACTTCAATTGTTCCTTCCTTCCATACAATACAGTCTCAGCAAACGGTCCCCAGACTAGAGACCTTATTCTCCCACTGTCCTTGCAGCTAGTTCGGCAGGGCCCCTGGCCAAGTTCTCACTGACAGAATGTGAGCAGAGCGATATGGGCAGCTCTGCAATTGCTCGCCTGGAAGAAAACTGCTTCTCCCTCCCTTTCTCACTTTCTGTGTTCCCAGATGCTGGGTCACAAAGGTGCAGTGACTCAGCTTTGACCACGCCTGTGAGGGCAACCCCCAGAGCAGGGGGCCCTAACCTTTCTGTGCCATGAATTCCCTTTGCAATCCAGGGAAGTCTATGGACTTTACTGGGATGATAGTTTATTTGCATGAAAGAAAATACATAAAATTACAGAAGAAACCAATTGTATTGAAATATGGAAGTTAAAATAACTAAAGCACACACAAATTGTGACAGTAAAAATGTGCTTCCTTATTAACATTAAGTAATAACATCTAGCAGCAGGGCAGATAGTAACTGTAATTTTGAAATAGTAATGAACATTAAATGATACTTTGAGATATTTGTAACACTGTTAACATGATATGAAAATCTATGTGATTTCTATTGGCAACAAAGTCCCTAATCCCATTATTATAGAGATTTTTTTCCACATTCATAATTGAAGGAAATGCTAAATTTCATTTAGAAGTTTGTGAAAATACAAGCATAGTTTTTTTCATCCTAGTTCACCAATCCCTTGAATTCTATCTATGGATTCCAGGGACTCTCTCTATAGAACCCCTGCCTTAGAGGATGGCAGAGAAAAAGATGGACAGATCCTGGGCCTTTGAAGATCAGTGTGGAACAGAACTGCCTGACAGCCTGGGCCACTTACCTCTGGACCTTTATGGGAGGGAGATAAAGGTATCATATTTAAGCTGTTGTAATGGTGGGTCTCTTTGTTTTAGCAGCTAAGTTGATATCCTAACTACCAAATCCAGGAAGAAAATGACTTGTTATGTTTTCTGTTTTATACACTGATGTGAATAGTTTTGTGTTGGTCTTCCCAAACATCTCTTCTTCTCTTGCATGTAGATAATACCTAGAACAGGGTCATATAGGGAGTGAGTGTTGAATTAATATGTGTTAAATTAATAAAAATATATATGATTGAGTAAAAAAAACTAGAAAAGTAGAAGTTAGTGAACTATGGGGCTTTGGGCAGTGAAGTACTGTGATTAAATCTTGATTTTGTCATCTACTGGCTATGCCACTATGAGTAGTTGCTTACACTCCCTGAGCCTTAATTGTGCCATTCATTAAAGCAGGGATACAATTTCTTTAAGTGTCCAAAGTCCAATAGGCTGGACCAAAGACACCTCAAATTCCATGTTGCTACCCTTTCATAACCATCAACTCAGGGGTCTCCTGGTAGGGGGCTTTAGCACCTCCTAATCTGACCCTGAGATTGCTCTCTTTGTGGGGAATCTCTGCTTACAACCTGGGGGACAAAGGTAGGGGTTTGGAGCTCTGAATATTTTCTTGCCGGCTCTCATTTTCTTATTATCCTTTTCTGAACACTTCTTATGTACACATTGTCTCATTTATTGGCTCATGACAGCCCTATGAAGAAGATACTGTTTGTGCTATTCCCATGTTTCGAAGAAACTGACTCAGAGAGGGCAAGCAACTTGCCCAAGGTCATTCCATTATCAAGGGTCTGATCCAGGATTTGAACTCAATGCTAACAGTTTGCCACTGGGATACATAGTCATGTGTGTGTGTGTTTAGGGAGACAATAGTTGTGTGAGACCTCTGGACTGAGGAAGGCGCGAAGAGAGGGAGTAATGGCTGGCAGGTGCCAGATGCCCCCAGTGGGCCAGTTTGGAGCTTCTAAGGCTGGGAGACCACTGAATAGCTGTTTCATGATTTTGCTTACACTTCAAACCCACTTTGTTGTGTCCCTGCGGCTGAGCTCTCTCTGCCGCCCTGCTCCCACTTCCGGCCTCCCGGCCTCTCGGGGGACAGCCTCAGCTCACCTGCTGACTTCCTCTCCTCTCCTCTGTCACTCCACTCCTTTTAGCCCCTGCTCAGTGCCCCGGCCTGTGCCTTGTGGCTTATGGTCTGGGCAGGGGCGTGCGAATGGCAGTGGCATTCCAGTGGGGCTGAGATCACCATGCCCAGGAGAACAGGCTGCAAGGGGAGGTTGGCCTGCATCACTTGAGGGCCTTGTTGGCAGATCATAAAAAGCTGGAAATGCCTGATGAGGTCATTGCACCCCGGCCCTAGGGGCCGGACCCCTCAGGCCTCCTTGGTGGCTGACCCATCCTGCCACTTCCCTTTGGAGAGGCAGAGCAAGCAGGCCTGGGCTGGGAAGACTGCTCCTCCTGCCCTAACCTTCTCCTTCCCTTCACTGTTGGGCCTGCCCTGGCCCCCTGGGAGGGGAGCGCAGGAGCCAGTGCTCCCCAAGGCTCTGCTAATAGCCCTTAGTCCCTGTCCTGCAGCGCCTCCTCTGGAAGTTCCCAGCAGCTGTTCCGCTGATATAAGGGGGTGTGGAGGAGTCAGGAGGGGAAAAGCGACAAATAAAGTAGTTAAGGTCGATGTAGGTATGAAGCTGCCTCTGTGGTGGACTGGGAGAGGCCTAGAATCTAGAACTGGTCTTGCTCACCAGAAACGTTTGCCACTCCCTTCTCTGGGACTCAGTTCCCTCATCTGTAAAATGAGAGTTTTGGCCTAGAACCGAGGATTTTAATCCACTGGGAGAAAAGAGCATTCTGAAGTCAGAGGCAAAACTGTGGGAAAACGAGTTCTAGGGCAGCCGACTGACGCCCTTCCTCAGATGCTATGCTGAGTTCCCAGCAAGGCTGGGCCTTTATAGGCCCGCCCCACCTAACAACCTCTGTAAGCTTGAAGGTCACCAGGAAATGACACAGAGGCGCTGGAGTGGCGCCCAGATGCCCACGCAGCCTAAACCCCGAGGCTTTAGGGGACTAGCCCCTGGGACAGTGAGGGCACCAGCGTGCTTCTCAGGAGAACTGGGGCATACAGACACCTTTGAAGTGCCTGACTAGGTCCTGAGCAAGAAGCCACCCACTTCTGTCCTCCCCTCATAGCCTCAAAGTATGGCAGGATGGAGTGCTGCAAATGTTGAAGCTGGGCAAGACATGGCTGGGTCCAGCGTCCAAGGCTGCCCACACCCGAAGGTGATCTTGCTTCACTCACTATTGCTATGGCTCCGGAAGGAATTTCTGTCTTACAGCTGTGGGCAGCCCAGCTGGAGCTAAAGGAATGGAAACTGAAGTCATAGAATAATTAAAGAGCTGTGCAAAGCCTTCAGCTTGCTGACCAATATTTCAAAGAATGCAAAAAAGCAGGTGATAATCCGAAGTTTTCAGCTGAGGTCAAGCACAGGCCCCCACGCCAGCCACACCAGAACCCTCTGCCCTCCCCCCATACCATTTAGCCCTCAGATGGTCCCCAAATTCACAGTGGTCGATTTGAATGAGTAGAGCACTTGGGGGTTTATAAAAGTGCTCACGAACTAATTACAGCCCACACCACAGGCCTCTTGGTGCTGGGGGTCTGGATTGACCTCCTTTATCTGATACCTCCATGATTACCCCTATCTTTAGGTGAGGAAACTGAGTTTCAGGGGTTGTCCAGCTAAGATTCTGGCCTGGCCTTGCCATTCAGATGTACGGAAGCCAAGTTGAAGTCTTTTTCACTCACTTCATCTGCTCAGTTAAACCACAATGCCAAAGTACATATTACGGGTCTAAAACAAGGGTAAGCAATCTACTGGGGGCCAAATCCAGCTCACTGCTTGTTTTTGTAAAAAGAAAAGTTGTATTGGAACACAGCCACATCTGTCCATTTATACATTGTCTGGGGCTACTTTCACTGCAAGGGTGGAGTTGAGTAGTTGTAGAAGAAACTGTATGGTCCACAAAGCCTGAAGTATTTACTATCTGGCCCTTTACAGAAAAAGTTTGCCCTCATCTAGAATATATAAATCAAGATGGATTTCCCCAAGAAAGCAGGTCATCAGGGAGATTATTTTTTAATCAAAGGTCTGATGTTTAAAAGAGCACAGAAAAGATGCAAACAATGACAAACACTTGTACTTAATCAGCTGATAGTGACACCCTGTATGAGCTCCAATCCAAAGAGTTCAAGTTACAGCCCCAGCAGGCTGATACTAAGACATGGGTGGCAATTTTGAGAAACAACCACCAGAGGAAGAGGGCTGTGCCTGAGGCTAGAAGCTGGTGGTGGGGCAGGGGCTGGGGGGCTCGGGGTGGGTCGGGCAGTGCAGGTTTGAGGGGGAGCTAACTTAGGCTGGGAGGGAGAGCAGACTCTCCTGCTCCAGCACAGGAGGGAAGCCACCGCCTGGGTACGATGCTGTCAAGTGCTCACACAGGGCCTTGTGCATGGTGGGGGCACCATCAGCATCCCTGATGGCCATGCTGGCTGCAGGGCACCCTTTACGGGAGCAGAGGGGTCAGGGCTGGTGAAGATGGGATCCCCATGGTCAAGGCTGTGAGGAAAGGAATGAGTTCATATCCCTTCCAACTAGTCACTGGGGCCTGGCTCTGTGTGTGTGTGTGTGTGTATGCATGCGTGCATGTGTATTGTGTGCACGTGCGCCTGTTGGTCCTCTGGGCTGAACTGATTGTCTTGCTGGGGTCCACAAGGCCACCATGCAGGGGTGTCAGTTTCTGGGGAAAGGGTGGGTGTCCCGGAGATTCTCTGGGTCTCTCCCCCTTGGGACTGGCCTTGGGAAGTGGAAGGGTCATGGAGCAAAGATGAACTGGCCCACGAAGCCGACCTGCGAAGGCAGAGGGTCTCGATTCAGAAAGGTCTGCTTCTCTTCCTTGACGCCCTCCGTTAGGCCTTAGTGGGTGCTTCAGCCTGGTCTCAGCCACGCACGAGGGTTAGGGAGGGGTCCGGCGCCCCTTCTGGGGCCATGCTCTGAAGAAGAAGCGGCAGCATCCGTGTCCTGTCCTCACCAGTATCTCCTCCCTTTGCAAAGTTTGGCAGCTCTGGGTTTTGTTTTATTGTAGAAGGTCCCATTTCCTCCTCCCGAAGTTGTGCTGAGCAAGGGTAGGCCCTGAGGGCCAGCGATAGCAAGGACCAAGGGACGCAGAGCAGTGTGACAGATGAGGTCCTGAACAGGAGAAGCCCCCCTTCTGGAGACGGTGGCAGCAGGGAGGGGGTTGACAGCCGACTGCGTGCGCAGGGACCTTCTTAGCATCCGCACTAACTTCAGTCCACATCCGAGTCCTCGGAGGGACTCATCCCTTGGTCCTACCCAAGTGTGGCTCTGCTGGATCTCGCTAAATGAACCCAGCGTTGGGAAGCAATGCGCCCTTCCCTCTTCCCCACCGCACCCTGTCCAGAGTCGGATCTCTGCCAGCTGCTCCGCGCTCGGATTGGAGCTTCTGGGGCCGGGGGCGATCTTCCCCAGTGGGTGGGGTGTCACCGCGCTTTCTCCACTCCTTGCGTGCCCCCACCCCTCCCACGAATAATCCCCAGCAGCCGTATCTAGAGGCACAGTTCCTTGAATTTGGTTCTCGCGAAGATTTCCCCCACCCAACCCCGCCCCCAGCTCGCGCGCTTTGCCGGCCCCGCCTCCGCCGCGGGCTTTGTTCCCCACGCGGCGCGGTTGCGTGCGGTGGCCACACGGGGGCGCGGCGGGGCTGGCGGCAGCCGGCGGGGACTGGCCTGCTGTCCTGGTCCCTTCTTCCCCTCCTGTCCTCCCCGCCCGCGCCCCGCCTCCGCTCCTCAAGGCTGAGCGCGCCAGGGCTGTCCCCGAGGACTTCGGGCGGCGGAGGCGCCCCAGGGATGATTTCCCATTCTGAACCTGCCCCCGTTTGACAGAGCAACCGCTTCCATGGGACCCCTCCTAGAAGCGCACCCCAGTCCGCCCTGCTCCCCAGGCGGGACTCTGCTCCAGGGTGCGGGGCAGACTCGGTGCGCGGGCCCCGAGTCGCCGGCTCGCCTCCTCTGCCGCAACCCCTAGCGCGGCGGTCCCTGCAGTCCCTGTGACCACCGCGGAGCTTTTCATCTCCTGGGGCAGGTTTCTCCCAAGTCTCACGCCAACGCTGAGAATACTTACAGACACATGATAGGCGCCCCATAAATGTCTGTATAATGGCTAACTGAAATATGTTAGGGTCAGGCACTGATGATCATACCTAATTTTTTTAAATTTATTAACTTTTTTTAGAGTAGTTAAGGGTTCATAGCAAGATTGAGCAGAAAGTTGGGAGTGTTTTCCTATACCCCCATGTCCCGCCCAGCTGCACCGCCTCGGCACTATTGTCTTCCCGCTGCAGAGGGATTTATCTGTCACAGTGGATGAACCTACACTGAAACATTATCACTCAAAGTCCGTCGTTTATATTCGGTGTCATTCTCTGTGTTGTACACTCTATGGGACTATAATGACATGTACCCACCATTATAATATCACACAGAGTAGTTTCACTGTCCTAAAAGTCCCCAGTTATTCATCTCTCCATCCCCCCAGCCCCTGGGAACCACTGATCTGTCTACTGTCACATTAGTTTCGCCACATCATACCCAATTTTCAACCAGCCAAGAGGTAGGAACGCTTCCATTTTACCTTTGAAGAAACTGAGGCTCAGGGCTATAACGATGGCCTACTGAGCTTCTTGGCAGGAGGGCCATTAATTGCCAATGTGCCTACCCCCTTACCAGGTGCTCTGGATGCACGCCTGAGCAAAAAAGCTGGGAAACACTTGACAGCAGAGCCTGAGGAAGCCCTTCACTCTGGCCCGTGAACAGGCTCCTTTCTCAGGGGACCCCACTGTCCTACCTGGATGTTTCTGCAGGCTGTAAATGAAGTGGCACAGATGGTACAGCTTCTCTTTGGGGAGGAGACAGGTGTGCTGCTAGCAGGCCTACCACTGACATCAGCGGCTGGCACACAAGTACAGATGGAAGCCTCTGTCCTGGGGCCCACCCCTTCTTCTCCCTACCCTGGCTTCTCCCTCCCCATGAGGGACTTCCAGAACATGTATGGACACCTAGCCTGCAGTCCAAACTCCATACCCAGGCTAGAGCCAGATGCCCCCAAGCAACTCCTTATGCCTAGAGGAGCACACACTGGGGACACCAGGCACCCAAAGGATAAGGGACTGCAGAGGCCCTAGAAATAGATTCCAGGCACCCAATCCCCAGAGTATGCTATAGGTGGGCACATCCCGTTGGCCATGTGGTAGGGTTACTAGATTGAGCAAATTAAAATACAGGATATGTAGTTAAATATGAATTTCAGATGAACAATGAATAATTTTTAAAACTATAACTTTGTCCCAAATGCATAATACTTGAACCAAAATATTGTTTGTTATTTATCTGAAATTCAAATTTAATTGGGTGTCCTATACTTTATCCACTGACCTTACCCAATGGACTCCTGAACATGGGGAGAGACAGCAGGAAACAGGGCCTGGCAGGACCTTCTGAAACTTGACCCTCGAGCAGGGCCTCCATCATCTAAGGGAAGACTGTACTAGCTGCAGGATCATGGGTTCCGGGGATGCTGGGGACAATGTACTTGCCAAGGACAAGCTCTTCCCAGTAGGAGGCTGGTGTGGTTTGATTATACATTTTGCCATTAAAGTCTCTGGAATGCATGTATGTTGGATGGAGGGTAGGGAAGGGACGGATGGTGAAGGGAGGTGGGATAGGGACAGAGAAGCTATCTTGCAGCTATGGCCACCACCACTATCCCTCCAGGAAGGTTGCAGATGAGGGGGCAGGAGGAGGGAAGTATTGAGGACAGCTATGGAGGAGAGGAGGGGGAAACTGACCAAGCCCTGGACCTGCCTGCAGTGAGGGAGCTCTATGGTTGTGTGCCCTGCTTCCCCAGCTCAAATATCCCTTTCACTGTAGTTAGCGTCCTGGGCCAGGTTGTGAAGGAAATCAGGCAGGACTTGACGGAAGCAGGTGGATGGCCTATTGAGTAGGGCAGACTGTAGTTTCCTTGTTGCCTTGTTGCCCTTGCCCACTGACCTGGGCCTGTGTCCAATGGCTGTTTGGTCTCTCAGGGCAGCGAGAGGAGCAGTAGTCAGAAGAGGATCTGACTCAGAGAGGAGACATGGGCCATGGTGGAAAGGCTAAGGCAAATGTTCCAGAATGCCTCCTGAAAATGTTTTGTGGAGGACTGACTGCACTGTTTGAGAAGCTGAGCTCTGGTCTACATAGTGGCTTGAAGAGGGGCTTCCTGGAAGAGAGCAGCCACTGTTACCAGAGAGTGTCCTGGATAAGCCCTCATCCACTGGGGAATTCTCTTAACCCACTCCCCAGCCAGCCAGGACCAGGTCTTCAGTTTCTCTCTGCCTCAGCTTCCCCACCTGATGAATGGAGAAAACTTTGTGGTTTATCGTGAGCATCAAAGGAAAACACACATAAAAGCAACGTGAAAGTGGAAAAGTGCCTTGTAAGTACGAGATGGCATTCTTCATTAATTCAGTGTGTATTGAGCCCTTCTTCGGGGCCAGGTCCTGTGTCAGTCCAAGAAGAACTGGAATGGTTCTGAAGGACCTCAGGTCTTTGCACCAATAATATCCTGATTTAATTACTGAAGCTCCATAAATATTGATATCTGCTAGAGCAAATCCTCCTAAATTTTCCCATACTGTACTTAATCACACTGTAATGCGATCTCTTATTTACTAGCATGGAAGAGGACAGCCAAAATTCACATGCCAAGACTCAAGTGTGCAAAAATCTTACCTTATAATTTTTGTTCTGTTTTACTTTCATGTTCTCCATTTCAAATAAAGTCTATTGCTGTTTTAGAAATACTTCTTGTTTTTCCATTTTTTCCCTAGTAGTTTGTTAGTTGTGTAACATTTTATGAGTTTTATTAGTTTCCTTAGAGATACAAATATGCATCCACAAGTCTAATATAAATTTGTATTTTATCCTCCCCAGGCAATGCAATGATCTTCAAACACTTTAATTCCATTTATTGTCTTCTTGTTTTTTGCATATTGTTGTATATTTAAATTTAAATTTAAATCCCACTAGAAATTTTTATTATTGTCATTGTTTTATACAGCCAATATTCATTCAGATTTACCTACAGATTTAACTTTTCTGGTTTTCTATATATTTTTCCTACATTTCTATAATCCATCTGGGATCATTTTCTTCTTGAATAATTCCCTTTAGTACTTCCTTAATGTGGTTCTTCTGGTGACAATTTTTTTCTGATTTTGGTGTCTGAAAGTGAATTTAATCTCAGCTTCATTGTGGGAAGACATTTTACTGAGTATAGAATTCTAAATTGGTTGTTATGTCCTTACAGCATTATGAAGAAACAGGCTTGTTGGCTTCTGGCTACTTTGCTTCTGTTGAGAAGTCAACTGTCTGTCATATGTTTACTTCTTTTAAGAACTGTCATTTTTCTCTGGATGTTTTTTTTAATAATTTATTTTGTTATCATTAATCTACAATTACATGTGCAATATTATGGTTATTAAACTACCCCTTCATCAGGTCCCCCCCCCACCAACCCCATTATAGTCACTGTCCATCAGCGAAGTGAGATGCTATAGAATCACTACTTGTCTTCTCTGAGTTGTACAGCCCTCCCTGTGCCCCTGCAACATTAAGTCTGCTAATTATAATGCCCCTTTTTCCCTCTTATCCCTCCCTTCCCACCCATCTTCCCCAGTTCCTTTCCCTTTGGTAACTATTAGTCTGTTCTTGGGTTCTGTGAGTCTGCTGCTGTTTTGTTCCTTCAGTTTTTTTCTTTGTTCTTATACTCCACATATGAGTGAAATCATTTGATACTTGTCTTTTTCGCCTTGGCTTATTTCACTGAGCATAATACCCTCTAGCTCCATCCATGTTGTTGCAAATGGTAGGATTTGTTTCCTTCTTATGGCTGAATAATATTTCATTGTGTATATGTACCACATCTTCTTTATCCATTCATCTACTGATGGACATTTAGGTTGCTACCATTTCTTGGCTATTGTAAATAGTGCTGCTATAAACATAGGGGTGCATATGTCTTTTTCAAACTGGGCTGCTGTAGTCTTAGGGTAAATTCCTAGGAGTGGGATTCCTGGGTCAAATGGTTTTTCTATTTTGAGTTTCTTGAGGAACCTCCATACTGCTTTCCACAATGGTTGAACTAATTTGCAGTCCCACCAGCAGTGTAGGAGGGCTCCCTTTTCTCCACATCCTCACCAACATTTGTTGTTGTTTGTGTTTTGGATGTTGGCCATCCTCACTGGTGTGAGGTAATATCTCATTGTGGTTTTAATCTGCGTTTCTCTGATGATTAGCGATGTCGAGTATCTTTTCATGTGCCTGTTGGCCATCTGAATTTCTTCTTTAGAGAAGTGTCTATTCATGTCCTCTGCCCATTTCTTCACTGGATTATTTGCTTTTTGTTTGTTGAGGTGTATGAGTTTTTATATATTTTGGATGTCAACCCCTTATCGGATACGTCATTTATGAATATATTGTCCCATACTGTAGGATGTCCTTTTGTTCTACTGATGGTGTCCTTTGCTGTACAGAAGCTTTTCAGCTTGATATAGTCCCACTTGTTCATTTTTGCTTTTCTTTCCCTTGCTCGGGGAGATATGTTCATGAAGAAGTCGCTCATGTTTATGTCCAAGAGATTTTTGCCTATGTTTTTTTCTAAGAGTTTTATGGTTTCATGACTTACATTCAGGTCTTTGATCCACCTTGAGTTTACCTTTGTGTATGGGGCTAGACAGTAGTCCAGTTTCATTCTCTTACATGTAGCTGTCCAGTTTTTCCAACACCAGCTGCTGAAGAGGCTGTCATCTCCCCATTGTATATCCAAGGCTCCTTTATCAAATATTAATTCACTGTATATGTTTGGGTTAATGTTTGGATTTTCTATTCTGTTCCACTGGTCTGTGGGTCTGTTTTTGTGCCAATACCAAATTGTCTTGATTACTGTGGCTTTGTAGTAGAGCTTGAAGTCAGGGAGTGTAATTCCCCCTGTTTTATTCCTCCTTCTCAGGATTGCTTTGGCTATTCGGGGTCTTTTGTGGTTCCATATGAATTTTAGAATTATTTGTTCCAGTTCATTGAAGAAAGCTGTTGGTAGTTTGATAGGGATTGCATTGAATCTGTAGATTGCTTTAGGTAGTATAGCCATTTTGACAATATTTATTCTTCCTAGCCAAGAGCATGGGATGCATTTCCATTTGTTAGTGTCCTCTTTAATTTCTCTTAGGAGTGTCTTGTAGTTTTCAGAGTACAGGTCTTTCACTTCCTTCGTTAGGTTTATTCCTAGGTATTTTATTCTTTTTGATGCAATTGTGAATGGAATTGTTTTTCTGATTTCTCTTTCTGTTAGTTCATCATTATGTATAGGAAAGCAACAGATTTCTGTGTGTTAATTTTGTATCCTGCAACTTTGCTGAATTCAGATATTAGTTCTAGTAGTTTTGGAGTGGAGTCTTTAGGGTTTTTTATGTACAGTATCATGTCATCTGCAAATAGTGACAATTTGACTTCTTCTTTACCAATCTGGATGCCTTGTATGTCTTTGTTTTGTCTGATTGCCGTGGCTAGGACTCCAGTACTATGTTGAATAACAGTGGAAAGAGTGGGCATCCCTGTCTTGTTCCCGATCTTAGATGAAAAGCTTTCAGCTTCTCGCCGTTAAGTATGATGTTAGCTGTGGGTTTGTCATATATGGTCTTTATGATGTTGAGGTACTTGCCGTCTATACCCATTTTGTTGAGAGTTTTAATCATGAATGGATGCTGAATTTTGTCAAATGCTTTTTCAGCATCTATGGAGATGATCATGTGGTTTTTGTTCTTCTTTTTGTTGATGTGGTAGATGATGTGGATGGATTTTTCAATGTTGTACCATCCTTGCATCCCTGGGATGAATCCCACTTGATCATGGTGTATGATCCTCTTGATGTATTTTTGAATTCGGTTTGCTAATATTTTGTTGAGTATTTTTGCATCTACGTTCATCAGGGATATTGGTCTGTAATTTTCTTTTTTGGTGAGGTCTTTGCCCGGTTTTGGTATTAGAATGATGCTGGCTTCATAGAATGAGTTTGGAAGTATTCTCTCCGCTTCTATTTTTTGGAAAACTTTAAGGAGAATGGGTGTTATTTCTTCTCTGTATGTCTGGTAGAATTCAGAGGTGAATCCATCAGGTCCGGGGGTTTTGTTCTTGGGTAGTTTTTTAATTACCACTTCAATTTTGTGGCTGGTGATTGGTCTGTTTAGTTTTTCTGTTTCTTGCTTGGTCAGTCTTGGAAGGTTGTATTTTTCTAAGAAGTTGTCCATTTCTTCTATGTTTTCCAGCTTGTTAGCATATAGATTCTCATAATATTCTCTTATAATTCTTTGTATTTCTGTGGGGTCCGTCGTGATTTTTCCTTTCTCATTTCTGATTCTGTTTATGTGTGTAGATTCTCTTTTTCTCTTAATGAGTCTGGCTAGGGGTTTATCTAATTTGTTTATTTTTTCAAAGAACCAGCTCTTGGTTTCATTGATTTTTTCTATTGTTTTATTCTTCTCAATTTTATTTATTTCTTCTCTAATCTTTATTATGTCCCTCCTTCTGGTGACTTTGGGCCTCATCTGTTCTTCTTTTTCCAATTTCAGTAATTGTGTCTTTAGACTATTCATTTGGGAATGTTCTTCCTTCTTTAAAGAGGCCTGGATTGCAATATACTTTCCTCTTAGAACTGCCTTTGCTGCGCCCCACAGAAGTTGTGGCTTTGTGTTGTTGTTGTTATTAGTCTCCATATATTCTTTGATTTCTGTCTTGATTTAGTTGTTAACCCATTGATTAATTAGGAGAATGTTGCTAAGTCTCCATGTATTTGTGAGGCTTTTTGCTTTCTTTCTAAAATTTATCTCTAGCTTTACACCTTTGTGATCTGAGAAGTTGGTTAGTAGAATTTCAATATTTTTTAATTTACTGAGGTTCTTTTTATGGCCTAGTATGTGGTCTATTCTGGAAAATGTTCCATGTGCACTTGAGAAGAATGTGTATCCTGTTGCTTTTGGGTGTAGTTCTGTAGATGTCTGTTAAGTCCATCTGTTCTAGTGTGTTGTTCAGTGCCTCTGTGTCTTTACTTATTTTCTGTCTGCTTGATCTATCATCCTTTGGAGTGAGTGGTGTGTTGAAGTCTCCTAAAATGAATGCATTGCTTTCTATTTCCTCCTTTAATTCTGTTAGTATTTGTTTCACATACGCTGGCACTCCTGTGCTGGGTGCATATATATTTATAATGGTTATATCTTCTTGTTGGACTGACCCCTTTATCGTTATGTAACGTCCTTCTTTATCTCTTGCTACTTTCTTCGTTTTGAAGTCTATTTTGTCTGATACAAGTACTGCAACACCTGCTTTTTCTCTTTGTTGTTTGCATGAAATATCTTTTTCCATCCCTTCACTTTTAGTCTGTGTATATCTTTGGGTTTGAGGTGAGTCTCTTGTAAGCAGCATATAGATGGGTCTTGCTTTTTTATCCATTCTGTTACTCTGTGTCTTTTGATTGGTGCATTCAGTCCATTTACATTTAGGGCGATTATCGATAGATATGTACTTAATGCCATTGCTGGCTTTAGATTCGTGGTTACCAAAGGTTCAAGGGTTGCTTCTTTACTATCTAACAATCTAACTTAACTTTCTGGTTAAGTTATTGTAAACACAGTCTGATGTTTCTTTATTTCTCTCCCTTCTTATTCTTCCTCCTCCATTATTTATATACTAGGTGTTTTATTCTTTGCCTTTAGTTAGTATTTTGATGGTCTGCTTTCTTTGCTATGATTTTATTTTCTCTGGTGACATCTTTTTAGCCTTAGGGGTGCTTCCATCTAGAGCAGTCCGTTTAAGACATCCTGTAGTGGTGGTTTATGAGAGCCAAACTCTCTCAACTTTCGTTTGTCTGGAAATTGTTTAATCCTTCCGTCATATTTAAATGATAATCGTACTGGATACAATATTCTTGGTTCGAGGCCCTTCTGTTTCATTACGTTAAATATATCATGCTATTCTCTTCTGGCCTGTAAGGTTTCTGTTGAGAAGTCTGATGATAGTCTGATGAGTTTTCCTTTGTAGGTGATCTTTTTTCTCTCTCTAGGTGCCTTTAATACTCTGTCCTTATCTTTGATCTTTGCCATTTTAATTATTATGTGTCTTGGTGTTGTCTTCCTTGGGTCCCTTGTGTTGGGAGATCTGTGCGCTTCCGTGGACTGCAAGACTATTTCCTTCCCCAGCTTGGGGAAGTTTTCAGCAATTATTTCTTCAAAGACACTTTCTATCCCTTTTTCTCTCTCTTCTTCCTCTGGTACTCCTATAGTGCGAATATTAGTCCATTTGGATTGGTCACACAGTTCTCTTAATATTCTTTCATTCCTAGAGATCCTTTTATCTCTCTCTGCCTCAGCTTCTCTGTATTCCTGTTCTCCAATTTCTATTCCATTAACAGTCTCTTGCATCTCATCCAGTCTGCTGTTAAGCCTGTCGATCGCTTGTCTGATTTCTGCATTGTCTTTCTTCACTTCCCTCACTTCCTCCCTCAGCTCTTGCACATTTCTCTGTAGATCCATCAGCATGGTTATGACTTTTATTCTGAATTCTTTTTCAGGAAGACTGTGCATTTCCGTCCCTTCAGGCTCCCTCTCTGGGATTGTCTGGTTGATCTTAGTCTGGAACATATTCCTCTGTCTTTTCATGGCTATAGAAGTGGTCGCTGGTAGTTGCCACGTATGTCAGCTGGGCTCTTTAAGACTTAAAAAGAGGAAAAAAAAAAAAAGAAAAAAAGAAAGAGCGAAAAAAAAAAGAAAAACAAAAAACAAAACAACAACAACAACAACAAAAAACGCCCACTGGGAGTAGGTTCTGTGGGGATGCTGTAGGTGGCGCTGTTGCTCCACTATTCGGCAGCTGTGGCCGCGCCGCTCCGCAGGGCCCTTTTTAGCTCTGTCTGGGGTGGGAACAAATGGGAGGCTGTTGATCTCTGTGGAAAGTCTAAGTGCAGCCACCCTTTCCCAGTCGCCAGCAAAGGGGTCCGAAACGCCCCAGAACTCCCAGCCTGCTAGGCTGAGTGTGCCAGGGCAATCTGGCTCCTCCGCTGGGCTCCTGTCTCTTTAAGACCGCTGAAAAAAGTGCGCGCTTTTCTTTTTTCTTTTTTTCATTTTCTTTCCTTCCCGGGAGCTGACTGCAAGCACCCTGGCGCATTCCCCACTCAGATCTTGCACCCTCTGTCTGTCCAATCTCTGCTACACTGGGCGGTGTGTGTCAGCGCTCCCTGTGCAGATCACCGGGGCTGGTTATTTCGCGGAGTGTACTTCCACTTCCTCCCGGCTCTGAATCCTCTCCTCCCGCTGGTGTGCTGGGGTGAGTGAGTGCTTGGGTCCCAACGGGTCGCGGCTCCGTTTCTTACCCGCCTTGCGGGGTGCCGAGTCCTCTCAGGTGTAGCTGCATGCTGTGCACTTTCCTGTGTATTCTGGTCTCTCTTTTAGGAATAGTTGTATTTGCTGTATTTTCATAGATACATATAGTTTTGGGAGGAGATTTCTGCCACCCTGCTCACACCACCATCTTCCTGGAAGTCTCTCTCTGGATGTTTTTAAGACTTTGTGTTTGATTTTAGCAGTTTTATTCTGATGTTCCTAGATGTCTGTATATGTCTATTTACCCTTTTGAAGGGTATCTAGAGCTCCTTGAATCTATAGCTTGAGTCCTTAATCAATTTTGGACAATGCTCAATAATTCTCTCTTAAAATTTACTTCTGACTTATTCTCTTTCTCTTCTCCTGCTGGGATGTTAGTTATACATATGATGGATCTTTTCATACCTATTTGTCTTTTCTTCTCTTTTCTATATTTTCTATCTTCAGATTTTGTCCTTCAACTGACATTTTCTTTTATCTTTCAATTCAGTAATCTTCTTTTCAACCACATATAACCTGCTATTAAATCTTTTCATCACACACATTCTTAATTTCATATAATGTGATTTTAGTTACAGATTTAACAAATGGGTTTTTAAAAATACTTTCCAATATCTGCCAAAATGATCGAACTGTTATTTAATTCCATGAACATGTCAATCGTCTCTTCTGAAGTATGTTCGTAGTCATTCCTAAATCTGAATATTCTCTGAGTGTATTTCTATTGTTCACTTTTTTTCTCTTATTTTTTGGTCAGATTTTGTCTTCTTGCAAGTTTGTTGTTTCTGCTCAACATCATGTATGAAAAACAGTAGCAATCAATTTGAAATTCTGAACAATATTATCCTCCTCTAGAAAGGATTTACTTTTACTTCTTGTAGACATTAGGCTAAGTACAATTCACTATAAGCCATTCAAGCGTTCAGCCAGGACTTCAGTCATTGTGAGTGGTGCTCTGTTTCCCATTCATGCATACCCTTAGTGTGTAGCCCTGTGGGATTTCAGCCAAAGACCTGGAGATTTTACCAAGACCCTTCCTTTTAAGTGGTCTCTAAACTCCTCATATCTTGTTTCCTCAATTGCTTTCTGATGCCTTCAAGCAGTTGTGTGTGTGTGTGTGTGTGTGTGTGTTTCTTTAATAAACTTCAGATGTTCTAAATGATGTATGTGAGTGGAAGTGCTGGTTGAAGATATCCTAGTTGGTCATTGATAGAAGTAGACTATTCAGCCCCATTATGTATGAGTGATCCCAAATAGGTCAAATGCTGGGGTCATACAAAGTCAAATTTTCCATTCAGTTCTACGTGAGGCAAACTCCTGCTGAATGCTTGCTTTTTGTAGCTGTCAAAGTATACAGAGCAGCTCAGCAAGCTGACTGGTTGTTTTTGTGTCCTTTCACTTGGGAGTGACTGAGTTATCTTGGCATTCCTTATCTCTGTCCCTCGCTCCTGCCTCCACATCCACACTCTGCTTGATTTTTCTTTTCTGGACCTAACCCCCAGGCAGCCTGGAAGGGGACAGGCCCACACCTGGGGGTGCAAGATCTCCGACCTTCCAGCAGGTACAGAGCCAATCTGAGAGCATCATGGAGAGCCTCAGGGGACCACAGCTCAGGATTGATCTTAAAATATTTATAACACAGAATTCTGGTTACTAATGTAATAAAGGTCTGTGTATTTTCTACAGATTAATATGTGTGCTTGGTGAGCACACTTTTTACCGCTAAGAATTCTGTTTATGGAGCCAGTGGCAGAGTGGCCCTGAGAGGAGACACACATCCCGGCATGCATCACGTTGTCACTGCCCTGCTGTACTTCTCTGTGCAGCCTCCTCTCCACGGCACCCTCGGGGCTTCTGGGAAGCTGGCCTCCCTCGATAAATCAAGGTACAACACTGACTCAGGTCATGGAAATTTAATTTGTCTTCAGACAAAACTTGGAAGTAGATACATCCATCTACTTAAGCTCCCTCAAGTGTTCACTTCAAAGGCACTTTTCCTCTTGCTCCGCTCGAGGCCCCTTTCCCTGTTTCCCACCCCACACAGTAGGGAGTTGCGGGGAAGAGAGAGAGGATGGTCGCCCCAGAGAAAACATTCCTGGCCAGATCTTAATCTGTATATAAATGTTAACTGGCATGTCTACAGACAGGTAACCAATCCAACATAGAGAATAAAGAGAAAAATGGAGTGTGAACAGAAAGAAAGCCCAAGAGCTTATTCGGTGCCTCCAACTAAAGTAAAACTCATGAGAACTAAAGGCTTTTGCAGAGATAGTCATGTGCGCACATCTAAGACACAGAGATGGTGACACGAGCACGTGTGTGTGTGTGCTTGCATGTATGTGTGAGAAAAGGATAATCAGCAAGCTCCCCCAGACAGGAAAGGCCAAAGCGGGAGCAATTGTGTGTGTTGCTCGGTAATTTGACCCGAATGGCAGGCATCCTTGGTGGGTTATTCTGGTCTTGGAGTCATTCTCTAAATATTTACATCACACCCCTGGATTACGCACATGCCGCCTTGTGGACAAACTCAATCCTGGACAGAGATGAGGATCGTCTTTGATTAGGAAATTAGTCCCCTTTCAAATGCTCCTTGGCACAGAAGCATGGAATCTTGCAGTGCAAGAGCAGAAAAAATCCCCAAGGATCATCTTGTCCACCCCCTCACTTTCCAGATGATAAAATACAGACTTAGAGAGTTGAAGTAACTTTCCCAAGGTTGCACCGGGAGAGAATCAGTGGCAGAGGAAGGCTTGGAAAGCAGCCTTCTACTTTCTGGTAATCCCATCAGCTATCCTTAGCAGTGATTAAAATGAATGAACAACAGCGACAAAAAAAAAAAAAAACCTTTGAAAATGATAAATGATCAAGGAACCATTCCGAAGTTCCCAAATCATGATTAAGTGGCTTTGAAATACGATACTCTAACCAATGCTTGGACCCTGCTACTGGCATCAGAAGTCCAACTGACATTTCTTTCTCATATGAGCAGGTGAGAGCGATGGGATGTGCCCATTGTTCTCAGGCCAAGCGCTCTGCCTGCAGTCAGCCTGTCCCTTCCTGGATCCTGCATTCAGTCACTCTCCCATTTGGTGAGACACCTCCAGTAGCAAGTACTGAAGTGGGCAGAAGCAAGGAGGCCCAGGAACAGTCTTCTCCCGTCTCTTGGGGGACCTGCGCTGTCACCTCCGTGTTTGGGTGTGGCTGCCCGGGGCTCTGCCCGCCCCCCCGCAGGAGGCGGTACTCGTGGAGTGGCAGCTTCTCGGGCTGGTTCTGCTGCTACTGTTCTGCCTTTTTGGTCCCCCCCAACCCCCAATTTTCGGAGACGGGCTCTCCAACTTCACCTTAGTTCTCTGAGCTACAGTATCCTTTAAACAAATCCCTGCGGCTTCATTGCTGGTCTCCCCGGGCTTGTATACAAGAACGTGACTGAGGCATCTGCAGGAGGATGAATAGCCTCCACGAGCCCTGGCCTGTCGTGCTCTTGTTGGCCGGCTCTCCCGTATATCTCATTATAAGGATTAGAGAGACGTCTGTCTTTGATGTCCAAATAAAATTAAGTTGGCGGCTATAATTAAGTTTCGCCAGCGCCTACAGCCTTGCCCCAGGGAAAGGAATTTTAAAGGTCAGAACATGTCAGGGTCTAGCTGGTCACCCAGGAGCGCCTGCAAAAACTTGTGTGTAAGGAATAGGAGGTCCTTCTGTCATTTGCCCTGGTTCATGCAGTGACCAACAGGGTTCAGGGTCACTCATCCCATTGAAGAGACCCCACCTTCAGGCGGGGGGTTATTTAGGGCAGCTCCAGCTGGTATGAGGGAGGGACTTAGTTCATCCTCCTCTCATAACTGGCTTCAGGACTCAGGCTGGGCTGTGGGGATACCATAGGTATGGCAGGAAATCAGCCAGGGTGCCTTCCTCTCCATCAGAGGATGCTGCAGAGTTGAGGTCCCAGTGGGGAGTGACAAGTCAAGATTTGGACACTGCCACTCCGAGGGCACTGCCCACCTGCAGAAGGGACCTTGCCCTTCTCCCTCACCCCTCTTCTCTGCTGGTTCCCAAAGGAGCCAGAAACAGTAGCTAGTGGGTATGTGAGGATGTGGTGCAAAGGGTGGAACATATTATAGATTGAATGTTTGTGTCCCCTCCAATTTCCTATATTGAAATCCTACCCCCACGTGATGGTATTAGGAGGTGGAGCCTTTGGGAAGAGAGTGGGATTAAATGACGTCATGAGGCTAGGGTCCTCATGAATGCCATAGTGTCCTTAGAATTGTCATGAGAGAGCTTTTGCTTCCTTTCTGCTCTCTGCAGGGGACACAACAAGAAGATGGCCATCTGCAACACAGAGCTGGCCCTCACCAGAACTGCAAGAAGTAAATTCCTGTTGTTTATAAGGCCCCCAGTCTGTGGTGCTTTGTTACAGCCTAACCAGACTAAAAGAATCTCCTGGTCTTGTCCCCACCACAGAAGCCTGAGCTTGCTTAGGGCCTGAGCTGCCAGAGGAAGCATAGGGGAGATGCAGGGAAGGGCGAGAGATGGAAGTCTGATGCTGGATGGGGCTGGACTGTTCAGGTAACTGAGAACGAGGCTTGTCTCATACCTGAACATGACTAGAAAACTCACAGGATTGTCTCAAAGTGTGGAGTTGGAAAAGTGGGATTCAGCGGAGCCCAGTGGAGGGCAGACGGGGAGGGGAATGAGGTCCCTTTGGGCTGACACCTTACTGCATCCACTTCTTCAATACAATGCAGGCACCTTCAGGGAAAGTCAAAATGCAAACAAGGTGTCAGGCCCATCTGTCCACGCCAGCATGCCACATCCCTGCCTTCCTTCATAGAGCTTGTGGGGCCACCATGGCTTTCCTTCATTTTTTTTCCTAAGACCTGCAGGGCCTGGGTGAGAATCCACAAGGAGGATTCTTATATGTAAACATGTAAGTCAGGCTAACAAATTGTTAAATAAACCATGTTCTGTCTTTCTACGTTGAGAAGCATACCTTCATAAAGATCTGGGAAGTCAGCCTTTCTGCTTTGTTGATGGTCAGAGCCAGCCTACTAGCCCACAGCCACCTATTTCTCTTACTACCCTGTTTCTGTCCTTCCTGCACCATGAGAGAAAGAGCTCTTGCCTGTGAACACCCCAGTCCACACATCTAAGGTCTGGATATCCTCCCTAGCAAACAGCCACCCCTGGCTGTACTCAGCTTAGTGGGGGGGGGGGGCACTCCAGGAGCAGTCAGCCCTGAGAAAGAAAGACTGGGGCAAGGGCCAGTGGGCACTGGGCATGGGCACGGGCTCAGACTTGAAGCTGTTTGGGCAGGGAACTGAAGCTCCCAGATACCCTGCACATGCACTATTTAGAAAAAGCACAGACTCCTAGAGAGCACATTCCTTCGGCTTCTTAGAAGCTGTACCCCACAGGGAGCTCTTTAAAACACGGGGCCAGGGCAGGGGCCTGCTGGTCAGCCAAAGGGCAGTACTGACAACCCTTCCCATCATGACTCCTTCTTTTCTGGCATGAGGACCCCCTTCCCCACATGGTGTGCCAGCCGCTGTCAGCCCCAGAGTGGCCCCTGTTGTGCCCGAGTTGCAGAGGGACTTGGGCTTTTAGAGGGCAGCCACACGTGATCAAAGTTCTGAGCTGAACGGGTCTCCCTGGTTGTCTTCAAACAGCTTTACATACCAGGCAGACCCTCAGAAATTATGAGCTCTATATTCTGATTTTAAGAGGATGTTCTTGTCATTTCCTTCTCCCAGTTTTCCCACAGAAACTGGCAATTGATTAACCATCATCATCAGATTATCCAAAACAACTCAGATAGTCATGGGGCCAGTAAGGTGTTCAGGTCTCCTCCCCACCTTTCCTGATCCCTTCATTCCTTCCTCTTCCATTTGAAGAATAAGGAAAAAGGTAAGGAAACATCAATAAGCTTAATTATCTTAAATGTTATCAATGGATCAGTGAAGAAGGAAGAAAGGAAACTGAGGTTAACTGAGTGCCTGTTAAACGGTGGCCAGAGCTGGTGTTCCACATGCCCCTCTAGCCACATCCAGGTAGCTGTCGTCACCTCCTTTCTATGAATAAAGAAGCCACATGGAGCAAGGCTGCTCCCTAACACAGTATTCCAGTGCTGACAGAAACCCTGGGTCAGTCTGCAGCACCCCCAGGGCAGAAGGCTGGACCTGAATGCAGACGGTGAACAGTCTCTGAATCCTTTCCAGCCCCGAGGAGCTCCCTGGAAGAGGAAGCAAAGGTTGTGAGCCCTGTGTCCCCCCATATACGGCACATTTATATTCTTTCTTGCTATGCTACCCCCACCTCCGTCAATGCTGCACCTCCTCTCCCACAAAGGCCCACCTACATGGGACATCCCAGCCGTCAGGAAATGAAAATGCACTTTTGCATTTCAGAGTGTGGCTCCTAGAAGAGTCATGTCGGAAGGCAAAATAAAAAAACCATTTTCATTAAAACACACACTCAGGCTCTGCTGTGTCCATTAAATGAGAAAACCTCATTTTGATGAGGGAGGCTCAGCATGGAGCTGGCTTCTCAGCAATGGTGGTGAAGTGTGGGTTAAAGTCCTGGGCCCCAGCTAGATGAGAAAGTTGATGGCTGTGTCTGCTGGGAGGAGGAAGGGACAAAGGCCATCCATGCCGATGAAACTTACTGTTTGGGAAGGCAGTTGTGAATGTCTCATGGGCTCGGGGCAGGTGAAGTGTGAATGAATGCTTACCAGAGCTGTAGTGGGCAGGGGTCAGGAGGAAAACTATCAGGATGAGCTTTGTCCAAATAGACTTCAGTGCTTGGTGGTCCTTGCCTCATCTGGTCCCCCGTTTCTAAGGGGACAGTGCAGCGCAGTGGCCAGGAGTCAGCAGGCCCAGGTTCCACCCTGACCCTGCCAGAGCTCACCCTGTGGCCTTGTCCTCACGGCTCTGTTGCTGGGAGCTTTGGGTCCCTCATCTGCAAATGAGGATATGGATATGCTTATGGATATCCACTATATGGAAATGTGACATGCTTTAAGGCCACCCAACATTTTTGGAATTGTCTTCCACATCATGAATCTTTCCTTCTCACGTAGAAGCCAGAAGCTTACTTTCCCAGTTAGCTTGCAATTAGGCCAAGGCATGGAGCTGGAGCTCTTCTATCAGATGCACCAGGACAAGATGTCACATCGTAGAGAGCGGCACAAGAAGTCCAGGTGTGTGGAATCTGTTTCCTGGGGAGAGGAGTGGTAGAGTGGGCCACAGGGCAGAGTCCCAGTGTCTCAGGCCCAGGTGTGAGTTGGGTGAGCAGTGGGGTTTCCACCTAGGAGCAATCCAATCTCTGCTGGAGCATCTGGCACAATGTGGTTTGGGGTTATTCTGGCTTCCTGTCTTCCTGGCCATGGACTTTGTGCAAGTTTGACAAGGGTACCCCTTCTATACACTTTACTGCCATCTGCTGGAAAAGTGCTGTGGTATACACATCTAGTATATTTTAAACAAATATGCAAATCAGCCTAGGGTGTGAATAGCATCCCTTCCAAAGTAGTATTGTGCAGTACACAACCTGCACAACTGTTCTTGGTGACCCTGCATGCCTGACTCTTTGGCCTTGTGGAGATTCTGCAAGACACTTAATCTTCTTTAAAAAATGCCTTTGCTACTTAAGCTACCTGGAGTAGGTTCTGGTGTTTGACTAAGATCCCTAACTAATACAAATAGGGATAATGATATGTGTCTGAAAGGGTTAAAACCCATATGACCAATGGATATGAGAATCCTCTGAAAAGGCACAGGCACTTATGTTATTCAGAATGTTGGTGCGTAATTTATTAATTTTTAGAGGAACATGGGAAAGGGGTCTGATTGACTTTATCTTCCTTCCTTTTTCCAGAAACCCTATTTGTTTATTCTTTTGCTTTTGTTGTCAGGGTCAGAGTTCATGGTCAAATAGAGGAATCACAAGGATGAAAATGGGAGGGTGCATCATAAATATTCCAGCAGGGAGACTTGAAGGGAAAATGGTTTTGCCAGGTCTTGTTGGCAGTGTCTCCATTGTTACAAGGAGTGATGACATCAGCCTGTGTACCATTCGTCTGCTGGCTGTGTGTGTATGTGTGTGTGTGTGCATGTCCAACTGCAGATAAAGTGATCAGTGTCCAGGTTTTCCAGGGTCGTGCCAGATTTGTGATGTTCTGTCCTTATTTGTCAGTCCATTTCTGGGCCCATGTTTTTTGGTTTAGGCTATGTGGATGCTGTCCCTCAAGGTCACAAGGTCACAGTGCTGGCCAGGGTGTGGTGAGGAGGAAAGTGAGCAGGGTCTTCCGAAGGAATCCTCTCCCCATCAGTTGCTGGAAATTCATGTTTGACTCAGTCCTCAATGCTTCAAACTTGCAAGGAGGGCAAGAAGCTTTCTGCTTGCTTTCTGCATTCCCCCTCCTCTACTGCACCCCTAAGCAGGGTGGGAGAGTTGGGTAGGGGGTGGGGGTGCCCTGGGCATGCTGGTAACTGCCCCCTGGCATGAGTTCAAGGTTGTTTGCCCAAATCAGCCACCCCTGTTTGCTGCTTGAGGCCGGCCATGGGTTTGCTCAGGGCCTCCTCACCCTGAACGAGGAGCGGGTAGCTGCAAAAGCCAGGAGAGGGAGCCTGGGAGTCACCTTACTCTTGGTGGCTTCCATCAAAGTTTGGACAGAGGGCCGAGAAGAGAGAGAGCACCACATCCTGAAGGGCAGCTGGGGTAGGAAGGGGCACCGGGAGACGGGGAGATGGAGACACCTGGTGGGCGTGGGGGGGAGGCACTGGACACAAACATCTTCAATTCCCGAATTTGCCAGGGGGCCTCTGACCCTCTGCTTGCATGTCACTCCTGGAGAGTGACAGACTTTCCACACAGGGAACTTGTGGCCCTGCTGCCTCCTGCCTGCTCCCCTGCTTTCTCTTCTGAAGCCCTAACTCTACCTGGCTTGCAGGAGGGAAAGTGCACACAAGGCCAGCACCCAGGAGGGCCCGTTTCTGGAGAGGCCCAGCTGCCTGATGTGCAGGGAGCTCAGGGAGGAAGAGCTGGCAGGGTCCCGGGAGAGGAGGCATGGGGCTGCGGAGGTTTGTGTCAGGATGTGTCTTGGACCTCTGCTGGTGGAAGCCTTGTCCTCCGTGAGGCCAGGCCCTGGGGTTGGGAAAAGGGCAAAGAAGAGGGCCAGTCTTACTTTTGTTGGTTCATAACTGTTCTCCTGTCCCATAATTGGGGACCCAACATAAAGGAAGGCCTTTTATACACAGTATCCTGTTTCTCTGGCTCCAAGCTGCTGGTGGTCACTGGGCGGGGGCAGGGGGAGCAGGCTGCCCTGGGCACCAAGTTGAGTTTTGTGAACTTGTCCCAACTCAGCTTTTTCATTTGTCAGCCACTCTTCCTGGCACCAACCTTCTTCCGTGGCCATGTCAGGATGTGCATTAGCCCTTGCACGAATCAGACAGAAGGGGCCCAAGGAGCAGACCGCCTAGAAAGCTCTCCTTCTATGCAGGACTCTCCTCTCTGGCATTTTTGAAAGGCTTCCAATGACTGAATGCCCACTCCCTCGTTAGGGACCTCATTCCTCCCTAGGACAGCTCCAGATGTTTGAAGTTATCTTCCTGCATTTGGAATCTCTCTCCTACTGGTCTGAGTTGGCTCAACTCTTGATAAAAATCTTTCCTCTATTTGATAGACCTTTGGAAATTTCAAGGCCTGTTCTACCCTCCAAGCCTTCTTTTCCTGGTGAAGGTGTACACATTTCAGTGGCCTCCTTCTCCTACCTTCACACACCCTCCCTCTACTGCAGGTTTCTCTGTTGTCGGCACCCCACCTCCCTTAGCATCTTGGGGCCTGAGACAGTAGGCCACGCCTAGCAGGGCTCCATAGAACACTGCCTGGCCAGGACTAGAAGAGATTTAACTCATATGAGGAGTTCAGGAGCCCCCAGAGGTCAGGACCCACTGGGTCTGCTTCCCTACCCCTTCTCTATGCTCACCTAGAGCCCGCAGTGGACACTGACTTGCAGAATGAGGACTGGTGACCCTGGAATGCCTGAGCTGAGTGGAGTCGAGTAGCTGGCCTTGTATTCCTTGCAAGGGGCTATGCTGACCTCCAAGCCCTCAGCCCTGAGCTCCCACCTCTCAAAGCTGCAGGGTAGTCAAAGAATATCTGACTTTACTAGAAGATTCCTGGGAAAAGACAAGTAATGTAACTGGCAAGTAGTTCAAGATGACATTTTTATATAAGTGTATTATGGGATAGGACATAGAAGCATGAATTGCAAAGTGACAACCTGAGACTTGAGAGGATTTTTACACTATGGGAAAGTAGTTGCAGGCTCTTTCTTTAGAGTTCAGTCCCCAGTCCCCCAACTGGCTGGCCCCCTCTGCTGAGGGCTGTTTGGGCAGAAAACTCAGAGAAGCTGCAGTGGTCATTCTCCTTTGTTATTAGAGGCAGGGACAGTGAGGAGCTGAGTGAAGAAGTGATTGGCCTGATGACACACAGCTTGGAGGAGTCTGGATTTGAAACCCAGACTTGTTCTTTCCACTGTACCAAGAAATGCTGCACTTGGGTTATAAGAATGCTGACCATGGCAAGAAAGGACATCAAGAACAGAAAAGGGCCTTGGGGTGGACCGTCACTTATCCAGAAGACACAGCTCAAAGCATGGTTTCACTCAGAGAGTCTCTGCTCTGGGCTCTGAGTAGAGCTGACCCCATTTAGCCACTGAAGTGTATTTCCTTACCTCGTTCAGGATCTGGTGTTCCTTCCTTCCCTAGGAAAGAGGCCCAGGTGAAAAAGGAAGAGAAGTCCAACTCCACCACCAGGAAATGAGAGGAAGAAGGTGGCCAAGGTGACAGGCCCCTGGAGGCCACTCTGGGTGCTATGCCAGGGAACTGGTAGGATTGGCTGTGTTAAAATGGTCAGTAACTCACAACTTTGCGTTGGTCACACACCACAGGCCGTACCTGCCCTATGCGCGTGCGCGTGCGCACACTCACACACACACACACACACACACACACACACACACACACACACACACAGAGTCTTGCCCTCAGGCCCACCATTTCTCATACAGCTGAAATGTAGGAGACTACTGAAGGACTGAGGTCTGGCTTCCCCACCATTCAACCACCCACTGACACTTGAAGTACGAATCGGACGGGGGATGTCAACCTTAACCAGGGAATTAAGCCAGCATGCCTTTCTTTTCCTCAGAACATTGTCCTTCAGATTATTGAATAAGGGTCAAAGGTTTGTGTCTTTTGTGAAGGTGTCTCGGACATTAGCATAGGTTTATGACACCCAGTCATCAAAACTTAACGCAATGGACATCTCCAGATGGGCTTATTTCCCCAGCTGTCACAGAGTGCAACTCTCAATATAATTTAATCAAGTCAATTGATACTGTTTAATAAATAGGCCAGAAAATTAGCTGAGAGTTTTTCTCGGCAGGATGCGGCGTGCGACCAAAGTTATGGAAGATTGTCCCTTGAATCACTAAGGCAAACTTTGTTGTGTCATTTTACATAAAGCAATCACATTAAAAAAAAAAGAGTTATAAATAGAAAAAATTCCAAAGTTCTCCCACAGACAGACAGGGAAATCGAAACATCCAGAAAAAAAAAATATGGCAACAAAACAACCACCCCTATCCCCCAACCCAATTGCTTCACGTTCTTCTTGATCATACAGTACTCGGCATCTCTGGGCATTTTACAGTGTACAACTCCAAACTGCAGCCAAGAGAAAACAAAAAGAACTAACCAGTCATCTGAAAAATTGAGTTTATAAGAAGTCATTATCTTTACAAAATAAAAACAAAAGCCCCAACACTACTGGATCCCAATTTGTTCATTTTTCCTTGCTTTCTTTTAAAGTTTGGGTCAGCCCCAGTCCCTTGGCTGGTGGGGGGAACCTGGGCATACTGGGTGGGGAGTCCTAGAAGCAAGTGTCGGAAATGGAGACAGGAACCTTAGAGGTGGCTGCCAAGGCAGATGACATCTGAAGACAAGAGGGTGTCAGAAGCAATTCCCTCTGGCCCGAATGGCATCTGGCGGTGTGTGGAGTCGGGGGGCTCTTCTGTGGAGCTGGGAGAGTGACGGGGTCGGTGGTCTTCTCAGGCCTTTTTGTTTCTTGTATTTGCTGAGAGAGAAGCCAAGGCAATAGGAAGAGCCGAAGTCTTCTGTGCCCACAGCTCCTGGATTGGGGACACCAGCTGTGGGCCATCCATGCACATGACCTCCCCTCCCTTCTGGGCTTCTGACAAACAAAAGCAAACTCAGCAGGAAAAGGGATGGAAGGCAGGAAAAGGGAGAGAAGATCAGGAAGGCACTGGACCAGCAGAGCTGTCTTCCTTCTCAGGATCTGCTACAAACGCAAGGACCATGGAGGGTGTGTGGACACGCCTAACTCACAGAGCCCTTTAAACCCATATTGGAGCCAAGGCTCTGCTTCCCTGCACTGAGGGGAGCTGAACAATCCAGCTTCTTGCCTGGAGGGACAAGGGAGAGGCTGCAGGTGTTCAAATACAGTGCAGGGGTGATCACCAGCAATGCCAAAGCCCTGAGAAACCTGCAACTTGAAAAGCAAACGAAACCGGGTGTTAGGTCTGTTTCCAGGAATCAGAGTGGAGGGAGGCAGCTGCCAGGTGTCAAGAGGTGGCCCCAACCCTTCTTGTTGGCCCCAGAAGTCCCAAGAGACCTACAACATTGGAGGGGGCATGTGGAATTGGGATAAATGCTAAATAGTCATCCTTCGGCCCCAGAGGCCTGCCTAGGAAGGAGGGTGGTATTTGGAGTTGTCTAGAGCTGCTTGGGGGATGTGGACAAGCCTCACCCCAACTCTCTGTCACCCCTGTTTAGTTTGGCCATATTTCTCATCTGGGCTAAAATAAAGGTGGATGTGATAAAACTAAATCCAGTAAAATAGACGGTTTCACCAGGGACTTTAGGAATGCAAAGCTCCAATGCTTTCAACAGTTCTCTTTGGAGGGACAGGCATTGCACTTATGTGTGCATGGGAGGGCGTGAGAGGGGAAACTAAATCACCAGTCCCCCTCATAGCAGAGTGAAACCAGGGTACAGATGGCTGACCTGGCCGACGTCACAGGACAGTGAAGGGAAAGTGGGCCTGGACTCCAGAAACTTTGCTCTGGACTCCAGGCCTCCCTGCCAGTAGGGCATTTCCCATAAGGATCCCAGGACCGCTGGAGACAGGAAAAACGACCCATCAGAGCAGTGTCTGTAGGGACTCTGCCACAGGATGGTGGGACTCGACCAGGGTGTGTGCCCCAGGCCCTTACCCTCATCCCTGCCTCATCTGGTCTGCCTTGGGCCAAGCTGCCTCCCTCCAGCTAGCTTCCACGCACGCCAAAGTGCTCTTGGGCACCCAGCCTGTGGCCTCCTCTGGGGCATGGGCCTGTGTGAGTGTTGGTGTGAAAGCCAGAGAGAGCGCCAGGGAGAGGCCAGGCCCTGAACTCCAGGCCCTTTGCAAGGAGATGCCCGTCTTGGACACCAGCAAAAGGCAGGCGGCTGCCTCAGGCCTGGAACATACCGCGGCGGCTGCTAGTGTTCTGTCCTTTTTCCTCTGTGATGTTGAAATAAAAAGCCCAGACCCCTTGGGTGGGGCAGGGTTGGCCTGGTGGGAGAGGGACAGGGCTGCTGGACTGGGGTTTTCAAGGACCAGCCTAGTTGTTGGCTTCAGACATGGAGGCCACGTGGTTGAGGCCGGTGAGCCCTGGGAGGCCCGCCAGGCCCGCGGCCCAGGGGTCGGCCAGCGGGAAGTAGGGCCGCGCCGCTGCCACGTTCTCGGCCAGCGCGAAGGCCAGCAGGCCCCCCGCGTTCCTCTCGGCCTCCAGCTGGGCGCGCCCAAACAGCTTCATCTGCGTCTCCTCGAACTGCCGCTCCAGCTCCTGCAGGCTCAGCGCGCCCTTGGGCGCCGCCAGGAAGTGCTTGGCAGGGCTGGGGCCCGGGAGGCACACGGTCGCCCCACCCAGGTGGCCGCCCACGTCGCCCAGCGCAGGCGGCATCACGAAGGCCGCTTTCTCAGCACCTGCGCCGCCAGGCCCGAAGAGCAGGCTGGCGGCTCTCCAGGCGGCGGGCTTGCGGCCGCGCCGGGGCCGCGCCATGCGGCAGCTCTGGCGCTTGATGTGGCGGTGCAGGTGGTCGGAGCGCGTGAAGCTCTTGTAGCAGAACTCGCACTGGTAGGGCCGCACGCCCGTGTGGATGCGCATGTGGTTCTTGAGGTCGTAGTTGTGCACGAACTTGGCGTTGCAATGGATGCACAGGTAGGGCCGCTCCCCCGTGTGCTTCCGCATGTGGATCTTCAGCTTGTCTTGCCTGCAATGCACAGCCCAGAGTCAGTCCCTGTGCGCAACACCAGACCACTGAACCCCTCGGCAACCCCTTCCTCCAGAACCTGCTAAGGCTCCCTATTGCCCTGGTGTCCAACCCCAGGATTGGGACCCAGGCTGGGATTTACCTTCAACCCGTGCCCCACCCTAAACAGGTGTGGCTGCTCACCTGGATTAGCGGCCTGGAGAGGGACAGTGTCCTAAAAGCCTCCTTCACTCCAGAACTCCTTTTACACGTATGCTCAGAGTAAGGAAGCTCCCACTCTGCCACGGGCCTGTCTTATAGACTGGAAAATAGACCTGCTGGGGAACCCGTGTCCCCACAAGCCAGCAGTCTGTCCTCTGTCCAGGGATGCAGCAGTGGCCTCTGAAACTGGATTGTATCTCAATCTCACACCCACTCTCTCCAGGCAATGGTCTTCCCTCTGCGTTGTTCTGTGTTTTTGCCCAGAGCCTCTGGTCCCGTCCCAGCCTCTGGGCTGCTGAGATCTGCCTGTCCTCAGCACTAACCTGGCAGGCTATGGACGCCGGGCACGCCTTGTGCAAGCCTGCACTGTGGGTTTCTTATCCCAAGTGCGGGCTCTCCTCTTCGCAGACAAATCCCAGGTTTTACAAAAGAGCCAGGTGTGACAAGAATGCAGCCTGCTGTGGGACAAAGCTTTCCAGGGTTTAAGTGGTATTATTCAGGGGCAAGGTATGGTGTGGGGGTGGGGCTCCCACTGGGATTTGGGGGCCCATGCTCCAGCTGCAGACCTATCACATTAGTGATCTCAGGCAAGTTACCTAACCTCTCTACCCGGAGGTGCACCTGGCACCAGACATCCCTTCCTACTGTCCAGGGCTTACGGAGAGAATCTGGGTTTGTATGAGCTACACTCAACATGCCTCCTGGGGGCGTGGGAGGGAACACTGACATCACAGGGGTGGTGTTCCTAAAGACTGAGCACTGCCTCAACCAGCCTGAGTCTTTCAGATTGGCTGGGGTAGACACAGCTGGGCTGCAAGAACTCCTCTCAGAGGCATCCTTCCTGTCCAAGCCCTACAGGCCAAAGAGCTCTGTGTCCGGTCTCCCCCTTCCTCCCTGCAGGTGTGGCTTGTGTGTCTGGCTATAATTTTTGGCTCAGGTTTGAGGCTGGAACAGATGTGGAGCCCAGGTGTCCACCCTAAAATGGCCAGATGTAAACCACACTCAATATAACCCCAGGACAGCAGGAGTAGTCCTGGTCGCCTGGTGTCTCCTGGCCGCTAGAGGTCTCACTGGATCTCCTTTTTGGACTGGTTCCCCAGGGGTGGGGTAGGAGAGAAAAGGATATTCAGTGTACACTGGTGGGGAGGGAGGGTGTGAGGACCTGAGAGGACAGATCCACTCCTTTCCACTGTGCTCACAGAAAGGCTGGTGGGCACCTGGGAGGTGGGATGGAGTGGGGAGCAGGATGGGCGAGGAGGATGAGTGAGTTCTGCTGCCCGAATCTGGCTAGAGAGCTGCGGTCCTGCTTAAAATCCCCCAAGGCTGCCCCTGTCCAATGACCTAAGTGCCCATTTACCCCTTAGCCTGGCTCTCAAAGCTCTTTACAGCTCACCTCTTCCATTTACAAGATGAATAAGTTCTAGGACCCTTGGTGACCACAGTTAACAATACAGTATTGAATACTTGAAAGTTGCTCTTAAATGTTCTCACCACATGCACACAAAATGGTGACTATGTGACAAGATGGATAACTGTTGGGGTTATAACACAGGGCGGGGGTCATGATGGGTGCTGTTTGCCTTAGCTGCCCCTCATGCCTGCAGAGCTACCACCCGGTCACTGTCCCTGTCGCCCTGTCTTACTAGGAGTCTAGACAGTGAGCTGATACCCGAGGCAGCAAATTCATGGACAAGGAGCCCTGGCTCCTGGCTGATGCAGGAAAGGGACCTGGCTCACAGGCATTCCTCTCAGCGCTATTCATTAGCAGGTGCTTACTGCGCACCAGGAAGTTATGCCTGACCTCACTGAGGCCTGGGAAGTCAGCTTCCATCATTCTCTTGAGGAATGGAGGCAGAGAGAGGTGCAGTCATGTGTCCATAGCTTTCCTGATCTTAGGCAATATCTGAATGGACTCATAAAGCTGGGAACAACCTGAGGGAGCACCTGCTCCAACCCTCTCATGTTACACAGGGGGAAACGGAGGCCCACAGCTGGGGAGACTTGGCCAAAGTCACACAGCTCGTTAGAGGCAGAACTAGGGCCTGAACCTAGGGTCCCTGATTAGCCCTCCAGTGCTCTTTCCAAGGTGCCACAGCTGCTGAGAAGTAATGAGCTCTCTGTCGGCTTGTCCAGCAGCACCCGTGTGGCAAGGGCTGCTTCTCATTCAGCGTGGGGCATGGATGGTTCTAGAACTCGCTTTGATAAGAACCTGTCGGACGCTTCTGCACAGTACGCAGCACTGAAGGTAGCTGGTGTTCGTGGTGTGTTTGTTGACTGACATGACCTGCTGTGCAGGGCCAGTTCTCAGAACTCCCCAGCTCCAAAACCAACATGCCCCTCTCCCACCCTGAACCCCTTTCTGCCATCTCATTCCTTTATCTGGTGCCAGAGAGCCCACCCAGGTCACACGCACCCAAGCCTTGATTTGCATTCCCCCTTCCAGCCCAGAGAGTTCACTGCTGGGAAGGACGGGCCAGTCGTTATGAGCTCATCCCGAGTGGAAGGAAAGGGCTGCGGGGGCTCCATGAAGGCTCTCAGTCTGGACAGTGCTTTCCCAGCACCACCCACCAGACTTCTTGGTAACCTGATGGTCTGAGACAAACTTTCTTCCTGCTGCCACTGCTAATGGCATTACATTATCTTAATAAGGTCCCCAGAGCTGCCAGGAGTGGGACTAAAAGGAAAATACAGGAAAAAAAAAAAAAGCTAGCAGCGGCCAGGCTCCCAGCCTTGCTTCGCAAGCAGACAGCTGTCGGCCACAGGCGGTGAGCAGTACCTGCCTGCGCTGTAGGCAGGGTGTTGGAGACTATAAGCTGCAGCCCTTATGGGACACTGATAGGGGATCCTGTGGAAACTGGTGTGGTCATGGCTCGCCAGAGTGGCTTCTTAGGAGGCCAAGATGTGCCCCCTCTTCCAGGCTGGGGTGCCCACTGTTGCATGGGGCCTGGCACCTTCTCAAATCTTGCAGTTTCTTGCCCTGCCAGAGGGGACTGGAGCACCTCTGAGGGCCAGGCTGGGGGTGGGATGTGGGGGCTACAGGAGGGACGACCGCCCAGCCATGCTTGCTAGGAGCTCCCCCGACAGGCTGCCGGCACTCAAGGACCAATGTGGCAGGAATTAGGAGGCATTAAGAGCCATCTGAGGGCTTTGTGGCCCCGGCCCAGGCCCAGGTGGCAGTGACGATGGCTGCCGTTTGGGCAGCTAGGGGGCCACCCGTGGTTTGGGTGGGCAGGGAAGTGCTCACCAGGTACGGCAACTCCCCTTGTATGCAGAGGGGACAAACTCCGTGTCTTCCCTGGCTTACGTGCTCCCCATTCTTCAGGGCCCATCCCAGGGGGAATGTCTGGCAGAGCCCTACCCTGACCTTTGTTCCTGGCTTCTAGACGTTCTGGGAATAGAACGTGAAGGACTCCCGACGGGGAGGGTCTTGGGGACAACAGGACCGGCTGCAGCAGGAGCCTCTCTCTCTGTGGCTGGCGCGGGCACCAACCTTTCTCAGGAAGAAAACGGTGACCTTGGACCAGGACGGGGGAGTGTAAACACGCTTGGGCTTAGACAGGGAGATCTGGAGTTGAAGTGATGATGGGGTGACCAGAGCTAGCAGGGGACAGCATGGACCAGGGAATCATAGTTTGGTTGAAGCTTTTGAGGCCTTGCCAGGGGCTCCAGGGTGTCTCGCATCTGGAGGAACCAAGGTGGGACGACTCGTGGGACTGAGTGAAACCTGAAGCCTTCTTGGAGGTGAGGGTCCTGACACCAAGGAACGGACACCACCACAGTGGGCAGCTCGGCCCCTGGTCCCAGAGAATCACAGGATAAAGCAGCAGGCGGGGCTCTAGTGGCAGAAGGGGCTCTGCTGGAAGGACTCCCAGGCCCTTGCACCACATTGCAGGCCCCTCCAACACCCCAGAGGGGACAGGAGGTCGGGTCAGCATCAAGGAGAGGGGAAAGGAGGCCTGGCAAGAGAGCAGAAGCTCAGCTGTGATTCGGGTTCCAGAAATCTGGGGAGGAAAACAGCGTCCAAGAGGAGGACTTGAGGGCAGCAGGTTCAGGGACCCAGTCCCAGGGAGGGGCTGGGATTCTGGGAGTCTGGGAATTCGGAGCCAAAGAGGCAGCAGCTGCAGCTTGAAGTGGCTGCTGAAATGCCTCCAGCTGGGGAAAAAGGGAAGCTGGTCTGGGTGGTGGCTGCCAGAAGTCTGCCGCAAAGGTCTCCCTGGAAGGGCAGCAGGGACTTGGCTCCGGGGTTACAGGAAACCCTGACCTGGACAACCCAGGGGACCAAAAAGCATCCTTGCAGGGCAGGTCTGGGGAAGGGGCAGGAGGGAAGTAAGGAACCAGCAATTCTGAGGAATGTGATGGGGAGGGGCCCAGGGGTGTTCCACAGGGGCAGCCACAGCCCCTGGTAAGGAATAAAGGCCCTTGTGTGAGGAGGCCAGGAAAATCTCCAACCACCCCCCCTCCCAGGTGTCTCCGCTCCTGGAAAGGGGGTCCGAAGAGCTTTTCTGATCTTTCTCAGGAGGGTCAGAGCCTGGTGGGAACCAAGTGAGGGGGCGGTGTTGATGGAGGTGGGAAGCCAGCTGCTTCCACTGGAGCCAGGACTGGGGGCCCGGATGGCTGTCTTTCTGCTGAGCAGGAGGAAACTGGAGGGAGGGCAGGTCAAACACGACTCCGGAACAGCCCCAGGGCTGGTCTGGCCTGGAGGGGAGGTGAGGCTACAGGCGCAGAGGTCACCCTAGTGATCATCAGGAGTGTGCTGGGAGGGAGGGTTCTGGAATGCAGCCCTCCAGTACAGCCCCGCCCTGCTGCCCAGACCAGGGGGCCTACTGGGAGAACGTACTAGTGTCAGGAGGGTGAGAGGGCTATCTGCAGAGACTGACCAAGCTCAGAACTTCCCCAGGGAAGGCCGGGCTCACAGACTGGTGTGGCCCTCACAGAAAGCTGTGTGTGAGCAGACCCGGGGGGGCGGGAAGGGAGCTGGGGGCTGGGGTGTGGGGCAGGCTCCCTGTGTGGTACCCTGACACGCCCGTCCTGTTGAAGCCACGGACCAGTATCAGTCACCTGTGACGGGGACAGGCATGGGGAGTTAGGGAGTTGGCCCTGGGCGGCAGGAGGGGGCACTCTGGGCTGACTCAGGGGCTGGCTTTTCTGGGTGTGGCCTGTGAAGAGCAGGTGCCCAAATCTTTGAAGCCATTCTGGGGGATGGGTGAGGGGGTGGGGTTGGGGGTTGCTGGGAGTCACAGGCTGGAGATGAGTACACCATAGGAATTAGACTGTGCTCTAGTTTCTCTCACTTCTGCTTATCCCCGTGCTGTAGTCAAGTCCTGTTCAGGTGTTCTAGCCCGGCCCTGGGGGACTAAGGTGGATTCAGGGTAAGGGAGGGGTGGGGGTGGGCAGGACCATTAGTGAGGGACAGCAGAGGGCAGGTGAACCTCTGGGACTTTGGGTTCCGCTGCTCTGCGGCAGGGCCAGGAGCAGAGCGCCCTGACATGTGTTGCCAGCTGGAGGGGGACACCCGGCACCTGGAGGTGTCCCCTCCACCAGCAGCTCAAAGCATCTGGGGGGGATTCTTTTTGGGGCTTCCCTCACAGAAAAGCTGTGCAGGGACCCCAAGGCCCCCTTGGAAACAATCAGTGTTGTCTTTTGAAGCAGTCACTGGAGTTGCCTGTAGAGCTATTTTAGCAATGCCACTTTCACCTGAACATATTTCTGATACTCTTCTCTGGAAATTTCAAATAGAGTTTTCAAGCCACCCAACAGAGTAGTCCTCATTATTTTATAGGATCACTCTTATTTTTCCTATGAAAAGCATTGCCCCGATTTGATGCTTTCAACCTGCACCCTGTCCTCCAAGGCCAAAGCTTTAGGCCCACTGAGGAAAATGAAAAGAACGAGCCCCTGGCAGTTCCCAAAGATAAATTTCCCAGGGGATGTGAAGTGACAGCAGCGCTGTGGACATAAGTGTGGGTCTCTCTGGGTGCATTCTTTGATGGGGACTGTGGCAATATGGGGAAAGGACTTTGTCTAATAAGTCATGGTTGCCATCCTGTGGTGTGTGGTATCCACTAGGCTCTGTCCACATCCGACACACTGAAATGACCAAGCCCTGGTGCAAGGCTGCTCACAGAACTTTCCCCACTGTGGACATGGCTAGGAGGATCAGCCTCACACCAGTGACCACAAACGGCACCAACAGACCATATTTTCCCCAAACAAGGCCCATCACAACTTAGCAGTGGGCAAATCTGACCCCACATCATCCCACCAATCAGTTTTGAACACAAAAGTTGCTGTGCAGAAGAAGGGACATAATACATACTTGCTGAATGGGATGGAGTCTATGAAAGATGGTTTATGATGTATTAATATCACATTTCAAATTTTGTAACAGTGTGAAGCATAACCTTTTTGCCAACATGGGGAGTCAAGGGGGAGAACATAAAGAGAGCCCAACTTTTGGTGTGACCCAAAAGAGGATGAAAGGGCTTACAGGGCTCTCTACAGTCTCCTGGTCACAGGTCCCAGATCTGCCATCTTCCGGCTGCGCTGATGAGTGGCCAACTAGCTACTGGGAAGATGGATTGCTCATCTGGAAACAAAGGCCATCGCAAGGCCCCGTCTTCCCGGGGAATGTCTGGGGTGAGAGTATATGTAATATACTTAGGACAGCCCCTGGTTGGCTGAAAATGCTGCAAAAAATAAAATGAAATAAAGAGGCTGCTGCCGACCGGGAGTTTCCAGCCGGCTTCTGCGACTCCACTGTCGGGGAGGGGAGAGGGAAGCCAGCGAGCAAGGTGCGGAGGCCCCTCAATTCTGCCTTAACAGAGCTGGTCTGTTCTGACCCGTATTATATCTTGGTCTTCCACCTAATACGGTATATAAGAAAATAGCGTAGCTCCTACAAAAGGGTCTGAAAATCACGGCACCATGTAACACCTAGCACGCCATACAGCAATGGACTTGATGTGCACTTGGGGTCCGGCTGCACCTCCCTTGAACTGGTCTCTCTGTCCCTCCAAGTCCTCTGCACCCTTCTTTGCTGACCCCCTGAGGACCCCCGCCTGAGGGCTGTTGTGCTCACCTGGTGAAGCGGACCTCGCAAATGTTGCACATGTATGGCTTCTCCCCGGTGTGGGTCCTCATGTGGCGCGGCAGCTTTCCGGCCCCCATGATGATTTTGTGGCAGATGGGGCACTGCTGGGAGGCCTTGGGCTTCAGCTTGCGCTCCTCTACCAGAGGCCAGGGTGGGAAAAGGCCCCCCAGGTGGGTGGCACTCAGGAAGTTGAGATAGGCACCGTAGTCATTCTCTGCCTTGATGGGGCCCAGCGGCCCCCCAGGAAGGTCCGGGAACATGTCCTTGAAGAAGTCGTTAGGGAAGGGCGGGGGTGGGGGTGGGGGCAGCTCCTCCTTCTCCTCCTCCTTGATCTTCCTGTTCTTGATGACCAGGTCCAGGGGCCCACTGTCCATGGGCTGCTCGGGCAGCTGCGCAAAGGCACCAAAGTCCCCTGGCCAGAGGTGTGGGAAGAAGTCCGGGGCAAACGGAGATAAGGAAGGTCTCCTGTCGGGGATGTTGGCTTTGGGGTACAGGTTCTCCCTAAGCAGAGATTCAATGGAGAAGTCCCGGATCACACCCAGATGGCCAGGGCCGCCGGCCGGGAAGGCATCAGGGAAGTCTCTGGGTGGGTCTGAAAAGGCCTTCTCTGTGAGGTGGTCTGCCTCAGAAGGGCTCTGGTGGCAGCTGATGTCCTGGGGATCAGGCAGATTTTCTTGATCAGCAAAATCTTCTGTGTCATCATCCTCATCCTCTTCCTCTTCCTCCTCCTCCTCCTCGTCCTCCTCATCATCGTCATCCTCGTCGTCATCATCGTCCTCCTTGTCGTCCTCCTCTCCCCCGTTCCCCCCAGGCTCCATGATCTCCAGGCACACGTTCACAATGCACTGGATCTCCAGCATCCTGGCAGCATTGAGGATGTGCTTGACGTTGGACGCGGTGATGGTGAGCGTGGAGGTGTAGGCGAACTCCAGGATGGCGGCCAGAGCCTCAGGCTGGACAAAGTCGATCTCGTAGACGTAGGGCTGGCTGGCTAAGGTGCCGGCCGTGAAGAGTTTCTTGAAGTACTTGCTGCAGGCAGCCAGGACGGAGCGGTGGGTGCGGTACTCCTGCTCTTGCACCACCAGGAGCACGTCGCAGAGCAGCCCGTCATGCCGCTGCTCATTCAGGCTGCACAGGACCTCGCTGCTGTGGTTGGGGAAGGGAATGCCAATGAGCTCATCAATGCCATTGGCCATGTTCTCAGCCAGAGCCCTGCAGGGACACACAGAGAGGCAGACTGGGGTTAGAGGCACGGTCCCAGGAGGGGACACCCAGCCCTGGCGCTCTGGACAGGGAGGCCAGGCTGGTGGGCATGTGGGCCCATACCCCCTCTGCCTTTGCTTAAGTCTTCTCCTTCCACCAAAAAGCCAGCCCTCCTCCCTCTCAGCTTTTCCAAATCCCACCTGCAATTCAGAGCCCTGCTTACAAACTGGGGCTTTTCACTGTTCCTCTGGGCTCTTTCCCTGGACCCTGAGGCCCTTGGAATTAGGCTTCTCATTGGGCAGCTGGTATGCTGTTTGGCAGAGGCAATGTGAGCTTCTCATGGGCATGATTTCACTGAGTTGTACTTTGCTAATGTGCAGTTTTGGACTGCTAGGATGAATGATGAACAGCCGTTCACATGAATGATGAAACTTAACTGCTCTGTGTTCTAGGGAACAGTGTCCACTGCTTACTCACACAGCATCTGCAGGTCAAGGGCCAAAGGGGAAATGGCCCTCGGGTCTCATGACTCAGGGCTTCTGGTGGTAAAATGCTTTGGTTTATTTCACAAATCCTCTGACTTCTGTATTAGACTAACTTTTTGCTACTGTGGCTACTCTTAGGGGCTGAGTTGTGTCTCCCCGAAATTCAATGGAAGTCTTAGCCCCCAGTACCTAAGAATGTGATTGGAACTGTATTTAAAGAAGTAATTATGGTTAAAATGAGCTCATATGAGTGGGACCTAATCTAATCTGACTGCTGTTCTTATAAGAGGAGATTAGGACACACACACACACAGAGGGGAGACACAGGGAGAAGACAGCCATGTACGAGGCAAAAAGAGAGGCCTAGGAGAAACCAACCCTGCTGACACCTTGATCTTGGACTTCCAGCCTTCAGAACCATGAGAGAATTAATTTCTGTTGTTTAAGCCATCTAGTTTGTGGCACGTTGTTATGGCAGCCCTGGTACACTGACACAGGTGTCGGGAACCTTATAACCAATTTGGGGGCACATTTCCAGCCAGGGAATGGGGGCCTTATGGCATAAGTTTTGCTTTCTGACCTTAACTTCTGATGAAGTTTCTCTTCATTTGCAATTCTTGATTTTTTTCCTGTTAAATATTGACATCCTATATATGTATATCCTTGAGCCATTCACCTATAAATCATTTAAATTCAATATTAAATTTGAGTGCCTTGTTAGTTAATTTATCATGTCTGCATTCTGCTGCCCTCAGAGGAACATCCCTGCAGGGAAAAGACCCCTCTGAAATACCTAGCAATCTATATTAAACATGAGGTATTGCCAGTGAGAGCCACCAGGAGGGAAGATGCTGGACAGAGGACAACAGGAAGCACCTCCCCTTCAGGGAGCAGAACTCACACCACATCAGCAGATTCAACCTGAATAGGCCTCCTCAATTTTTATCCCACAGCTTGGAGGGCGCTTCTCTGTAGGGCAAAGACTGATCATGACCCATGGATGAATTCTGGCCCTTTCTCTGGTGCAATTACAGTGGGGAGAAAAAAACAAATCTAAAAGCCATGCGCCCCAGTGGGCAGAGCTTTGGAGAGCTCCACAGATTTATCTTCTGGATGTTTCTGCCCTGGCATGGCAGGCGCAGTGGGAGGGGAGGGGTGAGAAGTGCCAGGCCCATAATATGTGCCCTGAGTTGGGTCTGGAGGCATTGGGGACCCAGTGAGGCAGGCAGGGTGCTGGGCTCCCCCCAACTCCATACCTCCTCCATCACAGAGAGCCTGGGCTATCCCACCTGTGCAGGGCTCGGGGATTTCCCAGACGGAAGGCCTCACTGCTTCCCCACGTTCTCATCTTTAAAGGGACCAGAGACCCTTCAGCCATGCATTCATTCCTAAACAGTCAGTGGGTTTCTCCCGAGGCCAGGCATTGCTCTGGCCTCTGGGAATGCACAGAGAGCAGACCAAGAAGGCCCCTGCTCTAAGAGAGCTTATAGGGACATAACAACTGTGATGAAAATATAGCAAGATTCACCAAAGAGCAATGAGATATCACTACACTCCTATCAGAATGGTTAAAACAGCAAATAGCGGTACACCAAATGTTAGCAAGGATGTGGGAAAACTAGATCACTTATACATTGCTGTTGGGAATGTAAAATGGCACAGCCTCTCTGGAAAGCAATTTAGTGGTTTCTTAAAAAATGAAATATGTAGACTAGTGGTTACCAAAGGGAAGGGTGGGGAGGGCGGGTGGGGAGGGAGAGAGAAGGGGATTGAGGGGTATTATGATTAGTACACACGGTGTGTGTGGTGGGTCACAGGGAAGACAGTGTAGCACAGAGAAGACAAGTAGGGACTCTGTGGCATCTTACTACACTGAAGGACAGTGACTGCAGTGGGGTATGGAGAGGACTTGATGATATGGGTGAACATAGTAACTACATTGTTTTTCATGTGAAACCTTCATAAGAGTGTATATCAATAATACCTTAATAAAAAAATTTTTAATAAAATATGTAACTACAACGGCCCAGAAAGCAGACTCTTGAGCATTTATCCCAGAGAAATGAAAACTTATGTCCACACAAAGACCTGTACACAAATATTCTTAGCAGGTTTTGCATAACGGTCAATGACTAGAAAGAAACCAGATGTCCTGGGTGAGTGGTCAGATCGTAGGAGAGCCCCAGCATGGAGCACCACTGAGCGATCAAGAGGGAATGGGCTGCTGATGCATTAAAAAAAAACTGGATGAACTCAAGAGCAAAAGGCCAATGTTAATAAATTACATGCTGTGTCATTTCATTTACATAGCATTCCTCCTGAGGTGACAAAATTACGGAAATGGAGACTAGATGAGTGGTTGCTAGTGGCAAAGGAGGGAGGGGACCAGCAGGAGGCGGGTGTGCCTGCAAAGGGCACCATGAGGGATCCTTCTGATGATGTAGATGTTCTGCATCTTAACTGTAGCAATGTCACTATCTTGGCTGGTGTTATACTATGGCTTTGAAAGATGTTACCACTGGGGAAAACTGGGTAAAGGGTACACGAGATGTCTATATTGTTTCTTAAAACTACATGTGAATTCAACTATGTTAAAATAAAAACTTTAATTAAAAAACCCCAAATGATAGAGAACAACCTAAATCGATCAATACATCTCCTCCCCCCAGCTCTATCTATTATCTGTCTATTGGTAGCCATGCATGGGGCCTCGGGTTGGAGTGTGGGTATGCTATGTTACCCAGGGTGGTCAGGGAAGGCCTCCTGGAGGAAATGTCCTTTGAGCTGAGGCATGGATGGTGAGACAAATCCAATTGTGGGATGATGTAGGGAACAGTGTTCTAGGCTGTGGGAACAGCAAGTGCAAAGTGGATAGTCTCACTAAGGTACTTTAGCTCTGGGGGGCAAGCTCTAAAGGGCCATTTAACTTTGTTCATGTCTATTGAAAAACCATTCCATTTCTGCATTTCTTCGGGGGGCTTAGATGGACCACACCTACCTAGATCCCGCTGAGCTCCTGTGTAGGGCTCCCCTCCTTCTCTGTGACCAGGGAGGGTGTCCCCAGGCCATAGACCTCAACTGTCTGTGCCACAGAGAACACTTGGTGAAGAACCCTTGATGACTTCTGTCACTTATTTTATTCAGCCCTATACTGTAAGTAATTTTATTTGTGTCTCGGCATCTCTTCTAGACTGTAAGCTTCTTGAGGGCAGGTTGTCATTACAAGGCTTAGCACAGTCCTGGCACACAGGCAGTGCAGGTCTCCAGCATGGGCTCGGCAGCACGGAAATTACGGTGGTGCAGGCAGTTCACTCCACAGTGGCACCACATATAAGGGGGATGGCAGCCTCAAAGATGCACCCCCTTCATGATGGTAAGAATTTACGTCCTTGTGTGATCCTTTCCCATGTGAGTAGGGCTGACCTGTGTAATCAAGGAGATTTGTGAAAGTGATAGCGTATGAATTCTGAGAGGAGGTCATAAAAGATGAGGTCATCCTGGGGAAGCCAGCTGCCATATCATGAGGACGTTCAAGCAGCCCCGTGGAGAGGTCCACGGACCCACCAGCAGTGTGACTGCGCCGTCATGAGAGCATGTTAGCCCCAGTCAGGCCTTCAGATGACAACAGCCCTGCTGACAACCTGACTGCAACTTCATGGAAGACATGGAACTAAACCACTTAGCTGAGCTGCTCCTGAATTCCTGACCCACAGAAATGTTTATTCTTGTTTTAAGTTGCTAAATTTTTGAGTAATCTGTTTTGCAGCAACCGATAATATTGGGACACCTCAAAGGCACCATAGGCTTGTGATATTTATCCTGACAATCTCCTGACAGATGGCAGTTAAATGCTTCAGTCTAATGAAATCAGTATATATCACTGTTTTGATAGATGGAAGTAAATGGGTTGAGGAAATGATACTTCTTCTAATTCCCACATAGCTACCAAATGGCTAGCAGGGTCTTTCTTTGCCCTCAGAGGGATCCTCTCATCTGAAAAGATGGTTTATGAATGAAACAAAACTTCAACTATTAAAATCCCAAATCAGTAAAACCCCAGAAAATTAGTTCTTTATGGGGAGCCAGTTTTCTTGCTTGCTAAGGGTTATTCCTTTAAAGACAAAAGTGTTTTAAATGTTTTTCAGGGACAATTCTCCCTTTCCTTAAGCATTTCTCTATCTTCTCAAATAAAGGAGACATAACCTGTTGGATGTGTGTCTCATTCGAGCCCACTGAGGAATGGACAGTGGCTGTTGTTACGCTAGATGCCCATTTCCAGTGCACTTGGAGCCAAGTCTATTTGGGACTGAGAATCAGGAACCCATAGCTGTGTGACTTTGGGAGGCCCCCCTGCCTCTCTGGGCTTCTGTTTCCTCATCTTGTCATTGGATGGTTATCAGATTTTTGATAACGGGTGTTATGACTATGAGAAGCTAGAGGTGCAAAGGGGATCTGCAGATGAGGAAGGGCAAAAGGGCTGGGGTCCTCTGGACTCAAAGGCTGGCCTGCCCAGCAGCGGCTTGGTAGTGTGCCTTGGTTTGGAGCCTCTGACCCATTCCTGGAGGAGTGGATGGAACCTTCTAGCTGGGGGGCTCTTTTTCCAGGTGGGAGGCGGGGGCTACTGCTTGCTGTTTCATTGTCTCTTTGAGAAGAAGTGGCCCTGCCCTGCACTCTAAGAGCTTCTCGGGTGACCCTAAGATTCCCATGCCCTGGAAGGCCACAGACAGCAGTGTCCCATGGGGCATGCCCCGCCCTGCCCCACCTCCCCGCCCAGGCCCTCCATCAGAGCCAGGGCCCACTCTCCAAGAATAACACACTCAGGAAAGAGAATCTCACATACACACATGCACACACACACACACACGAGAAACAAAATCTCAACAGCCAGGAGAGGCTTAATGCAAAGGATGAACCTCTGGTAGGAAGGGGATAGAAAAAAATATATACATCAGAAATAAAGTAGGAGGAGGGAGAGGGGACGAGGAGCTCGGAAATGCAGGAAGGGAATTAAAGAGGTAGAAGGCAAATGTGGGGCAGGTGAAACCGTTTCAGGAGTGGTCACCATTCCAGAGGACGGGAGGCTTGCCACAGTCTCCCCTGGCCCTCTACCCTCCGTAGAAGGTTCTAGAGCCCAGGTATGTCCAAGTAGCCCTGTCTGACAAAGGCACTCCTCGTCTCTGGGCCTCGGTTTATTCAACTGTAAAATGAGGATATTACTCACTCTGGGCAGTCTACCTGTGTTCCCCTCCCTGCCTACCAAGAGAAGGGTCATGCCCTCAGTCTGCCAGCAAAAGAGGGGGCAGGGTGCTTCTAGGAGAGAAGCAGAGAAGTGGTGGGCTGGGGCGACTAGAAGGGGCACCTAGGGTTCTGACCCAAAGAAATGCACTGTAGAAGCCTGGCTCTGGAAATCCTCCAGCATTCATTTCTTGAGTGTAACCTTAATTTTTGTTTTTATTTGTGTCTTGTTCTAACCAAATCAATCAAGTGATGGAGTCAGCATTTACAATAATAGCCAACACTAGCTGCCATTTATGGAGTGCCTGTAATATGTCGGTCATTGCCCTCTAACCCTTCCTCAACCGACACAGCTCTCGACAGGCACATATTTTTATCATCACCTCCAATTTAAAGATAAAGAAACAAGCTTGAAGAGGGTAAGTAACTTGCAAATGACACAGCCAGCAAGTGTCTGAGCCAGGATTTGAACCCATTGCCTTTGGTGCCAAAACATTTATTTATTCCCTTTAACCATGCTGCCTTGAAGGCAGGGGGATGGGAACCTTCCCCCACAGAGGTTGTCTCTTACTTTAGAGATTTGATCAGAGCCAGAGTTGAGGGATATCAACCAGGGAGGTGAGACCCACATATGCCTGGGAGGCTCAGTACCGAGGGTAAGCGGGAGGTATAGACAGAAAGGCACTAGACCTCTATGGGCTGGGGGTCAGGGCAGGCTCTTGGGAGAGGGGCCTTGTCTGAGCTGTGAAGGCGGAAGAGGATTTCACTGGGCAGGGGACAGGAAAACCCTGCCCCACATCATTTGGATTGGGAAGGCTTTGGAGTTCCAGAATCCCCTCTGGAAATGTGTTTAACCTGCATGCTGAGTGGACCCACACACGAAGCCATGCTCAGCTAGCATGTGCCTACAGTTGACTGACGGCCATTTGACAACAGGAGGCCTACATGAGTGGCGGAGGGTGGAGGCCCTGCTCTCAGACCACCTGGGCCCACACCCTGGCTCCCCCAGTGATGGCGTCTGGGGCTTGCTGTTGTCCTTCCTGAGCTCAGTGCACAGTGGGGATGGTAATAGCGTCTACCTCACCAAGAGGCCGTGTGGCTCAGATGAGGTAAGATACACACAGAGTGCTTCCTGGTACACAGTAGGTGCTTAACCAGTGTTAGCAAGTATGAAGTCCAGGAAGGACACAGAGCCCTAATTCGTGTCTTGGCCGAGGGATGTAAGACTATCCTGGGAACTTATTTGTCTTCTGCACAGTTTTGCAGAGATCCACACTATTTAAGCACCTCTCCCAAAGATACTCTCAGAACAGCCCTTACAAGCTCCAGGGCCACCCCTGGCACGGGCAGGGCATTGTACTCTTCCAAGGTCCTTTCATGTCTCCTGCCTCATGTACTCCTAACCCAATGAGGCAGGCAAGGCCAAGCATAAGATTTATGCCCATTTTACAGATGAGGAAAATGAGGCACAGAGTAGAGCCTCTACCCAAGGTCCCATGGTGAATGAGTGTCAGAGTTAGAACTAGAACGAGGGTGTTCTGATGTCCCAGCCTGGGCTACCTCTGATAGACCACTGGGCCCCCAGCTAGGTAGAGGGTTGCCTGGCTAGTTGGGGACCCATGTTCTAGGATTGGTTTTGCTAGGAATGTGAAGTTCAGGATAGGAAATCATACACTCCTGCAGCCCTCAGTTATCTGTGAAACAGGGAAGTCACTGCATGGATCTCACTTGCTCCAGGGCAGGGTCGCTACCTTACATGTCTGTATCATTCTCAGGACGCCATCAGGCAGGAACCGAGTAGATGCTGAATGAGTGAGATCAGTTCAGATACACTGTGGGGATAGACTTGAAGTGACAAAAGGTAGTGGGGTGGCCCCAACCCTCTGCCTTGAAGGCACCTGACATTTGAACAGCACTCTGTCCTTCGTAAGGCACTTATAGTCATTCACTTTATCCTTATCATGATCCCAGTCTGATGTGGATCAGACAGGCTAAGGGACCTGCCCCAAGTCACTCTGCTAGAAAACAGCAGGGTGCGGACTTGACTGCTGCTCCAGTCCCACCTCTTTCCCGTCCCCACAGCTGCCGTGGTGGTGCGACCTTCAGAACCATTCTAGTGCTTTGATCCGCAAGTCCAGCACCTCCCTGAATCCTGCTCAGCTCAGCAGACCTGGGGCTCGGGATGATGCTTCCATCTGCCAAAGCCCCAGGGCCGGCTGGCCCAGCCCAGCCCGCAGCCTCCCACTGCCCGGGAGGGGCACCACCCACCTCTGGCCTCCAGCTCCTCCCCTGCCTGGGCCAGGAGCTTCAGAACCACTTGGTGGAGTTAGTGGCTATGAGGGTGAGGGGGCTGCATAGGAATTGAGAAGGGATGTCAATTTCTTTTGTAAAACTGGCAAGGAGGCTGGGCAGCAGCTACCTGCAGCTGTGAGCAGGTCCTCACTCCCTGTGGTCTGTGTAGGCACAGATACCGACAAGGGACTGGTGGGCCAAGGCGGGAGAGAGTGCAGGGAGACCTGGGGCCAGAAGGTGGCCAGCCCTGAGGATCTCTGCTGGGCATGCCCCACCCTTCCCTTGGCAGTTCCCCTAAGCAGGGCAGCCACACCCCTGGGCCCCAGAATGCCCCAGAGCCTCAGCTTCAGCTGCCTAGAAGTTGGGGATAGACATGTGCGCTGGGAAACTAGGCAGGGCCATTTCAACACCCAGCCTGCACCCCGCCTGCCGGACGGAGCGCCCCAGGGAGAGCCCACAGCTGGGTGAAGCCAGCCCTACCTGCCAGGACACGCCCAGAGCCCGCAGCCCAAGCTCGCTTTGGACCCAGGGCTTGGAACTGGTTGGTTTCTGTAAAATGAGCTCAAGCTTCCTTCCTCTGCCCAAGGCCAAGGCCAGGCCAGATGTTCCCCACAGCTGGAATTCAGGCCTCCCTGCCTCACACAGTTGTGTTTCCCCTTTTGTCTTTTCCCCCAATGCCTAGACCCCTACCCATAGGACAAGACACATGAGGCCCAAGCAAAGGCCAGGCATGGTAGGCATTCCTGGGTTCTTATCCCAGTCACAGTTTCCCTTAGTCCCTAGTCTGGGGCCTGAGTGTTTTCCTCCTGAGGCCAGGCATTCAAATTCTTGCATCACTGTTCTTTGCCGAAGCCCCTGAATTAGCAATGCCGCAGGTCTGTTGAGCTTTATATTCCCAGATGCTTGGCCACATCTATTTTTCTCCATGTTTTCCCACAGAAAGAATTCTGTGGCACTCTTTGCCGCTGAGAAACCTAAGCTCATGCAGGGAAATTGACTTGCCCAGGGTCACAGAACTAGGTAAGTACAAGAGATCACAGTCCTCCTGACTTGTAGCCCAGACTCTGTCCCCTGTATCACGCTGTAGCCCTTGCCAACCCCTACCTGCACCATATTACCACCTCCATCCCTCCCCCATTCCGCATTGGTTTGGTCTGATCAGGACAAGGTCTAGGACCACCCATAGGGGATGGTGTAGGGGCCAAAGCCAGGGTGAGCTTCTGGCCCCAAAATTCTTACACGGATGAAACATACACTGTGGACAGACTTGAGGGGTACCTGAGAGATGGGTGAAGGGCAGCTCAGCACCTGGAGTTTCATGATGGAAGGGATGGGCATATCTGAGTGTCAGAGCTGTTAATCCCTCCCTGGAGAAACCCCTTCTTCAGCATCTGGGTGACCCCAAAGTGGGTGTGCCGGGGCCCCTGTCCCCCATCCTCTTGTCCCCTTGCCCCAGGGACCGCTCAGAGCCTTTACTTTTCAAAGCACTTTCACCTCCTTGGTGGTAGGTGAGGCCAGTATTCTGTTCATTTTACAGATAAGGAAACAAAAGTGAAATGAGGTTAAGGTCACAAAGCAAGGGGTTAAATGACTGTCAGAGACCTCACGTGTTCCCTGGGGCCATTGATTTTTTTCTACAGCACTGTTCAGTAATCTTGCAGGAAAAATAGAAAGAGTGGGTTCTCTAGGGGCCTCAGGAATGCAAGAGGGACTCCGCACTGGGCTGAGGGAGGCTGGAGAGGCTGGGGGCTGGCATGGCAGGCCAGAGGGGAGGGCTGCATCACTGAAGGCCGGGCCACTGGCCAGCTGGTCCATGGGAGTCTGCGCCAGACAAAGAAAGTGGTGCCCCTTCAAGCTGCTGTCCTTTATTTCATTGCCCTGTATTTATTAGAGGGTGGGGTGGGGGTGGGAGGAAGACTTGTTTTCTTTTAAGAAAAATTGCACACCTCTTAATGTTCAAAATAGGGGATTTACTACCCATGTTTATTACAGGTGATTTCCTGAGCCAGAAAACTCCTTGGGAGGCTTATTAAACCTTATGAAACCACTGAAAATTTAGATAATAAAATAAATCACTTGTCTCCCTTAAACAGCACTAGGCCCTGGGTTCCTGAGTCGCAGGGTCCCAGCTGGTCCCCCAGCGCCGGCACCAACTCACTGCGGCGGGCGGGGGCCACCCAGGAGCTCCCTGGGGTGATACTCTTCCCAGCATTTCTACCCAAAGGCACCAGCAGAGGAGTGGGGCTGGTTTAGATGCTGCCGGTTCAGGGGTGGTTTGTGGACACCTGGGTTAGGTGGCATCTTATTCAACTCTTCCTGGGGACATCTTAGTGCCGCTTCCAGAAGGCACCAGGGAGGCACACAGCTGGCCAGCCTCAGTGGCGCTGCTCGTGTGCCACCTTGACCCAAGTGCCAAGCGTTGTGCCACGCTGCCGCTCCAGGGGACTTCACAGTGGGAGCAGGAAAGTGGGCCATGGGAGCGGGCCATGGCTGAGGTAGAGAAAGGCCCCGTTCTGTTTTGGGGCAGAGGAGGAGGAGTGAGGGCTGAGAAGTGCCCTGGTGCGCAGTAATCAAAGAGGTGCTAAAACCCCTTTGGGGAGGAAGTACAATTAAAGCCTGAATTTACAATTCATCTCTGCTCCAAGCTTAGTTCTCTAAGCTTCAGCGTCTTCTCTAATGGAAGAGGAAGAGGCTGTGAAGGTCCTCTGCTGCCCCACACTCGATGGTTCTGTGGTGTCCACTTAAATATTTTGGTTCCAGGGTTGACCCTTTGATTTCGAGGTCAGGAACAGCTCAACTTGGGATGTCTTGCTGCTGCTGTGCCCAGAGCTACGGATTTCCTGAGTGTCCCCCCACCCCAGGTGTCTCAGGGATGCTGCCAGGCGACACAGGGAAATGAGTGTGAACACACATTGGGCTTGTAGAGGATGGGCATTCCACCTGGTCAGGTGGGGAGTGGGGGGACAGACAGGGACACAGCTTGACAGAGATACACTATATGGGAAACAAAGGGTTAACTCTGATCTTCTTCCGGCTGATACAGACAGATTCAAACTGGTAACTGAGAAGTACTGATGCTCCTTTGGTGCCAGTTGCTGTCCTAAATATTTTATGTAGATCCTCTCACTTAGTCAAGGGTCATTGTAACCCCATTTTTCAAGTGGGGAAACCGAGGTAGAGCTAGGACTTGACCCCCAGCAGTTGGGCTCCAAGTTTCCTAAACAGGCTGAAAGGCTGCCTCTCAGCTCCTGTAGAATTAACCCATTTTGTTAAGGGCTGCAGAACCAAGCATGAAAGGAATGGAATTCTTAAGAACTCACAGGAGAGTGGGAGACAGAGAGAAGTAAAGAAAATACATACCACTAGAGCTAAGTCTAGCCCGGAGGCATGAACAGGGCCCCTTGGTGGCAGGAGGCAGGGGCTCTGCTGGGGTCAGGGAGGGGAGTCCTCCAGGAAGTGATGCTGGAGCTGAGCTCTGAGGCCGCCAGGTAGCCATGGGTGTGGGGCAGGGGAAGGAGAACATTCCAGCAAAGAGTGCAGTGTGTGGAAAGTAAGGCACAGAAACTGGAGCTTAGCATGACAGGAGCATTGCATAGTGGGAGTGCTGGTTTGCAAGGCAGAGGCTCAGTTCAGATAGACAAGTCCAGGGCAAGTAGCAGGGATGGCTGCTGCCTACTGTGGTGAGAATCTGGGCTGGCCGGTGATGGTGAGGCAGGGAAATGAGGCCCCACAAGCACTTGGACCATGTAAGAGGCCTTGGGATGGAAGTCAGAGAAGGTCTGGGACTGGAGAAAAACCTGCTTGGTGCTGCATTTGAGGATGGCATCAGTGACTGGCGGTCCTGGAGAGTTAGGAAGGGGTGGCTGGAAACCAGCTAGGAGATTGCTTTGGCCCATGAAGCCACTCCCTGTTATTCACAGCCGTGTCTGCCCCAGACCTTGGGTGGGGTGGGGTAGGGAGGGCCTCCAGTGGGGAGGAGCTGTGGGAGGAAGGAGGGCCAAGTCACATTCCAAGTTCTTCCAGGTGTAAGATGTCCGTGTTACACCTCAGCCTTGAAAAACACTTCTGCCTGCCTGTGGTTGTCCACTTCAATTTGGAGACAAGGCCCAGATCAGTGGCCTGGCCTGATAGCCTCAAGGATCCCAGCCCTGCCTGTGTTTTCCAAAGGAAGTGAAACCTCAGATTTGCCTCCTAGCTTGCACTTTTCTTCTAAGCAGACGCCTCCACTCCGAGAACAGCCTGGTCTTTGACTGGGAAGAACAAACTGGAGGCTTGCAATTTTCAGGTTTAATTGCACAGTTACGTATAATATTATTATATAGATTTTTATTTCACAGAGAAAGTCCAAGCATTTCCTTTTCCTATTTATACTCAAGCTCAGTTTCTCCTCTGCTATAATTTCCCTCCTTGCCCACTGCCGAAGCTCATGGCTGTTTGGTTCCAGAAGGCTTTTTCCAAAGAAAGGACAATTAGGATGTGAGGGGCAACTCTTCTGCCACAAGTGGTTTACTCACGGACTGTCAGTCAATTAATAAATGTTACTGATCACTCACCGTGTGCTTAACCTGGGCTTCAGACTGTGTGATCTTTTGAATAAGACCCCAAATCTGCTTTTGAGGGGCTTCTTGCCTAACTGAGCAGGGAAGACTAACCTGCAGTAAATTATTAGAGAGAAAGAGGAACTGAGAAGGAATCTGGTGTGGGCTGGGTCCTATGGTAAGTGACAGATGGGTGTCTGGCTTACACAGCTGTCTGGGCAGGACCCCAGTGCCAGGCGGTTGTGATGGGGAAACTGTATACTGGTGTGCAGCAAGTGCCCCCTTTTGAGCACGGCCCCCAGCCACAGGAGCCCAGCACCAAGGGCAAACCTCCTTGCCGACTCTGGGAGGGTGCCTCCCCTGTCAGCACCTTAGAGGGTAACTACCCTCCCCCACCTTGCCCACCACCACTCATGGCCGTTTGCATGAGGATTTTGGTCTCCAGACTAGTCATCCATTACACTGAAAACATTCTCAAAGTACAGGAATCTCCACCCCTACCTCCCCCAGCCCAGAGAGGCCTGGCTTGACCCACTAATGGGCTAGAACGGGCTCAGTGATTCCTTCGAATCTAGGAAGTTTGGGCCAGCTTTGAAGTCTCAAGATCAAAAATGTTGAATCAGAAATACAAGGTTAAAAAGTTAGAGAAGAGTTGGCAACAAAACATCATTATTTGCAGATGATATGATTGGATGCTCTCCTATACAAACAAAAGACAAGTTACTTGGCAACAAAAGTAGATACAACACCTAGGAATAAACTCGTAAGAAATGTGCAAGATACATACAAAGAAAGTTTTAAAACATGAGCAAAACGCTCTTTAAAAACACTTAAATGGAACAATAAACCCTATTTTGGGATAGGGAGCCACAATATTGTAAACATGCCAATGTCCCCTAAAAGTTCAATAAATGCAATATGATCCCAATAAAAATATCAACCAGAATTTGTATTGAAATTAGATAAGCTGACTCTAGAGCTCATATAGAAAAATGAGCATTTAAGAATAGCCAAGAGGTTTTTGAAACAGGTGATTAATGGGAGTAGGGGGACTAGACTTATGAAATATAAAAACACATTATGAAGCCATAAAAATAAAATATTTGGTACTGGATCATGAACAGAGAGATAGATCAATAGAAAGTCATAGTCTATAAAAAGACTCACATAAATTCATATACATATAGTAAAGGTGGAATTTCATTTTTAAGATGAAATTTTCAATAAATGGGATTGGGACAACTGGCCAGTAATGTAGGAAACAAAACAAAACTTGGATCATTCCCTCACTCCTTATGCCAACATAAATGACAGTCACAGCAAAGATTTAAAAGTTAGGAAGAAAAGGAATCATTAAAAGGAAATACAGGGGAATTCTTTTATAAGAAAGGCAGAAGCCATAAAAAACTGATAAATTTGACTAAATAATGACTTAAACATTTGTGCACAACAAGAATTCCGTAACAAAATCAAAACACAAGTAAACTGGGAAAAATATTTGCAAAACATATAGTGAAAGGATCATTTCCTTTATAGAGAGAGCCTATATTAAATCAGGAAAAGCCCTATAGCTTGCTAGAAAAATTGGCAAAAAACAGGAAGATCACAAGAAAATAAATACAAACAGTTTTAAAATATATGAAAAATGCTCAACATCATTAGCATTACGTACCTATAGATTAAATATAAACAGAATTTGATTTTTGTCTATCCTGCAAAAATAAAAATTCTGATGATCTAGAAATTTCCTATATCTATCTATCTATCATCTATCTCTATCTATCTTATAGTTTCATTATCCCATGTACCCAACTTAGATACAAAGGTCATCCCTACACCACTGATCCTATAGCCAAAGACTGGAAGCACTCAGTATGTTCATTAGTGGGGGGCTGGCTAGAAACTTCATAGAGTACTATGCAGCCATGGAAAAGAATGAAGCATATCTGCATATGGATATAGAGAACTCTCTCTAAGATTTAACTGCAAAGCATGCTGCATAGTGCATGGTTTGTTATCATGAAAGAAGAAGATGACCACATGTACATATCTGTTTGTAGATACACAGGCTATCTTTGGAAAAATACACTAAAAACTAGTTACTGGTTCTTTCCAAGATGGGGTTGGAGAGCTGCCAGTGAAGGGTAGAAGGTAGATTTATTTTCCTATATGTACTCTTTGGTGATAGTTGTATCTGAAAGCCATTACTATTAAAACTGTTGGATAACTCAGATTCTCTTCCTTCTTTCACAACTCCAAAATCATCCTTGGGATTTTCTGTAATGTCTGATCACTACTAATTTGTCCAGGGTCTTTCAGCTACTCTTAGTTTTTCTGTCTGTGCAATGGAGTTAACCACCCTGGGTTGTCTGTCTCATAGGTAGTTGTGAGGATCATATGAGAACGGGATGAGAACAAGCTTTGGCTGTCTTCAAGTCCTATAGGATACAACTGTAGGATATCAGGGGTGCCCATGTTTTGTCCAACACCTGCCTACTACATGGCAATATTCCTGTGGCTAGAAAGGCAGGCCATGCCCAAGAGCTGATTCTCCAACAGTGGAAGAGCACATGGTGTCAGCCTCAGGAGGCTACCTGTTAGTCCAACACTGGGAAGGGAGGGAGCCGTGATGTTGTTCTGACACCACTGGAACTTCAGTGTGCTTAGGAGGGTCTGGCTGTAAATAATGATCATCACAATAATCAAAACCTACTGCTTTCCAGTCAACCTACTTCACATTTATAAACTCCTTCATAATGCCCATTTTACAGGCATGGGCACTGAGCTCTAAAGGGTTGAAGTGACCCACTCAAGGTGCCCTTTGGCGACTCCATTTAGGGGATACCACCATCCCTGTCTTCCCATTATGGTTCTTCCCAGTCTGGTCTTGACCTTATTTCCCAGTGCTTTCTGACCTGGGCTCTCTCTTTAAAGCTAGTCTGTGCACCATGCTCATTTCAGCCTCTGTGCCTATTCCTTTAACCTGCTTATACCTCTAGTCCTACATCCCTTGGCACCCCAGTCTCTTCAAAACCCTGCTTGAGTCTCACTTCTTCCCTGACACCCTCCCCTCTAGCCCAAGGCAGCTTTTCACTGAGTGGCAGCTAGCCTGCAAGACAGCCCCCAGCGATCCTCATTTCCTGGTACTCACACCTTGTGAATTCCTTTCTGCACTGTATCAGGGTTGCCCTGTGGTTGGTGACCACAAAATACAGGGATGTGATGGTGTGAGACTTTGAAAGCCAAGTTATAAGAGATGTTGACACTTCTGCTTTGCTTTCTTGTGAAAATCTTGCTTTGGGGGAAAGCAGTTGCCATGTTCAGAGATGCTTAAGAAGGTGATAGAGAGGTCCAAATGCAGAGGGATTAAGGCCTTCTGCCAACAGTCAGCAGCAACTTGCAGCTGGAAGCAGGCCTTTCAGTCCCAATCAGACCTTAAGATGACTGCAGTCCCATTCAGTCAACAGCTTGACTACAACTTCATGAGGCAGAACTAAGCAGCTCCTCAATTCCTGACTATAAAAGTCAGAGTATAATAAATGTTTGTTGTTATTTTAAGCTGCTAAAGTTTTGGGGGTTTTTGTTGTTGTTATCACGCAGCAACAGCTAACTAATGCACATTCCTTTCAACTCCTTTGGGAGTTAGGTCCTTACTCCCGGCTCTTGCCCATCTCCTCTCTCGCCTAGCTGTTCATGTATATAATCTTGTCGCCCCAGCATAATAGTAAACATGTGTGATTATAATTCTGTAACTCCCGTAATGCTTAATGAGGGGCTTAGGGACAGAGGGAGAGAGCCACAATGATTTTCCGGCTTGCTATTCGTGAAGAGAAAGCAACTGAGTACATGAAAGGGTATAGCACACAAATGCACAATACTTCCTACCTGACTAGTCCTCATACTAGTCACGGATGCAAACAACTCATGCACACAATACCAGCACACCACCACCTAAGACCTACAACTCAGTTCACACCAGAGCATTCATGTGTGAGCATTCCAGGCCCAGTGTTCCCTCAGTGAGTCAGACTCACGACCTGTTTCCAGGGTCTCCTAGAGGGCAGGGGCGGGGGTGCCTGGAAAGGGCTGTTGCTTCTCACTTCCTACACTGAAAGCTACTCATGATTTACTGCTCGCTCCACACCCTCTCCAAAAATATTTCTTTCAAAGCCAGAGTGACAGCCCCCTTTCAGTCTTTTTTGATGCTCAGTTTTAAATAGATGGGTTGCTTAAGCCCAAAGAACAATTTAGGAGTTAAAGAATCATAAAGAAAAATATGGCAAAGGGAGCTGCTGTCACTGCTGCTTTTAAAGCAGCCCCCACCCCATCTCTCAGGAAGCCGCCTGCCTTCCCCAGAGACGCATCTCCAAACCGCCCAGGCTATTTTCCCTAAAGGCAGCCGGGTGGGAGGACACGACCCTCCTTCCACTCCTTCCCTCCTCCCATCTTTTTCCCAGGCCAGCAGGCTGATTTTTCAAGACTAATCAAAAAAAGTTGAAGGGAGGAGAAGAGTTCTTTTGTAAAAATCGTGTCTAAACAGAGGCAACCCCACCATTTTTTTGGTTGGGTGGGTGGAGGTGACCAAAGATACAATTATAAAGTAGCCCATCCTCTCCCACAAGACCCATTTTAACCAGTGTGTAATAAAGCCCCAGCTCATCCACCCTCTGATTTGGGTCAGATGAGATGAATTTTTAGCTTTTCTGGGAGTCTTTGCTAGCGGGGGAAGCAGAGGGGGAAAGAACAAACAAATAGGCCTGGAAGAAAGGAAAAGCAGGGAGCAGACTGAGCAGAGACTGGGGAGGTCCAGCCTTGTCCTCCTTTCCCGAGTCTTTGCGCCCATGAGAGCTACCCAGGTCCTGATCCTCAGCTGAGATCATGGTCTCCCTCTCTCTCACTCCCCTGCTCCCAACATCAGCGGACTGTCCCTGCCTGTTTTTCTCACCTGCGCCCTCCTTTGCTATCCAAAAGGGAGATCAGCTGGTACCATGGGCCCCAGGGTGTGTACACAGCATGCCCCACCACAGGGGCCCTGTTTACCTTTGCTCACCTGCCTCCAGCAACTGGAAGGTGTTGCCAGCATATCCAATTCCTGTCACCTCTGGCTCTAACTCCACCTCTGTTGCTCATCCTTTAAGATTTGGTTCAGACATCACCTCCTTCAGGAAGCCTCCCTGAATTAGGTACCTGCCCTCCATGTTCCTTTCCTTTCCTCTCTCGTAGCCTTTAGTACATGGAGATGTAACTGGAAAACAGGTGTTATTGCCCTGGGGGAGAGGACGAGGAAGTATCTGGGATGTGAGGTGCTGGGGTGGGGGTCGGAATGGGCGGGGGAAGACCACAGTGGATGCTGCAGGGTGAGTACTGGAGTGTCAGAGATCGCCACAACCCATCTGGTGAGAGGGACTGTCAGGAGTGGAGAGAAACGTGCCCCAATCCAACTGCAGGTGCTTGAAAGGTGGTGGCCTTTGATCCGTGGAGCCCTGGGCTGGGCGGGATTGCAGAGGCACGACCCTGCTCTAGCCTCCACGGGCCGGGGCATTTCCCAGGCACTGAGGGAGGCAGGGCACTTTGGAAATGGCTACACATGATTTACAAAGCTTCAGTCACTAAAATAGTAAAAAGAACAATGTGTCCCCTCATGTAAAGCTCATTGGAGAAAGGTAGTGAGGAAGTTTTCCTAGGATGCAGAGTAGGAGAATCAGAAGTCGGATGATTTATGAATCCCCCACGGAAAGTGCCATGCCCTGCTTTTCTCCGTCACTCGACATTCAGCATGGTCTGCAAACGAGGGGCCCGCCATGCAGAGTATCCCCACCTTGGAGCCTCCCCCTTCCTTTGTCAAGGGGGCTCGGACCCTTCCCACCCTGAGCCCTCATCCCCCTCCCGCAGTGTTGGACACTCATGAAGCCCCTTGGGCTGTTGAGGATGAGGGCAGAGGGTCGGTCTTCTGACCCATAAGAACCCTCAACTCCAGTATATGCTGAATAAGCAATTTTGCACACATACACACTTGGCTAGTTTTCAACTGCGTGCAGATGGGATCGTGCTGGATTCAACATAAGTGCATGTAAAAACATTACTGAATCATACCAGATGGGAACAACCAGGTGGAGGTCCATGAAATGTTTTGAGCTTCAAAAAGGATCCTCCTCTTCAAAAGGACGCGGTCCATAGGACCGGAATGTAAGTCCCTGACAGTAAGAAAAGTTTGCATCTCCACCCTGCTTGGGATGGAGCACAGAGGTTCACACCAGCAGGCATTTGGCATAGGATTGTTCAATGGCTTGCTGAGCGCCAGCGGCCTGGTTACCCTGAAGTGGTCAGTATCATCTTGACTTTCCTAAGGAGGAAACACCCTGGGAGCATAAGTAATAAAGAATACAAAGCCCTTGCGAAGTAGGAAATGCTCGTGTATACTTCATCCTTCTAGTAACACAGGGCCCAGTCACATGCTGCGTGTCTGTACTTACATGTGACCAAGGGAAGTAAAATGCCAAACCAGAAAATTTACATGAAGTATATCCCTCAAGGGAAAAATGGGGAAATCTTATTTCTTCTGATAAACAATTAGGATAAAAAGGATTTCTCTGAAAACTTTCATCCCAATAGTGCTTCGTACTTGCCATAAGCTCAGAACATAAAGAACACAGCCACTGTGAGACACTCCACTTTCTCCTGAGTACTCACAGTTTGGGAGTTGAGGGGAGCCTCTGGTTGGCACTTTTGAAGAGGTTAGATCCCTGGGAGAGGAGAAGACAGGAGAACTGTTCCCTCTCCCCCTCTCCTTGGAGGGTCCAGTTAGCTGGAATCGTGTGTCACTCTGGATTTCCAGTTCGCTCCACAATATCACTTCTGTGCTACACATCATATCCTGTCCCACCCATTGACCCACCAAGCCCTGAGTGTGTCACAACAAATCTGGAGCAATTTTAATTTCATGTACCATTTCTTGAGCACCTACTATGTGCCAGATATTGAGGCTTATGGGTCTTTATGATATAGCCCTGTGAGCTGGTTATCTCCACCCCCATTTTCCTATGAGGAGACCGAGCAGGAGTGAGTGGGTCACATAGCCCAGGCATGCAGTAAGGACTGGCCTGTGCTGTTCTAGGAGCTCCACCTGAGAGCATCCAGAGGCCAAAAACTGGGATAATGGTGGAAAAGCTGGGCATGCTGTCTGTAAACATCTCAAGAAGACTCCTGGGATGTCAGGGCCTTTTATAGTTGAGGACGCTAAAGGCCCAGAGAGGGAAAAAGACTCGCCCACCTAGCTAGGGCAGACAATACAGCGTGTATCCTTAGTGACGGCCAGGGTGCTCCTTCTGCCATGCGGACCACAGAGACTGCCTGGGGCCTGTGTTCTGCCTCCTGCTGCTCAGCTCTCCACTGCAGGTGGAGGCCCGGCAACAGTGGGTGGAGAGAAGCCGTGGCTGCCAGTCAGTACCGCCGAAAGGAATAGAATACCAACCATATTCATGCCGAAGGTTACCCTCCTTCCTTCCCACGCCCCAAAGCCCAGAGGTGACGCCAACTCATGTTGGCTTTCCCAGGACTTGCCTGGTGTAAGCACTGGAAATTCCACATTCCGGGAATCCCCTTGGTCCTGGGCAAAGTAGGATGGTTGGTTACCCTAGATTATATATATATGTAATTGTATATGCCACCCGCCTCCACTGCCTTTCGTGATCATATGACCCTGCTTCACTAGATGAACAGTGCCCGGCTTCTGGCTCCAGCCCATACCCTGGAGGGACTGCCCTGCCCCAATCAATGCCAGAGAAAGAATTCCTGTTGTCACTGTGGATCGCTCAGACTTGGCACCTTTCTGCTTCACCTGTGAGGGGGCAGCACTCTGGGCTTCCAGAGGGACTCGGGACAGGAAGGGGCAGAAGTGGGGGAGACAGATGTGAGGGAGGCAGGCAGAAGGGAGGGAGTGGGGGAAGTTCATGCAATTGAGACAGAGGGAAAAGGGAGCTGTGGAGAAAGGGGAAGCAGAAGAAGTGGCAATATGGGTCAGATAAATAACAGACTGGCTGACCGCCACAGCCAGCTGTGATCCGGTTTCAGCCAGTGCCCACTGGGCAGAGATGTATTTAGGGGGCTGTGGGGGCTACCTGGAATAATGTCCTTATTTTCCAGATTTTGAGAAAGCCGAGGTCTGTATGACTGGGAGGTAAGAGCCTCCATAGTAGAAGTCATGTCAAAGTCTTTTTTCAAACCAACCCAGAATGGTATCTTGTGTGCGGCAGGTTCTTAAATGTTCATTAGTAAGGACGGTGACAATAGTGATATTTATCTCTGGCAATCCAGTCGTCTTTCCAAGTCAGTATCAACACAAGGTTGGGTAATTATCTTGGAAATTTGAGCAATATGGCCTTGAAGGATGAGAAGGTGGCCCCCATCCAGTGGGCACAGCAGCAGGGATGGCTCCACACATTGGCAGCTGTGGGACGGAGTAACTGGAGGCACCTAAGCCCTGCTCCTCCCAGTGGCATCCCTCCAACCTGCCCGATATGAGGCCACCCAGCTTGCCATTCCCACGACTGAGAATTCTCACCAGGGCAGATTTTAACATGGAACTCAGTTAGTGGGAATCATCAAAGCCATTATGTTTTCAAGGATTTCAAAGATTTCTGAATTAGCCCCAGAGTAGTAGGTTTGAGCTCATCAGATCAACTTCTTGTCTCCTTGGAAGACCAAGGGAGCCTGTACAGTGGACCTCAGGCCTACTGTCCATGCCACTAGCCACGCCAGGTGTGGGGAATGGAAAGGATGGTGAGGAGCACGGAGGGAAGGGGGCTGAAGACAGGGGACACCTTTCCAGGAGGAAGGAATGAGAGAGGGTAAGATGGACTCTGACATGGAACCTAGCAGTTCTGCTCCAGAGGAAAACAGCAGGGGACAGCCTGGTCTTAGCGGCCAAGCCTACAGAGGGCTTCTCATAATATTGGCTCCTTGAAAATGTTATTAAGCACTTCCTACTTGCATACAACAAAAGGACTTGGTGTTCAAATATTTCAACTGCCAAGATCTGACATGTCTTTTTGGTTTGGGAACTGCCCCCACTGTGAAAACCTTGGTGGGAAGCAGGACCCTACCTCCCACTGGGGAAGAGGGACCTCCCTTGCCACCCCCTGGCAGTGAGCTCATGAGCACATAGCCAGGCTCAGGCCAGCTGAAGACAGCTGCCAGGACTTTGAATCTTAAGTGAGTGACAGCTAGCAGCAGCAGTTTGTGTCTCTTAGTCGCAACTCTAATCTTCAAATGACACAAGTAAGTTTGAGATTCTTGAATACCAGAGTTCTGCTGGAGATTCACAATGGATATCACACACACACACAGCCCCCTGAGAAAGCCCATAGTAAACTTGTTTAACTCTGTATTTCCCAAACTTGTTTAATCTTTCTGCTTTGCCTAACACCTTTTAATATCCTGCAGAACTGGTGTAACAAGAACCCCTGTCACCTTCATACCAGAGAACACTGGTATGAAGCTGTGCGTTTGAAACTTTTCCAGTCATGGAATCCACAGAGAAATCCTATTTTCATGGCACACAGAAATATGAGGGCCCTTAGGAGGTTGCTGGCCTGCTCAGTTGACAGGAGGTCTGGGCACAAATATTGGTTGGGAAGTTCTGCAATAGAAGACAGAGCCCTCTGGGATAGGAGCCTGGAGGCCTGACCTCCTGCCCTGGCTCTGGCTTGACCTCCCTAAGGTTACATGGGCAGCGATAACCTCTGCCTAAGGTTACATGGGCCCGAGTCTCTCAACTCCCTGCCTGGGGCCTGCTCTACCATACCACACAGTTTCGTGTCCAGAACTCTTGGAGAAGGGGGCTTATCCAAGGATGCCTGCTTTTTGTTATCAGATGAGGAGGGCAGGGCTGGGCAGCCCATCTTCCCATCCAGCGCCCTGCCCTGGAGTTAGCTCGGACTTGCCAGCTCTGTCCTCTGTCCCCTTCCCTCCCCCAGCAACCAGTGCCTGGATCCAGCCCCAGCAGGCAGCCCACGGAAGCTTCCAGGGTGAGGCAGCCGTGCCTTTGGAGGTCTGCTGTCTCCAGCATGTGGTGTCTGTCTTCTTCCTCACCTGACAGACAGGCACCATCTCTGGCTGGCAGAACCTTTGGCTTCCATGCCATGCACCTTATGAGGCCCCACAACAGTTGCAGGGTGTTCCCAGGGCCTTGCCCAGGACCCACTGCAGCTCAAAAAGCCGTGGATTTTGGCCCTGTCTCTGGAATCCTCCATCTGCCCACAGCCTGCTTCACCGAGGACTCTGCATCACAATCTCCGGCCAACATCGCATGCATATTTCAGAGGGTCCACACACCCTACTGGTGTGGGTGCTGCCAAGCCCTTGGGGAACAGGGGTGGGGAGTGCTACTAATAAGATCAACGATCACAACTGGGCTTTGATTTAAAGCAAACTATTCTACAAGCCATATTTAATGCTGAACAAGAGGTGGGGGTGCAGAGGCCATCTCTGTGGATGATGGCATTAAGTGTGCAAAGGCAAGTGTAAATGAAGCAGCCACAAAATGATAGATAACAACAGGGCCTGGATATAAATTCAGGGAGTTGGCAACCACTGGGAGGCCTCCCAACCCTTCCTTCTACTTAGGGGTAGAGTCAATTTACAGCCTCTCCCTCCCTTGTTCCCAAGATCTTGAAGAGTGAGTCTGCAGGCTGGAGAGAGAGGTAAGGCTCGTCCACATGATCACAGAGGCACTTGTCTTTGTGCTCTCACTACGTTGTCATTTGGCGTAGAGGAAGGAGCAGCCACTGGATGTTAAGAGTTTTCAGTTTAAGATCCGGGTCTGTTTTCTGCCAAAATGTATGACTTGCAAAGAGTGGTTAGCCTCCTTGAGTCACAGCTTCCCTTTGTAAGGGAAGGAGTTGGACTTTACCTTTAAGTCTCTCCGTGGTTTTACAATCTGCTAGTCTATGACAAGTAAAACACAGTGGAAGAAACAGGTATGGGGCCCTGGATGGGTTTTCCTACTTCTCTGGGTCTTGGTTTCCTTATCTGTAAAACATAAGGTATGTGAATTTTATGTGCCAACTTGGCTAGGCCACTTCCAGATATTTAGTCAAACACCAGTCTAAATGTAGGTGTAAAATTTATTTTTTAGATGAGATTAATATTTAAATCAGTAGATTTTGAGTAAAGCAGATTATCCTCCATAACATGAGTGGGCCTTATCCTATCAGTTGAAGGTCCAAAGAGAAAAAAGACTGACATCCCTAGAGGAAGAAGGAGCTCTGTTTCCAGACTGCCTTTGGGCTTGAGCTGTAACACCAACTCTTCCCTGCATCTCCAGCCTGCTGGCCTGCCCTGCAGATTTTGGACTTACCAATCCCCACAAATACCTGAGCCAATTCCTTAAAATAAATTTCTCTCTCACACACGTGCACACACACCCACCCACACACACACGCTATTGGTTCTGTTTCTTTGGAGAAACAGAATGTAACTGATAAACCCAATGTACTTGGATGAGTTAGTTGTCCTCAAACGTGAGTCCTACGGGTGTTAACTCAGGACCACAGGAGCTGTTAAAACCCCTGCTGTCTAGATCCCACCCCCAGACCATTGAATCAGACTCTCCAGGCCTGAGCATCAGTGTCTTAAACTCCCCAGAGCCTCCTCATGTGCTGCCAAGGCTGAGAACCATAGCTGAGTCACTCGGGAACTTTTAAAAAATGTATATTCCCTGAACTCCACACAGGACCTACAGATCAGAACCTTTGGAGGGGCGCTCTTGGCATCTGTAGATGTAACTACATTCTAAGCATGTGGATCAGCAGCTCTCTAAAGTTTGAGAGCTCTGGGCATGGATTGCCTCTCAGGGCCCTATTTGCTTGACAATCTACCATTCTGTGGCCTGAATTTTGGGGCTAGGGCACACAGTTCCCTCAGGTCGAGGCTAAGGAAATCACAGTGGGCAAAGCCAGCAGGACACTGTTATTTGAAGAGGGGACCAATTTTGCATCTTCCCCTCTTCCACCAAGGGCATGTGACACACACACCAGGTAGGTCGCCCAGGCTCCTGGAGACACAAACAGCGCCCCGCCCCTTTGCATTCCCGCCCGGTACAGGGCATGGCACAGAGAGGTGCTCGTACATCTTTGTTGCTTCACTGACTGAATGAGTGAACACACTGTCTCATCACCACTGGGCTCATCCCCGCCCAGGTGTTCCTGTGGGTGGCAAGCCTCTCCTGTTTCCCAATTCTCTGCTGCTACAATCTGAAAATGCCCTTCCCTCCCTTGTTGGCTCAGCAAGTAGCCATTCTCCAGGATGCAGCTTACCCCCCCTCCCTCGGACAGACCTTCCCTGGTTCTTATCTTTCCCACCACTGCACTGGATTGACTGACAGGTGGGCCAGGCTGCCACACACAGTGATCTCACCTGCCTTTCTCCTGCATCATCCCCAGATTAGGAGCATTTAGAGTACAAGCCACCCTCCAGGGTCTACTCGGGCTGGCACATGGCAGCCAGTGGAGAGAACTCATGGCACATGCAGAAGGAATTCCCACCCTGTGGTTAACAGAAGCCTGAAGAAGGCGAATTGGTCACTCTAACCTCTCCCACCATCCCACCCACCACTCTTTGGGGCCTCGATTATCAGGACAAGACTTTGAGCTCTATGGACATTATCTTGGACACTGTTCCTGCCAATTCCAGGGCTATGATCTTAACCACTAGACTCTGAGGGCTTCCCACTGCCCTGTGAATAAAACCGAAAAAGGGTGTTTATTGTCCCTGAGAAAGGCAAGAATGAAGGGCAGGATGGGAATTAGGGTGGCAGATTAGAAAGAGGATCTGATCAAAGGCTTGGGAGCTAGTGGTTGGGAAATCGCTTCAGGGGCATCAGGTCTGGCCCCGAGGAGATGGAAGTGATATGTCAGGCCCGCCGCTGGGCCCTTGATGCACCTTCTCTTGCTTAGGTTCCTGGAATCGCTACCCCATCTCACAGGGGAGGCAACAGAGATGAAGTGACTTGCCCATGGCAACGGTGCCCCCATGTGGCTCCCAGATCCAGGTCTGTGTGACTCCAAGGGGTGTCAAGTGAATGTCAAAGAGTTACACAGGGACTCATTCCTTCACCCACCCATATTAAACATATCTAAGGTGTCAGGCTTTGCTAGGTATTCATATACTGAACAGAAGCCCTCAGTGAGTTTACAGTGGTGAGTGAGGGTGGGAATACTTTCAGGCCATGGCATCTGGGAAGGTACGAAGCTGGTCCTGCCTACCTGGTTATTTATAACCCCCAGGACCTTGTGCACTGAACCCCAGGCTGCAGACTGGCACCTGGCCTCCACCCGTGACAGCCACAGAGACACTCTCATCAGATGGTGTCACTGGAGAAAAGGACTGGTGCCACCTTGCTGGTCGAGAGCCAGAGGCAGAAGGGAGAAGAGGAAGAGGAAGGCTGTCTCCTACCCCAACAGGTGCCAGCCAAGAGCCCCAGCAAAGTTGGGAGGACCCACCCTATCTCAGCATGGGGCCACACCTTCTCCCACTCAGTGTTCTCCTGGAGAAGGACAGTTCCCTGTCCTGAAACAGCACCAAGAGGTCAGAGAATCCCCCCGAATCAGACTGTGCATCCTTACATGTCAATGTTCCTTTAAAAGTCTGCACCAGACTAGAAGCTCAGAGTAGCCACCAAGGGCGACAGGCATCTGTGTGTGGTGGGGAGAGGGGATGCAAACATGCCATCCTGGCAGCTTCTGGGTGACAAGAGCCTAGAGATCCGGACACCCACCCCAGCCCTCCTCTTTCCTGATATTTCTGTGCTGACCCTTTCATTAGCTTCCTTCTGAGCCTGAGGTCTCCCCTTTCTCAGTCTATCTCAGCCCAGCCTAGGGCACCAGAAGTTCCCATCAGATCATACACCAAGATTTCTGGTTCCAAAAATGAGCCCGTATCACTTGGTGCTGTCACTACTTCTCCCAAGCAGGTTCTAAGGTCCTTAAGAGCAGGGACCATATCATATTCCTTTGTGCCAGCAGCACAGTGCTTGGTGCTTAGTACATGCATGGAATGAGTGAAAACTTTCAAGAGCTGTGGATATGCAGACATTTCAAACGCAGTAAGACATGTTTATGCAAAAGCACTACATGTACTGTTTACCAGATTTGGAGGTATTGCAGCCTACCCGGGGTCCTTGTGATGAACATACATGATGACTTTAGATTCTCTGGGATCTGAAGATCTTTAGGTTCCTGATTATTTGTAATTTGGGGTAAGGAAGCTTGAGTGACACAGCAGTAACGAAAACAAATCTTATAAGCCAACTCAAAAGGGGGCAAAGGACTTGAATAGACATTTCTCCAAAGATATATGAGTGGCCATATAATAAGCACATGAAAAGATGCTCAATATCATTAATTATTAGGGAAATGCAAATCAAAACCCCAATGAGATACCACATCTGACCCATTAGGATGGCAACTATCAATATAACAGAAAATAACAACTGCTGGTGAGGCTGTGGAGAAGTCGGAAACCTTGTGCATTGCTGGTTGAAATGTAAAGTGCTGCAGCCAGTATGGAAAACGGTGTGGTGGGTCCTCAGAAACTTAAGCACAGAACTGCCATATGATCCAGCAATTCCACTTCTGGATTTATATCCAAAAGAATTGAAAGCAGTGACTAGAACAGATATTTCTACACTCATATTCATCACAGCATTACTCACAATAGCCAAGAGGTGGATACAACCCAAAATCCATCAATAGATGACTGGATCAAAAAAATGGGATATTATTCAGCCTTAAAAAGGAAGGACATTCTGATACATGTTACATACAGCATGGTGAACCTTGAAGATACTATGCTAAGTGAAAGAAGCCCGTCACAAAAGGACATATGTTACATGGTTTCCCTTATATGAGGTACCTGAAGTAGTAAAATTCATGGAGACAGGAAGTAGAACAGTGGTTACCAGGGGCTGGGGAAGGAGTAATGGGGAGTTAGTGTTTAATGTGTCCAGAGTTTCCGTTTGCTGTGGAGATGGAGAGTGGTGAAGCTTGCATAATTGAATGGATGTACTTAATGCCACTGAATCACACACTTGTGAATTTTATGTTATGTATATTTTATAATGAGTGAATGAATGAAGTATGGATGCCCCTGTGAGGCAGCCCGGGGTGGGGAGCAAGGCACTGGATCTTTGGAATAAGACAGCCATGATTCCCAGTCCTGTTTGTGGGGTGACATTTTGCTTCTCCAAAGTTCAAGTCTCACGTCTGTAAAGTGGGGTAAGAATGCCCCAAAGGGGGGGAAACACCCACATTCCAAAACTGATCCAAGGAGCAAGTGGGATCCAAGGACATGTATGGAGCCCTGTAGCTCACGGCCGTGAGACGCTACCTTTCCCCCAGCCTCTCACCTTCCTCGCTTCTCCCAAGCCAGGCCGGGGCAGGTGTTCTGTTAGTTAGGTTTTCCTTTGGTGCCCAACTCCACTCACCTTTCCCAGCACACACAGCCTTCCCAGGTCCCATTCCTGAAGGGAGGCTGCCAGCTTCCCGTGACTCAACAAACAGACAGACTGGGGGAACCAGCAGATCTTTACTCGTACCTCCCCAGAGGGCTTGAAACCAGCAAACAGCAAAGACGGGAATGGGAAAGCAGAATTTTACTCTCCGTGGGAAGCTTGTGATGGATATGGTTTTAGGATGGGAGAAGGACAGGGGTTTTTTAGGTTGGGGTACTTTTCCCATTACTCCTCAAATTCTACTTCAGGGGTGGCCATCTCCTCTCTTGGGAATGGGGAGAGGGGGCACCCAGGAACCTCATTTGCAGGGTGAGGCCGCTGGCATCCTCTGCAGAGGAAGAAGTCACCCTGTGCTCGGTCTGGGGGCTGGGAGCCCAGGTGTTTGACCCTGGCCAGTGCCCTGCCAGCCTCCCTTCTAGAGCCACCTCCCTTTCGGGAATGGAGCCTGGAGTTTCCTTCCCCCTGCCTGGCCACCTCCCCACTCTCCCTTCAGGATGACCTGAAGGGGAAGTTTATAAGAGGAAAAGGAATGAAAAGGATCCTTTTTAACAGCACATACTGGGCGGGGGAACTTCCTGACAGGAAACTCTGTGGAAACCGGGCCCAGTCTGGCCATGGAAAACTGGTTTGGCTCAGAACCGGCCTGAGTGGACAGGACACTTCGGGCAGCTGTGCATCGTAATTAAACTGGACTTGTCTGAGTTCATTTTCTTTCTTGTCCCCTCTAAGCCAGCAGACACTATAATAATCTGTATACCACAGGAGGAGAAAGGTACCATTTTTTTTAATCCAGGAAAAAAAAAACCCCACTCTAATTTAGGTCACAGAGACATAAAGTGCTACTGGTTTAGTGGCAAATCAGCAGCAGATGTAGGCAGTTGAGCGAAGCCAGCCTGAGCAGGGCCCCTGGCACCTGGTCTCCAGCCTGAGTCACCCGGGTGGGGAGGGCGGTGGTGCTGGGCAGGGGGTGGTGATCTTTATTCTCGCGCTGGGGTGTGGGGTGCAGGAAACAATGAGAACAGACGAGTGTCGGAGCTGGGACAGGCACAGTGTTGCAGGCAGGTACAAACAGGTTCTCAGCAGGCTGCTCTTCTGCGCCAAAGCATTCAAACAGGCCCTGAATTGGAACAGGGAGAAGGCCTCTCCACCCCCTCCTCCCCTCCTCCCCTGTAGCCTAGAAGATCTTGAAATTCCCTTTTTGCAGGGCTAAGTCTGGCTGTGGCTGACCAGCTGGTCTCCGCCCCTGCTTCCCCACTGGTTTTCTTTAGAGCCAGGCCGCCTGCTGCCTGCTGGGTGGTTTGGCCCATGCCTGGGCTCCTGCTGTCTCAGCCCTGTTCCTGGGTCCATCCCCTCTCTTCTGTTTTCTCTTCTCTCTCTTCACTCCAGTTTGTCTCCTGTAGTCCCCAAAGGAGATATAAGCCCTTAGGGGAATGTCTTATTCCTGCCTCTCAGGCCCCTGGTTCCTCATGCAGTGGGGGGGCCTGGTGACACTGTGAGCAGGGAACCTCTCCTGTCGTGGTGGCCCTCTACCACCCCAGCAGCAGGCCTGGCACAGAGCAGGGCTCAGCAAGTACCCGTCATAGGACTGGATGAGGACCACTGGGCATGGAGGGAGCCCCCAAGAGAGCACAGCAGCCTAGAACACTCCAACACCCTATAGGGCTAGCCACCCTCTGAGGCTGGCGCCGTGGCATCCTTGTATAAAGAGTAGGGGCTTCATGATATCCTCAGGTCAATTAAAGATAGAACGTGGTGTGGGACAGAGTGACCTGTTTCCCAGTCCCCAGGAACCTTCCCCGATAGAATGAAGAAAAAAGTAAGACCTACTCTCAAAGATGGACTCTATGACTCAACAGAAAACAGAATCAAAGCATTTTTTAGCAGGAAGGTCTCTGAGCTCTGTAGCCTGGGAAACAGGGGCGATGGCTTGATCAAGGACACGTGGCTGACAAAGGACTTGAAACTCACGTCTCCCGCTGTCCAACATCTTTCCCACTCGGTGATGTTTTTTGTGATGGGTCACACAGTTATTAACATACTGGCACCTTTTTTTTTTAATTCTCAAAAGTTCCCTGACCCTTTGACCCCCTAGTTAATTAAACTCACATCTTTGCCAACATCAAAATAGGTCATCTATCAAAGTGCACAGAGAAGAGGGAGTTGGCACAGGGTACAAGAAGAGAAAAGAGGTGTTTTACAATTTTCCCAGTATACAGGCCTCTGCAGTTTCTCAAGCACTGTGTCTCCCACTCCAGAGTGCCATAGGTATTATGACTAAGAAATGCATATTTGAGCTTTATCAACATGCATGTTGCCATAGATGCCACTGCTAAACAGCCTATTCCACAGACTCTGGTTTCTACGTAGTTGTTACCTCCCAGCCCAAATGCCTACCTTGTTCTATGAGAGGCATGGACATAAGCGGGGCCTCCAGTTTAGCTGCAGCTCCTTGCATTCTTCTCTGGAGTTGGGGGATAGGATAGGGTGGCGGTGTTAGAAGGGCTTCTAGCCCAGTGTCTGGAGACAAGACAGAAGCAAGATGGAAGCAAGACGGAAGTGGCCACAGCGAACACAAACAGGCATGTGCTTGAACTTCCAGGACCTGTTTGGTGCCTGGGGTCTCAGGAAGCCCAACAGTGGCCTTCTTCCCCACTGTGCCCTTGGCTGAGATCAGTGATGATTGTGTCATTCTGGGGTGACTTACTCGACTTCCCACTTCCCCACTCCCTGGATAGGATCCTAGAGTTTAACCTGTAGCTCCTTGGTGAGCAAAGAATCCCAGGCCTGCTTCCGGTTCTTCTGGGGGAGGGACAGATAAATTGCTTCTGCTTTTTCCCAGAGCTGGGTTTTTTCCTTCCTCCGTCAGAGACTATTCAGCTAAACAGAGGTGCTGGAGAGCCCCGCTGGCTCTGCTGGCTAAGCCCCGGCACCTGCAGAAATCGGAATCCCAGGCTGAAGATGCTCCAGCCTCTGCAGAGTGCCTAGCTGTCCTCTGCTGACCCAACCCATACTCTGTGCGCACCTGCACCGTGCCTGGCACTCAGCTAGGTGGCAAAGCAGTGTTGCTCCCCTGCCCCTCCCTCCTTTAAGTCCTTCCTCCCTATGGCAGGTTTGGGGAAATGCAACAAATGCCCACTGAACCCCTTCTAGGCGATAGACCCTGGAGGAGGTGCTGCAAAGATGAAAAGCAAGGAGGGTGGCGTGGTGGGGGGGGGACAGGACCCCACTTAATGAGCTGCTTCTGTGTCACAGGTACTTTACTCCCATAAACTGAATTAATTTTCACAGCTCTGTGAAGGAGCTAATCAGTCTCCCAATTTTCTTGATGAAGAGCCTGAGGTTCAAAGAGTGAATGAAGGAATCGACACTCTAGTAGCTGCCAGGTTCTTTACAAATAGCCACAAAGTTCAATGTGGTAAGGGTCTGGAGGAGAAAAAGAGAGAGAAGGCGTGGTGCCCGGAGGAGGACAGGCAGGGGTGGGCTTTCCCCTGCAGGTAGGGCCACCAGCAGTTTTTCTGTACTCAGTATACTAACCCTGCTTTCTAAGCCCCTTGCAGGCAGCAGAGGCAGGGAGGGCATGGTTGACGCTCAGGCATTTCCTGGTTGCCCACGGGACTGATTTCCCGAGCAGAACAGACACAAGAACCCAGGAGCAGGAAGCACAGTGAGGGCGTCTGGGCTTGGCAGGAGCCTAGTTACTGATGGAATCTTGTCCTCACTGATCTACGGAGGCCCTGGCACAGCTACCACTACTGTACACAAGAGCTCTGGCACTTGGACGGACATACACGTGTCACTCTCAGATGCCTGAGTAAAGACAGCTCACCTGCCCATGAAAGGCATCAGTGTCACCCATAAATGACAGTGCATCCAGGTATTTACCTGTACCCCTCCCCTGAACACCACTTAGAATCGCCCTGGGCCCCAGCGAAAGTCCATAGAATTCATGTATTGACACTTAGGCTGGCAGAGCTAAGAGAGCCACAAAGAGCCACAAACTAACTGAAGCGACAAACAGAAGGAGCAAGGGCTCAGAGGGCACCATTCCCAGGTGTCAGTCTCTTCCCCACTCTGTCCCTGCTCTGGGCCTCAGTGTCCGCATCTGGGAGGGGAGGCACGGTCCCTGTATCCCCTGAAGTATGGTAAGTTCTGACATGCCCTTGGCAGTGATCTTCACACACAGGCATATGTATGCCTCACACTGGATGTGTGACAGCAGGCTGTGGCTGACACTTCACCACATGACATGGATGGAGCTGTCCCCATACACATGTGCCGTGGGCTCGACCAGACCCTGTCATGGCTGCCCACAGCTAGATCCAGGGCCCACAAAGCCAGAGCGACCACAGAGCCCAGGCTCCTCCCGCACCAGCCACCCCTCTCCAGCATTCCTCCTCTGCCTCTGTCAGCGCAGAGAGCCTGGGCGAGCCCCAGCGCTCCTTCCCACCTCTCTCCCACTTGGATTCATGTATTCTTTCATCCACTCATCCTCTGTTTCACCTCTCATCAGCATTATTGCAGTCTGTCTGGGAGCCAGACACTGGGTGGGCATACAGCCCCCTCGAGGGGCCACAGCTGGGAGGGCCTGACAGCCCCCAACACAAGTAAACATGTTCTGGGGGATTACATTTGAGGATAAACATGAGGACAAGTTGTGTAGCAGAAAGGAGCCATGGAGCCTGCTGGGCGGGGCTGAAGGCAGGATTGGAACCATCTTACGGGAAGGAGCCCCAGGACTGGCCCTGGGGGAACAGAGGAGACCAAAGCCCAGAGGCCCTGGACAGCAGGCTGTACTTGAAGACCTGAACTGTGGGGAAGAAGCCACACATCCCGTACACCGCCTGTCTCCCAACCCAGTGCCAGGCAGCACCCCGTTTCCTTGGCCCATGGTGGCCCCCTCCTTCCCATCTCTACAGACCCACTCCTGAGTGCACAGCTAGCATTTCAGCACCCCGATGCGGATGGCGTGCCCTCCGTGATGGGTCCCACGAAGCTCGGGACCTCATCTCATATCCCTGATTCCTGCAGTGCATTCCAGAATCAGGGCTGAGCATCGAGCAGGTGCCCCCAAATGATTCAGGTTTGTCTGTCCATCTTAGTGACACCACTGCCGGGCCAATGGTCTCCAGACTGCCGTCCTTCCTCCAAGGAGGGGGTCCCTCTGCACAGGAGCATCAGCGGGAGCAGTGAGACTGCAGCTGCCCTGGGACTCGTCCTCCACACAGACACCACAGAGCTTCTCCTCCTCTTTAGGGTGATTGCTTGAAATGCATTAACAGCATAAGCTAAAATTATGGTTCTTCTTGATGCAAATATAAAAAATGGGAGTAGAAACCTCACATGCAAGAAAATGAGGCTTCAGGGGTCAGTTCTCAACACAAAGAGCTGCTTCAAAGGCTGTATTATGCTTATTCTAAGGGATGGCTTTCCAGTACCACTCTCCTCTCTGATTTCCTTCTCTCAGTCCCTACCCTCGACCTCAGTGTCTGCCTGCAGTTCAGCAGGTGTCCACCATCAGGTTCAGTTCCACAAAATATTTTGGATTTCTACTATATGTAGAAGACTGTATGTCTGAGCTGCCCAACTTGGGAGCTACCAGCCACAGGTGTTTATTGAGCACCTGAAACCTGGCTAGTCAAATGAAGATGAGCTGTGACTGCAAAATACATACCAGATGTTGAAAACTTGGTACCAAAAAAAAAAAAAAAAAACCCAGCTGAATAGAGCATTTATAATTTTATGTGAATATATGTTGAAATGATAATATTTTGGATATACTGGGTTCAATATTTGTCACTAAGATTAATGTTTCCTATTTATTTTTCTTTTTTTTTAATGTGACCACGAGGGAACTTTTAAAGTGAAGATGTGGCTTGCATGATATTCCTACAGGACAGTGCTGGCCTATACACTAGGAGATGCCAAGAGAAGAAAACTGGTCCTCACCTTTCTGGTGTCACATGATTTGGGGTCCTGAGGCATTCCAAGTGAGTTGAAATTAAAACAGTCTCCATAAAGCATTTGTTTCCACATAATTATACACCATCCCCTTACACCACCCGCTTACAGAAGATTCCAACACACACCGAGCCTTATAAGAGGGCAGCAGAGCATGAGAATGTTTGGGACTAGGAGTGGGATCTCATCTGTCATTTTTCTCTGCAGGTGAGATTCCAGGTAAAATTCTCCCACCATGTCCCTGGGTGTGATCAAATTGTTAGTCATGTTGGAATTTTCTGTCTGCCTGCATCGCTAGCCATCACACTCCTTATCTTCAGGGACCTGAGATGGAAGAAATGGTCAGTGGGGCCCTCAGCAGGGAACCAGCAAACTCAGAGAAATGCCGACCTCTGCCTGAGAAGGGAGGAGACGTGTGCAAATAGTCTCAGCTCCTCCCCTCCCCTCCAGGATGTCTGCTCGGTGAGATATTGGTTAGAGGAGTTGTGTTATGTGACTAGATACTCAGAAAGAAAAGAAAGCGAAGGCAAATAGCATATTTTGGGTCCCTTCCATGTGTCGGGCATGGGTTTCATGTAACCTCACTATCCTCACCATGACCCTACTGGGTGCATATGGGCTCATTTTACAGATGAGAAAACTGAGGCTCAGCGGGTTAAGTGACTCACCTGGGGCCTGATGCAGGTTGCTTCTGAGAGCCCCCACAGAAAGGATCTGACACATGATACTGCTGGGGGCTGGGGGGATGAGGCCTGACCTAGAAATCAGGTTGCATGTGCTGGGTGACCTTGGATAAGTGGCTTTTCCTCTCTGAACCTCTGTTTTCTTAAAATGAAAATGTAGGTATTGGTGGACAAGTGTTTCTTTAACTTTTTTGCAACTATAACCCACTAAAACATTTTTCTTCATGACCAGGATATAAATCTGTGTGTGTAACACTGAAGGAAAAGTTTGATTGAACAATATTTACTTTAGCTACATATCATGCAAGTTCATATTTTCTATTTTTCTATAAAGATATATTTTAAGCTGATGGACTGTGACCCACTACATTGATCAAATGACCCATGTAAGAGGTTGCCACCTGCAGTTTGAAAAACACTGCCCTGAATCACTGATTTCCAAGCGTCTCTCCAGAACTAATATCCTGAGGGTCTGTTGCCAACTGAAAACTAACAATCTGTGAGCACCTCCATCTCAGGCCAGCTTTCTTCTCTCTGTCTTCTTCAAGCCTAACTCTTATCCCCTGCCCCCCTACACTCTACCCGCCCCACACCTCTTTCCGCAGACCAGGCAGAGCACCTAACATGTTTCTCCTCACCCAAAGATACACTGGGATGAGACAAGGGGATGAGAGAGGCTGCTCTACCAAACGTTGCCTCCAGCCCTCAGATCCCCATTTCCATAGGCATTTGCCATGACATGGAAATCTATTATCTTGGACTTTTTCCCTGTAATAGAATTTGTTGTCATGGGGCTTTACTGTCCAATCTAGAAGCAAAATACATTTCAGAGCCCTGAAAAGATGAAATTGGAGAAGTCCCCCTGATTGTAAATGGTACCTGCATAAGGTAACCCCATTGTCCCTTCTGATTATGAGGTTAGAAAGAGGGTCATTTTAGCAACCCCTGTCAGAACCTGTTTTTGCTCCTGTCTTCTCCCTGAAGAAAGGGACAAGTGGCCTGGGATGAGAAGCCGGAAGAGCCCTAAGCCCACACGGTGAATGGTCAATCATGTTGGCTGGGGCAGACATTTAAACACAGCTGAGACATCTGTCTGGGGGTTTGTTGCAAGGACAGCCTCAACCCCCTTTCTGCCAAGTACGTGTGGAAGGCCTCCACACTGGAATTCTGGAAGCTTCTGTGGGCAGGAGGCCTCCTCTGCGTCCAGCTCCCTTGTCCCGCTGTGCTGAAATGTGGCACTGGGGAGGCAAGCAGGGGTGCATGCTCCCAGCCCCACACAGCTAAGGAGGGTAGTAGAAGGCACAGGGGGAGGGCCCGAGCCCAGCTGAGCCTCAGTTTCCAGAAGGCAGAGATCAGGGGGCAAATAAGGTCTGCCAAACATGTGCTGTCCCCTCTCTTCTCTGGACATTTAGAGACCCTCTGCCTGTTGTCTTGAATGGGTAAATGCCTGTGCTTCGCTTCACACTTTATTTCACTTGTCATATTAGGAGCTGTTCCACGTTTGACTTGGGATTAATGCCTAGGTGGCTCTTAGGGTCCTGGCAGCCTTCCCTTGCTCCTCCTATGCCTCCAGGGCTGACTCCAGTGGGGGTAGCACATCTTTACTGAGGTATTCAACATACATCTGGAGACCCCCGTGGCCAGGAGCCATGGACAGGTGAGTTGCTCAGGCCCCACAACCACTGTCCCCCTGCCCCAGGTCTCAGGGACTGTACTTATACATATTCAACCCAGCAGGGTTGAAATGGACTTCCTGGGAGTGCAGAGCCCTCCCACACACTTCTTGGGCTCCTCAGAGGCTATCGGGGGCTCTCATGCATCAATATCTAGAAAGTCTGTAGTTTGCAGCACCGGCAGGGCATAGGCAGAAATGGTGGCTGCTTGCATGGGGTATGGTGTCTGGGAGCCAGGAAGGGTCTCTGTCACCCTAAACCCTTTCCTACTGTCTCCACAAGCCTCCCTGGCTGGCTGTTGCCCATAATTCCACAATCAAACCTTCACTCCTCCGGGGCAAGCCAGACTCAGACTTTAGCCCATATTAAAATGCCCATCCCCAGGAGTGGTGTCATTAAAATCTTATCAGCATTTACATCTTAGAATGAATGAGTTCATTCAAATCAACTCAGTTGAACTCAAGGGCCTACCTCGTATGTGGGTCTTGGCTGGGCCTTGTGGGGAATGAAAAAGCGACAGCCCTTTCACTTCCAAGGGACTGCAGTCTAGGCCTTGCGATCGTTCCTGGTGGCAGGCTTTGAGGAAGAAATGGGAATGTGCTAGAGAAAGGAGGCAGAGGATGAGGGAGGGAAGGGACTCATTTCCCCACCCAAGCATGTTCAGCCTTGTGATATTCGCCCAAGGGGGCTCGTCACCTCTCCCGGAGTAGAATTTTCCTCACCAGAGAAGTTTGTCACAGGCTATTATCAGATGCAAATTTGTACTGTCTGAACAAATGTGAACTGACAAGGAGTAGATGTAAAAATGCAGCCCCTGGACTAGAGTTTGGACTCCTGCTCTGCTTTTGACTAACTGTGCCTCTGAGCAAATGACTGAACTCTGTGCCTCAGTTTTCTCATCTGCCAAATAGAGAGAATAATATCTGCTTCCTAGGGTGGTTGTGAAGATTAAGAGTTGATAAGCTTGATGAATTTGTTATTCTCTAGTAATTTCTAGAATCACTGTAAAGAGATGTAACTGTCTCATGCTTCAACAGTGGGTCTGTGAATTCTGCTTGCTCCCAGAAAAGATCATGGGCAAGGTAATGAGATGTCATATGTCAAGACATTGGTATGCATGTCCCAGTTTATTTTAACATGACAGGTGAAACAGGAAAGGTGGATAGCCTCTAATGTTTCTGATTAGAAGGATAGCAAGGGCTGAAGGTGAACCTTCTACGATTGCTGAGGGAAGCTTCTGTCTGGAAGTGATATGTGGAATCCACAGAATGTATGTTTCAAAAAGGTGAAGCAGTCAAAGGATGGGGGACTAGGGGTCATCACAGCTACCAGAGCATATAACTGTGTCATTAGGGGGAAGGGACATTTGCTGGTCATTATGAGAATGCGGCAACTGGGTGCAGAGTAGCAGCCGGACCTGAATGTCCCAGGCTGTGGGTTCCGAAACAGGGAGGGAAGGATTGCTGACAAAAGAATGAGCACACTCCTTGGTGAGGCAGGCAAGTCCCTTTCTAGCACTGCTGTCCTAAAAGGAGAGGGATATTACCATATTTTCCTTTTTCCAGCTACCTAGTGCAAGAGTGAGGATATGAATGCAGGTCAGATTCTAAACTCATGCTCCCTTCACCAAATTATGCTACCACATTAAATATATCATTTTATTCTTATCAGTACATACATATTTGATTTTAAAATTTATACATGCTCATGAATAAAATTTGGAAAGCAAAAAATCGTAACAATATAAAGAAATTGATACCTCTTTTATCTCCTAGAAGTAAGTCCTGTTAATAAAAAAAAAAGAGTTGATAATGTGAGTACTTGGAATAATGCCTGGCTGGTAGGATGTGCTTAATACACATTAGTACTATTAGCATCAAACAGCAATGGTATCTCGTCAGGGGAAACTGAGCGTTCACTGTGTGGAACTGGGCAGTGGGTTCACTGTAAGGGAGGCCAGTCATGGACAGACTCTGGGACCCTTCATGAATGTCGAGATCTTCAAGACTGACTCTGTGCCCTGGCCAGGGATCCTGCTTGTGTCTAGTGGCAGGTTCAGTGGCTGTGGCCAGGTGAGAGGCCTCTGAGGGGGCTCTGGCTTCTTTTCTAGGCTCCCCAGCTGCTGCCCTGACCATGCCTGGGCCATCTCAGCCAGAGGCCAGACCACTGATGTCTCAGAGCTTGTCCCAGAGGACTTCTGGTTATCCTGGCAGTTTGTGGGGGGAAGGGCTGCCTCTCCTCTCTCCTGCACTAATCTACTCGGAACATTGCTGGCCAATTTGTCTTATCAAACAACTTGGATTATGTCAATCTCTGTTCAATAACCTTCAACAGGTACTCATGGCATGTTGGCATGGCGGAAAATTCCTTAATTGCCATTCACTTTGCCCCCACCTGCTTCCTGGGCTTTTATTTCTCCCACTGCCCTTCTCATATAATAACCTCAGTGAGCACTCACAGAGCCCTCAGACTGTGCTGTAAGCTGCTGAACAACTTCATGAGGTAGGTACTGTTATGGTCCTCCTTTTACAAGGAGGAGAGGTTAAGAAACACCCTCAAGGTTCCCCAGCTAGCTGATGGTGGAGCTGGGACTGAATCCTGGAAGCCAGGCTCCAGAGCCAATGCTCCTACCTAAGGCCCCACAGGGCCACACCCTGTGTGGTTCTGTTTGGCTGGTGTGATGGATTGATAGAAAGAAACTGTGGGTGTGAACTTGGCAGGAGGCAGTATCAACCGGATCACTTTCTGTCCCCTAACCTACCGTGCATGGCCCCACTGCTCACTCACATTAGCACGTCTCTGCCTGTGATGCTCTCTCATTCTCCAGAGTTGCCTCTTGCACCTCAGTGGAGTCCATGTTTCAGGGTGGAGAGTCCATGGGTGGAGAGTGCCCCACTGCTCAGGCAGAAGCCTTGGAGACTTCTAAGCTCCCATGCAAATGTCATTTTATCTGCCTTATTGGATTCTGAGGGCCCATCCCTGCATCTCTGGTCTTCCTGCAGCAGCCTGAGCAGGCTTAGGACTATTTGTTAAAGGAATGAATATATGGTGTGGGACAGGTTTCAAGCTTTGCAAGCACTCTAATACTTCCCATCTTATTTAATACAACTCTGTATTGGAGTGGGTATTGTTATCCTCATTGTGCAAATAATAATAATAATAATAATAGGTACCATTTGTTAAGTGCTTATGCTGTGTTAAGCACTGTGCTAAAGATTTAACATATTTTCTCAGTAACTCCTTCCAACCTTTCTGAGAAGTAACTACAGTTATCCCCTTTTCCAGATGAGAACACTGAGGGTCAAACATGCTAAGTGACCCACCCAGGAGGTGTTGGAGCCACTCCTGAGTCCCAGGGCTGGCACCTCAGCCTTGGCTATTTGTTCTCGAGTGCCCACCCTGCTCCCAGGTCTGGATGGGTCACCGAGAGGGCCCAGCGAAAGGAGGACATCTGAGTTTTATGCACAAAAGTAAGACCCTAGAAAGCCCTCATGTATTCAGGTGACAAGGAAGACACTGGGTTTCCTATGAGGCAAATCATCCAAACCAAACAGCTGAACACAGGGCTACCTTAAAATACAATTCTTACTGCTTAAGAGTGGGGGGATTTGCAGACCCCTTTTTAGGGTGTATTTGCATTAAAAATAGTTTATGTTCTTTTTCTTGTTATTCTCCCAGCACAGATTTGGTTAAAAGTTATCAGATATGTGAGACCCCTCTGAAAGCTGGGCCCAGGGGTGCCACCCATCTCCCCCAAGAGCTGCTCAGTGGCTCCTGTCAGGTGTTTTCAAATACAGGACTTAGAACCAGTGATTGACTGGAGTGACTGCATCTGAAACGGTGTGCTTGTCCAGATTTTTCTATTTCTTAATGAATGGCTTTTGCTTCCCTATTCTATTTCATTCTTTCCTTTCTATTCCTTAAGGCTACCACTTACTTTTCAAAAAGACTAAAGGCATCCGATTTACATAAATAAGTAAGGATGACCAGCATCAGCATTAACATCCTCATCAAGATTTTACTCTCAATCCAATGAAACCCAGGCCACAGGCTACCGTGCTAAATGGGGTTAGGGAGGGAAGTGCTTACAATAAAGGCATAAAGATTTGGTCTGTGTCTTCCTTCTCACAGTCCAACAGGGGAGAAAGAACACAGGCCCAGTAAAATGAGCAAGTCCTCTGAAGACTCCAGTTATCTTGGGCTCTACCAAGTGAATGACCCCGCTTAAATTGGCCCTACAGGAGTTCAAAGGAGGGACATATTGTTCTGTGGTTGGGCCGTCAGAGAAACTGGGCCTTGAAGAAAGGAAAACATTCAGGGCTGGGTAAGTTTTAGGCCGAGAAGGGTCTGGACAGATGGAATATCAAAACAAAAACAAAAACCAAACCTGTATAAACAAAGGAACAAAGAAATGAATACGGAAGATGTGTTCAGTGGTGTATCAAGTGGTTCCATTTGGCTGGTGTGATGGATTGATAGAGACTGTGAGTGTGAACTTGGCAGCAGGCAGGGGGTCAGATTATGGAGCTTCTTCAATGCCAGCCTAAGGAATCTGACCTCAGTTTGACAGGAGCCACTGAAGATATTTGGATGCAAGAGTAAAGGGTTGAGAACACAAGTCACTGGTGGTACTGTGCACATGACCTCCCAGGGCCTGGTATACTAATCAGAGAGGGAAGAAAAGGCTTTGAAAAGACTGAAGTCCTAAACCCATTCCTCTACTCAAGTAGAATTACCTGGGTTGCTGGTGAAGTGAGGATTCCTGTGCCCTGTGCAGATTTAAGAGTTAGGCTCAGAAAGCAAGGCCCTGAGTTCTTCCTTTCCCTAACACCCCTGGGTGAGTCCAATGTACATGAGAACAGGGTGGCTGTCTGCACAGTGCACACTGACCACCTGGGGATTCGCTGAAATGTGGATTCTGATTCAAGAGGCCTGAAGAGGCGCCTAAGAGTCTGAACTTCCAATCAGCTTCCAGGGAATGCTGATGCTGCTGGATCAAGGGCCATACTTTGAGTAGCTAGATGATAAGGTTTTGCCGTAAAACCTAAATAGGTGTTTTCTACCTTCAAAGATTTTTAAAAAATGATTCCACGTGGCTACTCCAGCCTGACTAATCTGACTCTCTGGGGGTGAAGCCAGGCCTGGGGAGAGTTTAAAAGCTCCCCAGGAGCATCTAGAGCAGGCAGCATTGAGATTTTCAATTCATAACTCTGGAAGGTGAGTGTTCCTCTCTTCCCAGAGCATCAAGGGTTCTATGATTCAGAACTGGATGCAGGCAGCAGGAGCTGGCCAGCAAGCAGAGCAGTGAGGTGGGCCACCCTGTGCCCTTCCCACCTTGGCCAACAGTCAGCACTCAGGGAGGCTCACATGGGGTGGGACACAGGCATGGAATGTGATAGGAAAGCACCCACGTCCAGAGACAGCGTACTTTTTTTCCTATGAGCCATCAACTTTTCTCGGGTCATAAAAGGGGAAGGTGAGGTGGCCGTATGCACTAGGCCAGTCACATGACCCATCTCTGTGTGCTGACGTAAGCAGCAGGGGTGCCCAGGACAGGGGAGAGGACTTGTGCACTCAAGGGAATGCCACCAGCTGGCTGGTTGGCAACCGCACAGCTTTCTCTTGGTGTTTAGCTGCTGCATCCAATTTGGGTGTTTGAATCTCTACCTGATGGAATCCTTGCCGGGTTATTAAAAGTTGTCATTTGCAGTGACATCTACAGTTCTGGGTGCCATTCTTTCCTGAACAATAACAGTCACCAAGTGAGTAATGCTGAGCTGGCTTAGAGAGGAGCCAGGTAGAAAGAATGAAGCAGGTTCTCCCTCAGCTACTGAGCCTCCTGGAGGTCCAGCTGGGCTGAGCGTACTCACTGAGGAGCATGGAAGAAGGAAGGACAGAGAGGCAGATGGAAGATGAGCAGGGGCAGTGGGGCAGTGGGGAAGTTGGGACTAGAAATGCTCAGCATGACCTAGCCCTGTCTTTGGAGACTTCGCTCCCCATTGCCACCTCCATCTCCTCCAAAGCCTTCACTTCCAGATATGTTGGCCAACCAGGCCACTGGCTCGAGGATGAATGCTTAACGTACCCAACCCCAGCCTACCCCAAGCCCGACAGACATAGCCTCACCTCTCTGTTACCCGAATCAGGCCCACCCACCTTCCCACTATCTTGTTGGATGACTGCTGCCTGTCGGGCTCTTTGATCCTGAGCTTCTGTGGCAGGTACTATACGCGGAGCCCCTTATCTCTCCATGCAGCTTCTCTCTGAAGCAGTGCTCTCCAAAAGAAATATTTTACGAGCCACATACGTGATTTAAATTGTCTGATAGCAATATAAAAGAAAAGAAAAAGAAACAGGTGAAAATTATTTTAGCCATATATTTTAACCCAACATGTCCAAGATATGACTGTTTAAAGATGCATCAGTCATGACATACGCCACATTTTCTTTTTTTACTGAGCCTTTCAAATTTGGTATTTTACATTCAGAGCACATAGAATTTGGAGTAGCCACATTTCAAGTGCTCAATAGCTACAGAAGCTCATGGCTATTGAACTAGACATCTCTAGAATGTATGTGCTTTGAGGGCAGGAATCATTTAGAAGAGCTCAAAGACACATTGGATGTGAGAGCTGGAGGACATCTTAGGACCCAGAGGCTCTAGCCAGAGCAAAGTTCTAATCTTCCAAAGAAGAGCCTAATGATCTTTCTGTGTGCTGGGCTGACTCAGCCTGTGTGGCCACCTCAGTGCAGAAAGACAGTCCCATTGTGGATCCTTGGGAAAGGTGTGAATTGATTAGTGCCCAGTGATATCTTAGGGGCCACTGAGTGGCTTCCATTTACCCACTTGGTAGAATCTAGTGCTGAGTGTTCACATCCAGGCCAGCGTCTCCCTTTACCCACCAACTCCTCCAGTCCGGGGTTAAGCCATGGAGAAATAAGGAGTCGGGATGAAAGATGGCTGGCAAACAAGCACCCGTTGATGCCAATCACACAATTCTTGGCAGCAGAAGCCATTCTGGGAATCATTCATGTACTGATATTACAATGATGAGGGAGCCCTCCATCCAATCAGCCTGCATGCTCCTTTCTCCATAGTGGGTCCGCACCTCTAGCCACAGAGCCCAGGCTCAGATTATCCAAGGACTGCCTCCTCCGCTAACTACACTCACTGTGTCAATCAACATTTTCCATCCCCTCTGCAAGCCTACTGAACCACATCCTCTCCACTCTGAGCACTGGAGGCTGCTAGGCCTCTCGGGTGAGCCCAGACACTTCTGCACCCACCAGCTGAGCTGCATGCCTTGCAAGGAGCATCTGTGCTCTGCCCAAACCTATTTATGCCAGTTGTACTTGCTGTTGTTATTTTAAAATTCAACATAATGTAGACGGATGAAATAGAAGTATAAAAAGAAAGCAAGCTGAAATTTTCATGCAAACCGAATTGATAGTCTCAAGATGAATCTTTGAAAAAATTGCCATTGAATTAGGTATGGATGAGATACTAAAATATTTTGAAAAGCAAACCAGAAACTTGGAAGGATTTTGCACTCAGGTATGCTTTGCTTGTGTCATTAAGTTCTTCACTTTAATAAATCCATCCTAGAAACCTCAGAAGACCCCTTATTTATGGAGATGGTTTATGTAAGAACAGTGGAGCTCCCCAACTGCTAGACCCATATCCAAATAAAAGGCCTTGACTGACCTCAAAAGATCAGTAAAGAAATGTACAGTTATATGTTCTACGTTATTTAAGGTATTCATATACCTTTGGTTTCCGATACTTGCTTTAACTGGCTTCTTGCGTTGACTGACAAATTATGGGACTGTCCAACCACTGTCATATTGACTGACAAGTAGATAAAAGCTAGCTGGGTCAAATTTTTGCTCACCGGGAGAAGCCCATGAAATACATGGTCTCCCCTGAACACTGAGGCTGGGGGTTTTCAGGGTTTTGCATTTAATACAAGGATCTCGTATTGGTCAGGGACCCGTCACGACCACGTAATTCAGCAGGGGGAATTTAACGTGAGGGAACTCATGATTAACAACTGCAGGAAGCTGCTGGAGCACCCAGAGAGGAGATGGTGTTAGCAGAGCCCGGATTCTGGTGCCAGGACCACGGCAGGGCTCCCTGGGGGGGAGCTGGAGCCACAGAGAGGACACAGACACTGCGGAGATGCCACTGGATTTAGAGAGGGGCAGCGGAGGGTGGAAACACCTGGCTTCTCTGTTCTTTCTGCCTTCCTGTCCCAGGCTAGTGTCTCTCACTGGCCAAACCTAGCCAGAAGCCCATGGCAAGGGAGCCCAGGCAAGGGAGCTGGTGGGCCAGGCCCCAGGATGCAGAGCAGAGCAGGGAAGAAATGCGTCTGAGGGCAAATAGTTCCAGACCTGGCCCAGATCACCTGAAATCCAAATGACTCAGAGTAGAACTTAAGGCTGATCCTGGAAAAATGACTATTTGGGACCAGAGCAGGGAGAGGGTTGTCCTGGTGCCTTACAGTGGTGGTACCTAATTGCCTATTCCGAGGCTGATGTCACACAGAAGAGGAAGTAACGAACGGCCCAGGGAAGACAGAGGTTTTCACCAGGAGGCAAGGAAGAGCTGTACCCTGGCTTCTTTATTTTTAAGGCATTTTAAGGTGACTAGGCTTCTTGTTGACTATAACCCAAATCCAAAGGAGTGCTCATTTAAATGGCCCCCGCATTCTGTTTTGGCGACTGTCCACCTGCTGTCCTGAAGTCAGATGCTCCAGACTCGATGGGCGATATGGTCGTGGTTGCCGGGATAATGATGCTATCATCAGGGTCCCTCTTGTTCTCCCCCTCACAGCTTTGGTTCATGTGCAGACATGTGGGTGACTCCCAAGCTTAGGCAGCTAATGTTGGAGGTGGTGGCATGTCATAGCGCTAGCATATGATCAGTATTTAAGAGACTGCTGACAACCACCAGCCATGTGTTTTAGGGCAGGTCACTCCACCTCGCTGGGTCTCAGGATCCTTGTCTGTAAAATGAGGGAGTTGAACTGATACATTTCAGGGTCATCCCTCTGACATTAGTTTTTGTCACACGGGCTTGTAAATGGAGATGAAGAAGGAAAGGGATGTTAGGTAGAAGGCACACTATGTCCAGGCAGACCTTGAAAGAAGTTTAATTTAAAAAATCCCTCAGATGAGATTTTACCCACTTATCATATGCTTTTCCCCCGAAAAGCAGAATGTGGAGAAATAAATCCTGGTTAATTGAGAGTTCTGGCTACTTGGGGGTACACTTATCAAGGTTTTACTGCATTTTCCATTGCAGTGAGTTACACAGTGGTTTGCATATGTAGTTACTTCTTAAGTGACTTCTGTTCCCTGACCTCCTATCTGTTTCATTAAAACTGAACACTTTGAAACGAAAAAGGGAGGAGCACAGGGCAGAATGTTCCACCTGGATACAGCTCTGGGGAAACAGCAATCAGGGTGATGCAAAGCAGCATCCAGCCACGCTCATACATTAGCGGCCCTGCCTGAGAGGCAGCTAATTGTATTTTCAACCACACTTCACAGCGTTTTTCAACCTGGTGAGGCATTTCTAGGTTATTCTTCTCATTCTGGGGCAGGTAAATTTGATGCAAAAAATCTTCCCCAATTCCTTCCTAGTAGCAACCATAATTTAACTTCGGCTGGCTAGGCAATGTAACAGATTGTCTCAACTCTCCCCAAATGCTGTGTATCAGAGCTCAGGCACTCTTGGGTCTGGACAAAAATAAGAAGGCCTTGATGTCCTGTGGCCACTTAGAGGCAGTTCCACGGCAAGCAGTGCTATTTCCATTTTATATAGAAGTGGAGCAGAGGTCTGCAAAAGTGAAGCCATTTGTAGACCTGTACTCTCATTCAAGCCAGAAGCCCAGTGGTCAAAACAAGAGTGGCAAGCCGCCTGAGTGTAAGCTGCAAGGAGTGTCCTGGGCCAGAGTCATCCAGTGGGGACCTCAATATCTGAGTATCAGGTGAAGGAATGAATGAATGACTGGGTCTTGTTGGAGTGTCCTCTTGCAGCCCACCGCTGCAAGGGACAGATGGCTATTTCCCACCCTTGCTTCCCCCTGAGTACCCAGATGGAGAAAAGTCTATGGCCTGAAGCTGACAAACAACTGGAAGCCATTTCTGTGGAAGCCAGAAACACACACACAGCCATATTTCAATCAGGCAGGCGGGCTGTGATCAAGTCAATCACACAATCTTTCCCCAAGGCTGCCCTTTCTCCTGGAAACTTCTGTCACTGTCCTACAGCACCTGCAGCAGCTCGGCCTTTGTTGGGCCTTGTGTCCCTGGTCCCATGAATCTCTCCTAGCCCTTTTATAGAAGCTCCTTTTAATGCGGGCAGGTAAACACGGTTACACTGTTTTAGCAGGACAGAGAAAAAGGAGAAAGTGCCAGTTGTGAACATCTGAATGGAAAACCAAGAAATAGGAGACATTTTGGTTTCTTAAGAGTGTGTGAGAGTAAACAAGAGCGAAAAAGAGAGGGAATTGAATTGTAGGCTTGATCTCTGAAAGACTGGTCATCAGCTGAGCTGTGACTTGTTATAAAAGCTCAGAAATGTAAGTTCTCTGACTGAAAATGCAGAGTCTGGGCAGAGTACTTACAGAGAAAGGAAATGGGGCTCTTGATGACAATAGGGTGGCTACAAATTGCTTCCTGGGCTCTGGCATGACATTATCCTTACTTTTTTAATTCTCTATAAATAATTATCAGGATGTGACAACGTTTGACAGGAAGATGGCAAACAGGGAGGGCAGTGGGTGGCTGGTATCAGGTTGTTTGGCAGAACTAACACTGCTCCGATCATCAGGGACGAGGTCCAGACGTTGGTAAGGGACAGTTGGTAAGATGGTTTCATCTAAGGTCAAAAGCTGGAAATCTCAAATGGGATCATGAAGCTTATGAATAAATGTTGACCCATCTTGTGCAGAGTTTGAGAGGAATGGAGGAGGAGAGAGCAAGGAGGTGTGGTGTGCAATTCAACTCAACGATCCTGTCCCCTAGGATCTGTTTTTTGGCTGTTACCAAAGTCTATGTGGGGTCTAAGTCATTTTTCCCCACTAAACTGCATGTCCCTCAGGGGAAGTCTGTTTTATTTGATTCCGTATCTTTTCCCTCTGCCATCATAATCACCATTATTGCTCCTACCACTACTACTGTGGCCTCCACCGCTGCCCCACAGTGTGGTCAGCAAATACACAGAATAAGCAGAAAGGAGCCACCTTTTGGAGTGTCTGTCCAGCCCTTGATGACCCTCTTTCCCTGAAAACTGGCTCTTGTCTCACCTCATAGGGTTCCCCTTGTTATTAACGAACCCTGCTCATGGGCCATAGTTGATCAGATCAAAGACTGGACTTAAGCTAGGCTAGCCCGGGCTTTCTCTACAAGTGGCTAGACCTGATAGTCACATAAATAAGGATCTTGTATGAATCTTCTGTCATGTGCAAGGAAAATCAAAGAGCTAATCTGTAGAGGGGAAAGAATTACTTGTATAGAGAGAAGCCGAGATGAGAGAGCACATGGCTCCAGAAGGAGAGAAATATTGAGAAAATAATTGGTTGTCAATGGTTTTCCTGGTTCCAGTCTCTCAGGAGGTCTGGCTGTCGTGTTTCCATGTTTTTAAGACCCATAACATACTCCCTGTATCCTTATAATAAATGGTATTTTCATCTTAAGCTACCTTGTGCTGGTTTTCTTTACTTGTAACCCAAAGTGTCTTAACAAATACAAGGTGACCACCTGCCCCTCTGCAGTCAAATGCTCTACCCCTGAGCTATGCCCCCCACCTGCCCCTCTGAACACCATTGCTAATCACAGTAGTCTTTGGGTAAACCTCAGAATCCTTCGTCTGAAAATCATTACCAAAGGAGCCAAGTTAGTAAGCAAGATAAAAATCTACGGCACAAACAAACACACCGCACAAACTATTGGCTAACTCGAAGTCTACCATAGGCAAAAGTACCAAAAAGAGTACAGGAGGGGACTCTCTTGTCCCCTCCTGGCCTGAGCCGGGAGCTCCGTCCTTTCACTTTATCTCTAAATAAAAGCCTGTACCTTGCTCTTCTTAAAAAAAAGAGAGAAAAAAAAAAAGAGTACAGGAGGGGAACATGGGAGGGAGGGATTCATTCTGATGAGGACTTCATTTTAGTGTCTTCTTAATCACATATCACCAGGCTGCCTCCAAGTGTCAAAACACCTCTTGTTTTACTGTTGTTTAGGATGTTCTAGGAGGATCCACTTAGAGAAGGGATACTAAACAAAGCCAAAAGTTGGCATCAGCCAAAGCCAGGATGCTAGCTCTTCCACTGCTCCCCAAGTCCTTGTGGGACTTGGGAAAGGACCAAATGACTTGGATGGTCTTGGTTGCCAGGCCTGACTTTGTCACCAGTGTACCCTCTCTAGTGACTTTCATACTTTGGCTTCCTGTAATCCACCCTACCTTTTCTTTAGCCACAGCTTCTGATATTCTATTGTGGATTTTTGGCACCCATTCTGGTCCATGCAGTGCGGGAAGGATTCCATATTTGGTTCCAGGTGAAGCATGTGACCAGGCACAAGCCAATCAATGGAGTTCCATGTTCTGGCTACAGGGATTGGCTCAGGGATGGACATGTGACTTAAGTCAGCCAATCAGACTCAACCAGAGCTAATCCTAAGGCTTTGTCTTTAACAACCAGTTAAGAGGCTGTCTCTTTTTCCCTACTGAACTTGAACTGGAGAGGCTGTGAGGCTGTTTCTGCTGCTCTCATCTTGTGACTTCGCAGACCTGAGAATGAAGTCAGTCCATGTAGGAACAGAGCCAAGAGACAAAGAAACCTGAGTTTGCTAAGTCTAGATGCAGGGGTATCTGAATCTCACCCTACTTGCAGATCATTGTGTTATGTCGCCAATACATAATGTTTTTTCTTAAGCCAGTCTGAGTTGGGTTTTCTCTCATTTGCAACCCAAAAAGTCTGTCTCTGTTACCTCATCAATAAAATGGGATTAACAGCTATCCTTTGCAGAGGACTGATGTTAGGAATAACTGAACACATATAAAATGCTTTATTAATTACCAAGTGGGCCCTACCAGTAAATGGTAAAGCCATTCCAGTACGTAGTTATAGGAAGGGGCACCTAGTGTACTCTGAAGAAAAATAAATGTGAAATATGTTGTCTCACCTCTTATACCATTTATCCTAGCACAATACCTAGCACAGGATGGATGCTTAATAATAATGGCCAAGTGTTGAAAATCGTTGACAGAACACACCTTTAACACCTTACCACTAACCCTGCAGGCTTTTCCATACAGGATGAAGCCAGCCCAAGGAGGTCCCATCCTGTAGATAGCATTTAGTGGACTTCCACTCTCACTCCAGTTTTAGATTAAATTTGTGACCACCTAGCCCCTTTCTTCCCCCATATGCACCTTTGAAACCCCCCAGGCCTACCTGGTCTATCAAGGAGTTGGGAGAAGTTGCTAGGTGACAAATCCAGGGGAGGGATTGGTAAAATTTGGTGACGAAGTGTGATTCCTGAAAATGAACCAGCAGGGTGCAGCCCCCACCACCCCCTCCTGGCTAGCTGGGGTTGGGTTGAGGGTCAGACAGCCCCAGCTGGTTCTGAGTCGGCCCCTATATAAGGAGCCTGGTTATCACGGTCCAATCTCAAGCAGCTGCCAGCTTTCCCCTCCCACCAGGACAGGTACAATGGCTCTGTTAATGGCCTTAGTTGTCCAAATACCATTCATCACTTAAGGCGAGCCTAATAAAAGGCTAAAAGTACCCCCACCCATCCTTACTTCTGAACACAGTTCACTTCTAAATTATCTGTGTTCCACCTCAGAAGCCTGAGCCCAGAGCCACTCTTGGGATGGGGCACCCACAGACGCATTTCTTTGTAGCAACCAACCACACACTTGTGCTTCCCTCTGCTCTTCTCCCATCCGGGCCCTATTTTGGACATTTGGTCTGGGGGAGTTGGACGCATTCTCCCAGGTTTTTCTCATCAAGCGTTCCCTTTTCACTTTTCCTCCATCGTCAGCAGATTAGGATTGGAAATAATTTACATGGAAGTAGGTGATTCTATAGTTCAGCTTGCATGCTTGACAATTAACTAAATAAACTGCTTGGGGTCACTTGGAGTAACAATTCACAGACTTCCCTGTGACAGGCAAAAGTTAAACCCCTCAGCGTGCAGGACCTCCCCATGGGGCGAAGGGAAGGCGGGTTTTGTGGGAAGGAAATTCTAGGTATCTTATTATTCACCCACCTCCTTCCCAGTTCTGACCTTAAGAGTACTCTTAACCTTCCTCCTCCAGCTTGCTAATGGGGAAATAAATCTTGGGAGAGTATCTTAAATTCTTTTTTATCACAGACTGTATCACCGAGATAATAAGACCAGCCTTCAGAGTAACCATTAAGCCACAGAAGGTGTGGTCATCATTTATGATTTTTTTAGCCTTAATTGCTAGACAGACACTTTAAGTGGGAAGTCTCTCTAATGAGCCCAGTCATTAAAACATCAAAAACTGTTATCTGGGGTTTCTATTTTAGTTAGACATTACATTATTTTAATAAGGGGGCCGCATTTCTTGTCACAGGGTTTGGTAATGGAGGCTGAAGCAACCCCCTGGGGACTCGGGGAGGAGGAGGCAGGCTTGCCTGTGCAAAACAAGGTCACAAATCACGGCTGAGCCATGGAAGGGCGATGCAGAGGAGCAAGCCTGGGAAACCTGAGTGGGAGGAGGGCCCTGCCTGTCCGGGGCAGTAGGGGACTGGAATCGTGGCACCAGGCAGGGGGAAGGTAGGTGGCTGGGTGATCTGGCCTCGTTGTGCATCGTGTCAGCTTTCTGATCTGTTGCCCCACCTCTGTGCAGAGTGTCCTTGGCCTGGAAGGACCTTTCCTCTTGGACGCCTCTTGGGAAAGGTGGCAGACTTCGGGAAAGCCTCCCCTCTCCGTCAGTCCTAGCTGCCCCCCCTCTGGCCTCCTACAGCAGGCCTGCTCAGAGCTGTCCGTGCAGCACCCAGTTCCACGCAGGACCTTCCCAGACTGGATGTTCATGACTCTGACAGTCATCATTGGCTGCATTTTATTGATCTGGACCAGTACTGTTCAATAGAAATATAATGTGAGCCACATGTGTAATTTAAAATTTTCTAGTAGCCACATTTAAAAAAGTAAAATAGGTAATTTTAATTTTAACATATTTTATTTAAACCAATATGTCTAAAATATTATCATTTCAACACATAACCCATATTTAAAAAATGGTTAATGAGCTATTTTACGTTCTTTTTTCACACTAAGTCTTAAACTTAGAATTAGTAAATCACGGTTTGGACCAATCACAGTTCAAGTACTCAACAGCCACAGGAGGGGCTACCGGATCGGACAGACAGGATTTAGGCCTTGGTTTTCCAAGTTACTGAACACTTAACTCTGTGCCAGGCACTGTTCAGAGCAGTGTGCATATATTAATTCATTTAATACCCACAACTCCATTGAGTAGATACTGTTATTATGCCCATTTTATAGATGAGGAAACTGAGTCAGAGAGCGGTTAAGTAACTTGTTCCAAATCACAGAGCTTGTGAGTACTGCCCCCTGAAAGGGGCACATGGAAGGTATAGGCTCAGCATATATGTGATGCCTAACCATCTGCCCTTCACTCCTAAATTCAGCTGAGCCTTGGATAACCTGACAAATGTACTGATAAATTCATCATAAACCAAGCTGTCTGAGAGCAGCAGGTTCCCTCCCTCTGTGTGACTGACATTCCTGGCCATGGAAACCCCAGGTAGCTACCAGCTGCCTGTTTGGGGGCATATGTCTAATACCAGGAGTTCCTCCTCAGAGAGAAAACTTGCTAACATATAGCCTTTATTTTGAAAAAAGAAAAAATTGATCATTTTAGCCTTAAAAAGATAGCATTTAAAAAACAACTTTAAAAAAGGCTTCTGAAGGCAAATAGTGAATGTGTGGCATCTTACTACACTGATGGACAGTGACTGAATTGGGGTATGAGTGGGGACTTGATAATATGGGTAAATGTAGTAACCACATTGTTTTTTCATGTGAAACCTTCATAAGAGTGTATATCAATCATACCTTAATAAAAAAAAAGGCTTCTGACATCGAAGCACTGAAGAACATTCTAAAATCCACTGTCAACCAGTAGGAGAGCACAGGTAAGAGGAAACTGTTCTCATAATTATTGTCACCTCATCACAAAAATGATTTGCATTAATAGTAAAGGTACAACAAACACTCCAGCCTAGTAAATGCTCAGTAAGTACTGGCTGAAAGAATTAGCTAAGCTAGTCTTCCTGTAGAAAGTAGGGCTTGATAGAAAGAGTAATCCATGGTAACTATTTTATCCCAGGCACAACCAAGAACAGGTATCAAAACCAGGAAAATAGGATAGGATGACCTAGGCAGACAGAGGTTTGCCTCAAAGGAAGGCAATGTGTGGTGGGGGATAAAGGCAAGAAGGGGATAAACTTGAGGTCCATGGAAACACTGCATGTGTACCTCACACAGTCAACCACCGGCACTGGATTTGCACAAAACACATTAAAAGAGGGCATGTGGAGAAGGGATGCCAGCCTTTCAAAAAGGCGGTCATAATTCACAGCATCATTGTTTGGTTTTAAATTTTATCAGAATCCAATTAAACTGATTAAATTTATAAAGAAGAGAGGCAGGAAAGGCAAATATAAGACAGGAAGACCTGGTTGTGTGTACATACACTAGAAGAAAATGTCAGGGTCACAGACCAGCCCAGTACTTCCAAAGGTCAGAAAAGCACATTCCCAGAAAGAGAAATGAGAAGTCAGAGCTGGCCCCTCCAGGAAGGCAAAGACTCAGAAAGAGAGCAAAGACCTCATCAGCTACCAAAGCCTCTGGGAAAGATGAAAGGCTCACATCTTTACTGAGCTGAGAGAAGAGAGGGCTGGGGGGCAAGTTCATATTGGCCTGCTGGGATGCAAGAGCTTCTGACCTAGAGCAGCATGCAGATCGCTGCCTAGGAGAGTCACACAGCCCAGGCTTGATGCAGCCCAAGCAACTCTCTTGCTTTGTGGTCTTGAGCAAATTCTTTACCTGTCAGAGCCTTGCTTCCTGTATCTGTAAAACAGGTATAATGATAGCTGCCTTGGGAAACTTGACAAATTGGCAAAAATATATGCAAAGTAGAGTTATCATATGACAGAGCAATTCTGCCCCTAGGTATATACACAAGAGAAATGAAAACATTCATCCACATAAAGCCTGTACATGAATGTTCACAGCAGCAGTCTTCATAAGAGCTCCAGAGTGGAAACGATCCAAACGTCCATCAACTGGTGACTGAATAGCAAAATGTGGTAGATCCACCAATGGACTATTATTCAGCAATAAAAAGGGATGAAATACTGATCTCTGCTACAATGTGGATGAACCCTGAAAACAGCATACACAGTGAAAGAAGCCAGTCACAAAGGACCACATACATTACAATTTCATTTTGTGAAATATCCAGAATCGCCAAGTCTGTAGAGATGGAAAGAAGATTAGCAATTGCCAGCAGCTGTAGGGGGAAATGGAAGGTGACTGCTAATTGGTATGGGGTTTATTTTAAGGTGATGAATAGGTTCTACAAATGATTGTGGTGGTGGTCGCACAACTCTATGAATAGACTAAAAACTTTGCATTGTATAGATGGTTTAATGGGTGAGTTGCATGGTATGTGAATTATAATTCTATATCTATATATATCCAGCCAGTGCTTGCCATATAGAAGGTTCTTGGTAAACTGTTAGTTGCTATAGAAGATCCTTTCTCCTTATTTGCTATGAGAATGCAAGAGAAGCAGGTGACATGGGGACCTAAACGCCCTCCTAAGTCAGTCTTCCAGCAGGCAGCAAGCTTAGGTTTCCCTGGGTGGTCCAGTCCCCAGGTGGCAGGTGAAGGGGTACAAAGAACAAGGAGTTAGCCCAGCAGGGTGTGGGTGTGTTGTGCAACACCAGGGCACACCTGTGGTGCCTCCCAGGCCCTGGGCAGGCAAGCCCTGTAGTGCTGGGTAGCTGGGTGTGAGGCTTATACAAGAGCCCACACCCAGCTGTTTTGGGATAATTCAGCTTTGACCTCTGCTAAAGGCACACTTCCATAGTGCTTGCCACTGGCAACACATTGATAAATGTCTCTGTGGCCCTGCAGGTGTGTTCCAACAGGCCATCTTGTTCCCACAGTTGAACTGTGTCCAGAGTGTCTGCAAAGGCTATATGCCCCTGGCCCATTCATTTCTATCCTCTCCTCAGAAGAGAAGCCCTCCCTCTGCCTTCAATTCTGCTGATGTGGGAAGTGTTTGGAATGGGATTTAAGATATGGACAACCTTGGTTCCCATGTCCACTGCAGACCTTCATATGGTAAAGTGACTGAAGGCCCATGGGAAGGCAGGGCAGAGGGTTAGTTATCTCCATCACCCCATACATGATGCCTGATGCACTTTGATGGAACTAAATCAGACTCCTGAACCTCCTTTACAAAGCCAAAAGGTAGGCTAAGAATCTTAACGATTCTCAACAGAAGCACTATTATATTTTGGTGCAACAATTTTGGGGCATGCTGGGCCTTGCATGACACTTTACACCTATGGCTCTGGCCCACTTAATAGAAATAATGCCCCACAGTGGGATAACCCCATGCACAGACTTTACACCTATGCCCCTGGCCCATTCATTTCTATCCTCTCCTCAGAAGAGAAGGCCCCTTGAGGAGGTATTGCTCCTGGGCATTGGGGTGGTGGTATTGTTCCTGGAGACGGCCAAGATTTCTTCCAGACCTAATCAGCAGTGTGTTAGTAGGACCTTAACAACCAGATCCCCAGAAAAAGGCCCGGGTGGGCAGCCCCTGTGTGTAGGCTGTGCTGACCTCCATCGTGTAAGTACTCCCATCACAGCTGATTTCAAGGGTGGCTATGTGGATGGCTGTTGAACAACAGGTTCACAAAATTCCTAAAATTTGACAGCCAGCAATGGCGCCCCCAAGTTGGTGCAAACTGGCCCCAGCATACCACTGCCCAACAGCAAGTGTCTTCTGCACATCTCTAAAATGCTAATTTAAAGGGTACACCGAACTAAGAACTCACCTGGAATATTCCTTCCATGGCCATATTTTAGAACCAAATAATAATACTAATATAAATCCTGATAGCATGCTGTGACCCGAACCAGGCTACAGAAGGATGAGGACTGTTTCGCTGAACAGCAATGCCGCCGCTGCATTATGCTAGGAGGCACAGGGCTGGAGGGGCAGCTGGGAGCTGCCGGCTCCGCACACTCCAGCCTGGCTTTGGTGGCAGGGACTGCCACCACTGGGAGGGACAGATGATCCTGGCTGGGCTCTTCCCTCTTAGCCCTTCCCCACTTGCAGCCCAATCCTCCCTTCTGGCAACAGAAATAAGAGAGCAATACTGAAGCCCAAGAATCTCAGACAGGGGCACAGGCTGGCAAGGCAGCTCCCCAAGGCCAGCCCGGCTGGGAGACGGCAGCCGTAATAAGAAACAAGCAAGAGTGGAGCCTGCTATAATGAGGGGGCTAGGCTAGTGCAGGGGAGGAGAAGGAGCTGGTACAAGCAAGAATCTAAACTCCCTAGAGGAGAAATGTATTTAGAACTGTTCCCCAGGGAGGGGGTGGGAGTCT